>CM049394.1:15343610-15431110 GCA_026937815.1 Etheostoma perlongum
AGTAGACAACAGCAGCTAACAGCAGCTAGAAGACAACAGCTGATTTATTCAGCAGCTAGTAGACAGCAGCAGCTAGACAACAGCAGCTAACAGCAGCTAGTAGACAACAGCAGCTAACAGCAGCTAGAAGACAACAGCTGCTAAAAGCAGCTAACAGGCTAATCAATCCTAGCCACTCGCTCGTGTCCTTATAGCGAATACATTTCTCTTAAATCCGACTGTGAGAAGATGTTAATGAGCTGTTTTTACACGTGTGCTTGTCTAACAGAAGCCAATCCCTCTTATCTCTGTACTGTAACACTGGAATAAAGATTAGGGAATCAGTGATCAGTGTATGTGTGTGTGTGTCATGTTTTGGGCTCTGTGTTTTCTGTGATTCTGAGAAAGATAAATGTGATTTATTCAAAAGAAATCTTCTTGCGACGTCCAGCTCTGCAGCCGTGTTTGACAAGAGTGTCAAATATAATTACGTTTCCAGGCATGCAGACATTCAGGTTTTTCTTCTCTATTAGCAGATGTTTGTCTTCTGCAGACGAAGAAGGAAACCAGGCCAGAGCAGACGCTGTGGACAAGGTGTCATGTCGGGGAAATAAATCACCATCAGAGGTGACTGTCCCCCTCGTCTGCAGCCTTGTAATCACGCCTGAGAGGGGGACAGAAACCAGCAGCACGGCTGATATGAAAGGAAAGGTTTCACGAGAAAACAGGTGAGACGCCTCTCTGCCGTCCTTGATGATCGCAAGGGACTAAAAAAGACAAATGGCCGTTCTTTCCCCTCGTTGCTCTGGGTCGAGCGTACAGTAGTTGAGACGTTTCAGGACGCTGGAAGGTTCCCGTGTCTCAGATTAACGAGGACAAGATGTCCTACGTGTTCGTTGGATCTCTGAGGAAGGAGGCCCTAACCTAAGGGGACCAGGGTTCTCAGACAAAATCCGGGGACATGTTCAGCTCAGAAGCGCAAATACCTCCAAAACACGACATGTTTTTATCTTTCTAAAACTTAAAACGGGGACACTAGACCTAGAGCTGAGTATCGGATACAATATAAACTGTTGAGGAAAGATGTTCCTTTGACATTGATGCAGTATGAAACGAGATCGCTGCAGTCGGCAGCAGAGAAACAAGCTACAATGGAAGTTAATGGGAGAATTGTCCAGCTTGTATTTACGTTCATAAAGTGCTCGTTTTGCTGCTGACAGACTCAGATTAATATTCTAAGTGTCTGATAACATTATGGAAAGGATTTCTAAGGAGGCTGACCTTTCTGTTAAAGATTAAGATCATTTTTTAAAACATAAAAGTCCACCAGACTCCATGTAAATAATCAGTGATTTTAGCGTGTATAGAGCAGCATATCTCCACCAGACTCCATGTAAATAATCACTACTTTTAGCGTGTATAGAACAGCATATCTCCACCAGACTCCATGTAAATAATCACTACTTTTAGCGTGTATAGAGCAGCATATCTCCACCAGACTCCATGTAAATAATCACTACTTTTAGCGTGTATAGAGCAGCATATCTCCACCAGACTCCATGTAAATAATCACTACTTTTAGCGTGTATAGAGCCAGCATATCTCTATTGTTTTTGGGGAGGAGGGGCAGGCGGCGAGGGGGCAAGATTGAGTTGGAAAGGCGAGGGAGAGAATTGGAATGGCAGTGGGCCGGCTTCCTAATGCACACAGCGAAGGCCAGAGTTTGGAGCCCGCTCTGTGCCGGGAATACCAAGCGCCTGGCTCCCCCGCCCCGGCGGACAATAGGCCGGTGGGCGTGCTGCAGCAGCTTAATTCCCAGAGGCTGCCCATTCTCTTTCAGGGCCCAAGCGGTATAAAGACACACTGTGAACGTGGCAGAAACTGAGCCGTCCGGGTTTCCACAGAACGCTCCTGCAGAGAGCTGAAGTCAGGAAAATCGGGAGTTAAGAACCTCCGTCGGCCGCCGCAGGTGGCTGCAGATCGCCACGCGTCGTCAAGCTCGACGCACGCTTCAAAAACAAGATGGCTGACATGAAGTCAGTCTGGAAACAAGTTGATTTTGCTCCTTTCCCCACTCGTCTTTTAACCCTCATGTTGTCCTCATGTTGTCCTCATGTTGCCCTCATGTTGCCCTCAATTGCCCATTTTTTCCTCATGTTGTATCCTCATGTTGCCCTCATGTTGCCCTCATGTTGTCTTCATGTTGTCTTCATGTTGTCCTCATGTTGTCCTCATGTTGCCCTCATGTTGTTGCCCCCTCATGTTGCCTTCATGTTGTCCTCATGTTGTCCCCATGTTGTCTGGCCCTCATGTTGCCCTCATGTTGTCCTCATGTTGTCCTCATGTTGCCCTCATGTTGTCTTCATGTTGTCTTCATGTTGTCCTCATGTTGCCCTCATGTTGCCCTCATGTTGCCCTCATGTTGCCCTCATGTTGTCCTCATGTTGCCCTCATGTTGCCCTCATGTTGCCCTCATGTTGCCCTCATGTTGTCCTCATGTTGTCTTCATGTTGCCCTCATGTTGCCCTCATGTTGCCCTCATGTTGCCCTCATGTTGTCCTCATGTTGTCCTCATGTTGCCCTCATGTTGTCCTCATGTTGCCCTCATGTTGCCCTCATGTTGTCCCCTCATGTTGTCTTCATGTTGTCCTCATGTTGTCCTCATGTTGTCCTCATGTTGCCCTCATGTTGCCCTCATGTTGTCCCATGTTGCCCTCATGTTGTCCTCATGTTGTCCTCATGTTGTCCTCATGTTGCCCTCATGTTGTCCCTCATGTTGCCCTCATGTTGTCTTCATGTTGTCTTCATGTTGTCCTCATGTTGCCCTCATGTTGCCCTCATGTTGTCTTCATGTTGTCTTCATGTTGTCCTCATGTTGTCCTCATGTTGTCCTCATGTTGTCCTCATGTTGCCCTCATGTTGTCCTATATCAATGTTCTTTTTAATTCCCCAAAATAACATGATTTATTCTACACCACGCTCTTTGCCACATAAACATGTCCTTTCTTTACGTATGACCAGAGCTGTGGTCAAGACCACCTCAGTCGAGTCCGAGTCAAGACCGAGTCCAAAAAGGTTTGAGTCCAAGACAAGACTGAGTCCAAAAAGGTTTGAGTCTGAGTCAAGACCGGGTCCAGGACAGAATAAAGGTCTTATGCATGACAGTATCAAGACAATCATTTTGGGTTTCCCTTTCCCTCCAATATTATTATTATCAACATAATAAAGACACCTGGACTCGGTCCAGACCAGAAGCTGAGACCGAGACAAGTCCGAGTCCAAATACTAGCGAGTCCGAGACAAGTCCGAGACCACAGAAAAACGGTCTCGAGTCCAGACTCGAGTCCTACAGCCCTGCATATGACCAATAAAAGAGAAGCGCTTTAATAAAAAAATTGGCATAAAAGCCAAAGGGAATTTGATCCATTTGTGTTTTAACAGCAGGATGCTCAGGAATCCAAAGCTAATAAGGTTCTTAGGACAGCAAAGACGGGATCATATGGAGATTTTTGGACCGTACCATGGTGATTAAACGAAGGACTGAATGAATGGATGTGACCTGCAGCTGTACGTGCTCCTGCGGCGTTGATGTTAACCATCCATTACCTGCTGATTTGATTGTCCCCTCGTGGAAATCGTACACTGAAAGAAGTGAAAAAACCCTGAATATCGCTTCATTTTTTCCAGTTTTAAAGCTTTAATTCCTTCGGGGATTTATCTATCAAGCATCCACCAAGTTGGAAATCGGACATTTTTGGAGAGAGTGGTGCATATTTAGTCCTAGAGCGCTTTACCAGCTTTGTTAGCTGAGGAAACACATCCCATCCCTGATATTTAACTGAAGGTTAAAGTAAAACAATCTGTAGGAGGAATGTTGATTTAGAAGTTTGTGTGGGATGAAGTTTCTGCAGCAACAAATCAAATATGAGACCAAAACCTTACTTTATTCACAGTGTGTATTCATGTTGGCATCAGATATGCAGATATGTTGGTTATTATGTTACTCCACGTAAATAATCACTACTTTTAGCTTGTATAGAGCAGCATATCTCCACCAGACTCCATGTAAATAATCACTACTTTTAGCATGTATAGAGCAGCATATCTCCACCAGACTCCATGTAAATAACCACTATTTTTAGCGTGTATAGAGCAGCATATCTCCACCAGACTCCATGTAAATAATCACTACTTTTAGCGTGTATAGAGCAGCATATCTCCACCAGACTCCATGTAAATAATCACTACTTTTAGCGTGTATAGAGCAGCATATCTCCACCAGACTCCATGTAAATAATCACTACTTTTAGCGTGTATAGAGCAGCATATCTCCACCAGACTCCATGTAAATAAAATTACAGTAAAAAAATGAACCAAGATCCGGTGTTTTTTGGTAGTTTTATTTAGTTTCTGTCCACTTTGAATGAAGTGTGTTTTACGGTGATAAAAGTAGCGATTATTTACATGGAGTCTGGTGGGTTTGGTTATAGCGATTTCAGAGCATTTTTTTAATGTTAAAATTAAATAAAAAGAAATGTCAGGTTCCTGCAGTTTGTGCAGGAGGTTTCCATCCTGACAGCGGCGCTGACGCCGGCTCCGCTCCACGTGTGCCATGATTAATCTGCTGGTCATTAGGCTCCGCGCAGCGCCGCTGAAACCCAATCCCTTTCACCGCTCACTGTTTTTGTTTCTCAGCCCCGGCCCTGAATTAGCAGAGAGAATACATTAGCATACTAAATACCAGCGGCAGGGCCTGCATGGTGAGAGACAAGCTGGGACCTTTTCTCAGAGGAAAAACATCTTTCTCAGGAAGTCAACATCACACACGACACTCCAACACTGTGGGTCTAATCTCCGCCATTATTTAAGCAAGAGCTGGTTTATCTGTACAAAGTGAGAGTTAAAACTAGATGATGCCTTTTCAAGAGATTTCACTGGAATCAAACTTGTTTCTTTTAAATATTTCCCTGGAAATTAAGAGTATAAAAAAAGCTCTTTTTTTTTTTAATGATGTTACTCAATAATCTAATAATTTTTTGCAGCTCTTTTGTTTGATACCTGGAAGAAATGACTTAAATATTTACTGCACATTTTCTTTGATGCAAACTCACTTCCTTTTGTTCCCATTCAAACTTAACTGACTTGACTAATACTGAGAATATGTTGTGTGTCAGCCATGAATTAAAATGACTTAATATTCATAAAAATCATTCAATTAACATTCAATTTAGTAGAGCAGCATATCTCCACCAGACTCCATGTAAATAATCACTACTTTTAGCGTGTATAGAGCAGCATATCTCCACCAGACTCCATGTAAATAATCACTACTTTTAGCATGTATAGAGCAGCATATCTCCACCAGACTCCATGTAAATAATCACTACTTTTAGCATGTATAGAGCAGCATATCTCCACCAGACTCCATGTAAATAATCACTACTTTTAGCGTGTATAGAGCAGCATATCTCCATGCATGCAGGACAGAGTGAACATGATACACTTTTGCTGCATTTCTTTCAATATGTGTCACTTTTTTTGATGTTTTCAACAATTTTGCTGCATTTTTTTTCAAAATGTGTCACTTTTTTTGACGTTTTCAACACTTTTGCTGCATTTTTTTTCCACGTGGCACATCCACGTAATTTAACAATTTTGCAACATTTTTAAATATGTGTCACATTTTTTTGATGTTTTCAACACTTTTGCTGCATTTGTTTTCAAAATAATCACTTTTTTGGACGTTTTCAACACTTTTGCTGCATTTTTTTCAATACGTGGCACTCCACGTTTAACAATTTTGCAAAATTTTTTTAAATATGTGTCACATTTTTTTGATGTTTTCAACACTTTTGCTGCATTTGTTTTCAAAATGTGTCACTTTTTTTGACGTTTTCAACACTTTTGCTGCATTTTTTTTCAATACGTGGCACATTTTTTTGACGTATTTAACAATTTTGCAACATTTTTTTAAATATGTGTCACATTTTTTTGACGTTTTCAACAATTCTGCTGCATTTTTTTGAATATGTGTCACTTTTTTTGACGTTTTCAACACTACGCAACACTAACTGACTTAATATTCATAAAAATCATTCAATTAACATTCAATTTAGTGCACGGACAATTAGTTGACTAGCTGCTCTTTTGACAGAATTTGCAGGCAAAACAATTGGCAGCTTGAGTCATTTTCATTTGTATTTGTCTGTCAACAATTATCTAATTGCATTGTCAGGAGGTCAACTTCCCAAATGCCTTTTTTGGGATCCTAATGAGACGGAAAATGTGAGTTTTCTTCCGTGGAAACAAGTCGCGTAGTTGTCTTTTTTTTTCTTCGATATTTCTGTTCCTGTGAAGTTGACGACGTCTTGATCGATGGCTCGACGAATAAAGAGTGTAAAACTGCTTTTTTATGAGAAACGATGAATCACACGAACTGGAGAACGGAGCTTCTCTCAGGTCGACAATGCAAAAATAAAAAAAAAGGATCCATGATTTGTATGGCGCTGCCCATAAAGCCAGGCGGGGGGGGCGGGGGGGGGGGGGGGTCATTACCATAACAAGTGCAGCGCAACCAAAAGCCATTTTGCTTCCTTTGTTTCAGCTAAGCAGCTGTCATTTGCAGAACATTATGCATTTTGGATTCTTCTATGCTAATTTTTTTTTGTGGGGGGAGGGGAAGGGGGATTTTTTTTTTTTTTTAACAATAAGCACTCGGGCATCTCACAGAAAGCCTTTCACGGCACGGACCCTAGGGTGCCCCGAGCCGTGCCAAGTCAAACAATGGCTTATTGCTCTGAGCAAGCACATCTCAGCCCTTCAATAAAGCATTAAGTTCCCTTTTAAACACACACACACACACACACATAACACAACACACATGCACACACTGAAGCTGGTCCCCAGGGCCTGCACGCCATTAATCAAGATATTAATCAATATTGACGGGGACATCCCTGGAAATTAATTGTTTCATGCATGTAGAGCAGCATATCTCCACCAGACTCCATGTAAATAATCACTACTTTTAGCATGTATAGAGCAGCATATCTTCCACCAGACTCCATGTAAATAATCACTACTTTTAGCATGTATAGAGCAGCATATCTCCACCAGACTCCATGTAAATAATCACTACTTTTAGTGTGTATAGAGCAGCATATCTCCACCAGACTCCATGTAAATAATCACTACTTTTAGTGTGTATAGAGCAGCATATCTCCACCAGACTCCATGTAAATAATCACTACTTTTAGCGTGTATAGAGCAGCATATCTCCACCAGACTCCATGTAAATAATCACTACTTTTAGCGTGTATAGAGCAGCATATCTCCACCAGACTCCATGTAAATAATCACTACTTTTAGTGTGTATAGAGCAGCATATCTCCACCAGACTCCATGTAAATAATCACTACTTTTTAGCGTGTATAGAGCAGCATATCTCCACCAGACTCCATGTAAATAATCACTACTTTTAGCATGTATAGAGCAGCATATCTCCACCAGACTCCATGTAAATAATCACTACTTTTAGTGTATAGAGCAGCATATCTCCACCAGACTCCATGTAAATAATCACTACTTTTAGCATGTTTAGAGCAGCATATCTCCACCAGACTCCATGTAAATAATCACTACTTTTTGCATTTTTTCAAGCATATCTCCACAGACTTTTTGTAAATAATCACACTTTTGCTGCATGTTTTTTCAATATGTGGACTTTTTTTGAACATGATACAATTTTGCTGCATTTTTTCAATATGTGTCACTTTTTTTGACGTTTTCAACAATTTTGCTGCATTTTTTTTCAAAATGTGTCACTTTTTTTGACGTTTTCAACACTTTTGCTGCATTTTTTTCAATACGTGGCACATTTGTTTGACGTATTTAACAATTTTGCAACATTTTTTTAAATATGTGTCACATTTTTTTGATGTTTTCAACACTTTTGCTACATTTTTTTTCATTACGTGGCACATTTTTTTGACGTATTTAACAATTTTGCAACATTTTTTTAAATATGTGTCACATTTTTTTGACGTTTTCAACAATTCTGCTGCATTTTTTTGAATATGTGTCACTTTTTTTGACGGTTTCAACACTACGCAACACTAACTTATTGTTAGTTTTACAGTTATTTTACTTCACAGCTGTTTCTAAGACCGAAAGGTCTTAAACAGGTTTTAGAAAGTTACATCTCTGGAGGGTTTAAGACACCTAACACTTATTTTTTTAAGTTTTATTGCTATTCAGATGTGCACCAAGTAGTAGGCACACTGATAAAATGTCTGCAGAATTTTTCTAGTCATTAACATTGTTGATATTTGTACAATTTGTGCAACTGTAACACAGAATTTCCCTTCGGGGGTTAATAAAGTATTTCTAATTTCAGATAATCTCAATACGAACCCCACATAGGTCTTTAAATCTCTGGCGAGAAAGACAGTCTTCTATCAGCCGAGCCCTTTTTGAAGCGAGCTGAATTAGCAGATCATGTGTGTATGTGTGCACACGTGCGTGCATGTGCGTGCCAGCGTGGGTAGATACTGAGTTCTGTTTGACTTCATTGTATTATCTTGAATTATAACAGTGTGTAGCCCAGGGCCACGACTCCCTGAACGGGCAAAGTCAACTCAAATTGGTTTATCGGAGACCTCGGGCTGAGCAGCCGGGCCACCAGGAATCCAAAATAAAGCATCCCCCCCCAAAAATAGACAAGCAAAATAAAAAAAAGCCAGAAACCAGATTTGTATGGGAAAAAAAAAACCCTCCGGGGGGCGGGGGGGTGGACTCGGATCCTCCCCGCGCCTCCTCCTGACCCCCCCTGATCTGATCACTTCAGCCGGGAATCAACAGCAGATTAAGGCTGGGAGCTTGTAATGTGGCGTTCAAAGAAAAGAAGGCGGTTTATAGGCCATTCGCCTGAACCCCCCACCCCCCACCCCGAGGGCAAAATCAATGGCATTAATATAACAGAGAACAACAAGATTACATTCAATCTGCCCAGATTTTGAAAATGGACAATAAAAGGTCCAGTTGTCAAGTCAAAAACGCCCTGAGCGTTCCCTATTCTCAGCCCTTCAATAAAATAGAGCCCGAGGGCAGGTCAAGATGGACTTAAAAAGCAGAAAGTGACGATTTGTCCTTCTGCAGTTAACCCTCGTGTTGTCTTCCTTGTCAAAAGTGGAAAATCAACCCCTTTTTTTGAAGCTCTTAATCAACGGGGTCCCTTTTTCAATGTTTTGTCACTGTAGACGTTTTCAACATATCTCCACTAACTTATTAACTTTAGTTTTACAGTTATTGTTGGAATTTATGGTCAATAAAGCTCATTTATAGGAAATAATACTAATGTTTAGCGTGAGTTAGAAAAGCAGAAATTAGGAATTATTGAGACTAAAATTAAAGGAATGGATGTTGATGATAATCATAGACAGAATATGTCTCCACCAACTACTATTTAAAAACACTTCCATTTGTTTTACAATGCTATAAAATTGAATAAGACGCCCCCAAAATTAATGAAAGTAGAGATTTGTACTTGGTAAAGAGCATGGAATCAATCATGTTACTCCATGGGGAATTAAAAAGAACATTTATAGGACAACATGAGGACAACATAGGACCAACATGAAGGCAACATGAGGACAACTTTTAGCGGGCAACATGAGGACAACATATGAAGGCTCCACCAGGACAACATGGGGAAATAATGAAGACAGCATTTACAACATGAGGACAACATGAAGGCAACATATCTCCAGGACACCATGGGGACAACAAGGACAACATGAGGACAACATGAGTACAACATAGGACAACATGAAGGCAACATGTAAAGGACAACAGCATGTATAGGACATATATATGGGGACAACAAGGGGACAACATGAGGAAAATCACAACTTTGAGGACATGCATAGAGCAAGCATATCTCCACCATGACTCCAGGCAAATAAGGACAACATGAGGACACCATGGGGACAACATGAGGACAACATGAGGACAACATGAGGACAACATGGGGACAACATGAAGATAACATGAGGACAACATGAGGGCAACATGAGGACAACATTGAGGCTGCATTTTTTCAAATGAGGACAACATGAGGACAACAATTTTGACAACATTTTTTTCAAAATGGGCAACATGAGGGGACAACATGAGGGCGTTTTCAACATTTTTGAGGACAACATTTTTCAACATGAGGACAACATGAGGGCAACAATGAGGGCAAACAGGGACAACATGAAGGCAACATGAGGGCAACATGAGGACAACATGAGGGCAACATGTAGACAACATGAGGACAGCATGAGTACAACATGAGGACAACATGAAGGCAACATGAGGACAACATGAGGACACAATGGGGACAACATGAGGACAACATGAGGACAACATGAGTACAACATGAGGACAACATGAAGGCAACATGAGGCCAATTGTTAGGACAGTTATGGGGACAACAAGGACAACATGAGGACAAATGGGGTCTTAAACAGGTTACAAAAGGACAACATGAAGGGGTTTAGGACAACATGAGGACACCATGGGGACAACAGTTTGATTGGATTCAACATGAGGACAACATGAGGACAACATGGGGACAACATGAGGAATTTTGAGGACAACATTGAGGACAATATGAGGACAATTTGAGGGCAACTGAGGACAACATGAAGGCAACATGGGGGCAAATAAAGGAGGACAACATGAGGATAACATGAGGGCAACATGAGGACAACATGAGGTCTTTAAACTCTGGGGCAACAGACAGGGCAACATGAGGGCAACATGAAGACAACATGAAGACAACATGAGGACAACACATGGGGCACATGAGGACAACATGAGGACAGCATGAGGACAACATGGGGAGTTCATGAGGACAGCATTCACAACATCTTGAATTATAACATGAGGGCAACATGAGGACAACATGAGGACAACATGAAGACAAACATGAGGGCAACATGAGGGACAACATGAGGACTGACAACATGCCGGGCCAACATGAGGACAACATGAGGGCAACATGAGGACAAAAAAGACCAGCATGGAGGAGAAACATGGGCAACATGAGGACAACAAAAAAACATGAGGACAACATGGGGACAACATGAGGACAGCATGAGTACAACATGAGGACAACATGAGGACACCATGGGGACAACATGAGGACAACATGAGGACAACATGAGTACAACATGAGGACAAATGAAGGCAACATGAGGGACAACATGAGGCAATCGGGGACAACAAGGGGACAACATGAGGACAACATGGGGACAAACATGGGGACAGCATGAATACAACAGAGGACAACATGAGGCAACATTACATTCAACATGCCCAGATTTTGAAAATGAGGACACCATGGGGACAACATGAGGACAACATAGGGGACAACATGAGGACAACATGGGGACAACATGAAGATAAATGAGGACAACATGAGGACAGGTCAAGATGGACAAAAGGGCAACAAGGACAACATGAGGTCCAACATGCAGGGCAACATGAGGACAACATGAGGACAACATCAGGACAACATGGAAAACATGAGGGCAACATTTTTTGAGGGCAACATGTAACAAAATTATAACAAATTAGGGCAACTAATGTTTGACAACAAAACCAAATTAGGGCAACATTGAGACTAAAATTAAAGGAACATGAGGGCAACATCACAGACTGGAATATGAGGGCAACATTTACAACATAGGACAAAAGTACAACATTTGAGGACAATGCTATGAAGGCAACATAGGACAAATGAGGACACAAAACAACATGAGGAAACATGAGGACAATTTGTACTTACAACATGGGGACAACATGAAGGCAACATGAGGCCAACATTTTGAGGACAAAATGGGGACAACATAGGGGACAACATGAGGACAACATGAGGGACAACATGAGGACAGCATGAGACAACATGAAGGGCAACATGAGGACAACATGAGGACAACATGGGGACAACATGAGGACAACATGAGGACAACATGAGGACAACATGGGGCAACATGAGGACAACAACAACAGGGACAACATGGGGACAACATGAGGGCAACATGAGGGCAACATGAGGACAACATGAGGACAACATGAGGACAACATGAAGGCAACAAAATGAGGACAACATGAGGACAACATGAGGGCAACATGAGGGCAACATGAGGGCAACATGAAGACAACATGAAGACAACATGAGGACAACATGAGGGCAACATGAGGACAACATGAGGACAGCATGAGGACAACATGGGGACAACATGAGGACAGCATGGGGACAACATGAAGACAACATGAGGACAACATGAGGACAACATGAGGGTTAAACCAATCAAATCCCTTTTTTACCAAACCTGGCTGGTTCAATAGAGAACATGATGGAAAGACAACATTTCTGTCTTTCCTGTATCAACGTCTCCACAGATCTCATGTTTCTTTTTGCACTGAAAGAGACTGAAAGAGACTGAAAGACACTGAAAGACACTGAAAGAGACCCTTTACTCCACTAGTAGAGGAGAACATTAATGGAAACCCGCTGAGTTGGAGATGAAAATGTGGAACCCGACATGTACTGACGGCTTGTTCCTTCAAACAGCTGATCTCCATGAATGGAGCCCGCTGTCTGACGTAGGTAGACATCCATTCAGGCTCTTCTTCACAGCACAACCAGGCACGACTGCATGCGGCATGGATCATATCGCGTGGTGGGGGTGCATATGTGTGCGGGGGGGTGAAGGGGGGGTGGTGGTGGTGGTGGTGGTGGTGGTGGTGGTTTACGTGAAACAGGGTCTTCTTAGCACGGGCTTGCCCAAACATCTTGTCCAGCTCTATTCTGACAGCGGGATTAGGAGCACCTGCCATGGAGACAAAGGCAGGCCTCAAGCCAGATGAATGAAGTGCCACTAACCCCCCCCCCCAACCACCCCCCCCAAACACCACCCCCCCATCCTCGTCGCTGCAACCCCCCCCCAAATCCTTGCCTTCTCCACCCAAGGACAGATCTAATGAGTCAATTCAGCTCTGCAGGCTGAAGACCTGAGAGCATGCAGGAAGAAGGTCATATATACAGTATATATATACAGTATATATATATATATATATATATATATATATACTGTATATATGACCTTCTTGGTAATGTAATAAAGTGACAAATGTAAAAAAAAATGGAGAAAAAAAAACGTAAAAAAGTGAGAAAAATTTAAAAAGAAATGAGAATTTCTTTTTTTCTGAGAAAAATGTAAAAAAAAAAAAAGTGACAAAATTGTTTAAAAAAATGGAGAAAAAAAGTGACAAAAATTGAAAAAAAGTGACAGCAATCTAAAAAAATCTAAATAATTCCTAATTTCTGCTTTTGTGACTCAAACATTAGGTATAATTTCCTATAAATGAGGTTTATTGACCATAAATTCCAAAAATAACTGTAAAACTAAAGTTAATAAGTTAGTGTTACGTAGTGTTGAAAACTGTCAAAAAACTGAGAAAAATGTCAAAAGTGAAGAAAAAGTGAAAAAGAATTGAAAAAAAGTGATATATATATATATATATATATATATATATATATATATATATATATATATGACCTTCTTGGTAATGTAATAAAGTGACAAATGTAAAAAAAATGGAGAGAAAAAAACGTAAAAAAAAGTGAGAAAAATTTAAAAAGAAATGAAATGAAAAAAATTAAAAAAAAAAAGTGACAAAAATGTTTAAAAAATGGAAAAAAAAAAGTGACAAAAAAAAAAAAAAAAGTGACAAAATTTAAAAAAGTGACAGCAATCTAAAAAAATCTAAATAATTCCTAATTTCTGCTTTTCTAACTCCAACATTAGGTATAATTTCCTATAAATGAGGTTTATTGACCATAAATTCCAAAAATAACTGTAAAACTAAAGTTAATAAGTTAGTGTTACGTAGTGTTCAATGTCAAAAAACTGAGAAAAATGTCAAAAAGTGAGAAAAATGTAAAAAGAATTGAGAAAAAAAGTGATTTTTTTCTCAATTCTTCTATATATATATATATATATATATATATATATATATATATATATAAGGGCTGGGTTAAAACCTCGTGTTGTGCGTCAGAATTGAAAATCAACACTTTTGTTGAGGTTTTTTAGCGAAGTTTTTAAGTTTTTCTTAATTTTTTGTCCCAATTTTCAACATTTTTGACGCTTTTACAGAATTTTATGGTCAGTAAAGCTCATTTATAGGAAATTATACCTAATGTTTGAGTTAGAAAAGCAGAAATTAGGAATTATTGAGACTAAAATTACAGTTTTTTTTGGATTGGTCACTTTTTTTCAATTTTTGTCACTTTATTTCTCCATTTTTTCAAACATTGTTGTCACTTTTAAAAAAAATTTCAAATTTGTTTTAAAATGTTTTAAAAAAATTGTCACTTTTTTACATTTTTCTCATTTTTTAAAAACAATTTTCTCACTTTTTTGACAGTTAACACTACGTAACACTAACTTATTAACTTTAGTTTTCCAATTATTTTTGGAATTTATGATCAATAAACCTCATTTATAGGAAATTATACCTAATGTTTGAGTTAAAAAAGCAGAAATTAGGAATTATTGAGACTAAAATTACAGTTTTTTTAGATTGTTGTCACTTTTTTACATTTTTTTTCTCCATTTAAAAAAAAAAATTCTTCACTTTTTTTTAAACATTTTTCTCATTTTTGACATGAACACCTGTTTCCTGGTGAAGGTCTTGTGTTTTCTCCTTAACTTCTCCAGGACATGAACACCTGTTTCCTGGTGAAAGTCTTGTGTTTTTTCTCCTTAACTTCTCCAGGACATGAACACCTGTTTCCTGATGAAAGTCTTGTGTTTTCTCCTTAACTTCTCCAGGACATGAACACCTGTTTCCTGGTGAAAGTCTTGTGTTTTCTCCTTAACTTCTCCAGGACATGAACACCTGTTTCCTGGTGAAAGTCTTGTGTTTTCTCCTTAACTTCTCCAGGACATGAACACCTGTTTCCTGGTGAAAGTCTTGTGTTTTCTCCTTAACTTCTCCAGGACATGAACACCTGTTTCCTGGTGAAAGTCTTGTGTTTTCTCCTTAACTTCTCCAGGACATGAACACTTGTTTCCTGGTGAAGGTCTTGTGTTTTCTCCTTAACTTCTCCAGGATATGAACACCTGTTTCCTGGTGAAGGTCTTGTGTTTTCTCCTTAACTTCTCCAGGACATGAACACCAGTTTCCTGGTGAAAGTCTTGTGTTTTCTCCTTAACTTCTCCAGGACATGAACACCTGTTTCCTGGTGAAAGTCTTGTGTTTTCTCCTTAACTTCTCCAGGACATGAACACCTGTTTCCTGGTGAAAGTCTTGTGTTTTCTCCTTAACTTCTCCAGGACATGAACACCTGTTTCCTGGTGAAAGTCTTGTGTTTTCTCCTTAACTTCTCCAGGACATGAACACCTGTTTCCTGGTGAAAGTCTTGTGTTTTCTCCTTAACTTCTCCAGGACATGAACACCTGTTTCCTGGATGAAAGTCTTGTGTTTTCTCCTTAACTTCTCCAGGATGAACACCTGTTTCCTGATGAAAGTCTTGTGTTTTCTCCTTAACTTCTCCAGGACATGAACACCTGTTTCCTGATGAAAGTCTTGTGTTTTCTCCTTAACTTCTCCAGGACATGAACACCTGTTTCCTGGTGAAGGTCTTGTGTTTTCTCCTTAACTTCTCCAGGATATGAACACCTGTTTCCTGGTGAAGGTCTTGTGTTTTCTCCTTAACTTCTCCAGGACATGAACACCTGTTTCCTGGTGAAAGTCTTGTGTTTTCTCCTTAACTTCTCCAGGACATGAACACCTGTTTCCTGGTGAAAGTCTTGTGTTTTCTCCTTAACTTCTCCAGGACATGAACACCTGTTTCCTGGTGAAAGTCTTGTGTTTTCTCCTTAACTTCTCCAGGACATGAACACCTGTTTCCTGGTGAAAGTCTTGTGTTTTCTCCTTAACTTCTCCAGGACATGAACACCTGTTTCCTGGTGAAAGTCTTGTGTTTTCTCCTTAACTTCTCCAGGACATGAACACCTGTTTCCTGGTGAAGGTCTTGTGTTTTCTCCTTAACTTCTCCAGGACATGAACACCTGTTTCCTGGTGAAAGTCTTGTGTTTTCTCCTTAACTTCTCCAGGACATGAACACCTGTTTCCTGGTGAAAGTCTTGTGTTTTCTCCTTAACTTCTCCAGGACATGAACACCTGTTTCCTGGTGAAAGGTCTTGTGTTTTCTCCTTAACTTCTCCAGGATATGAACACCTGTTTCCTGGTGAAGGTCTTGTGTTTTCTCCTTAACTTCTCCAGGACATGAACACCTGTTTCCTGGTGAAAGTCTTGTGTTTTCTCCTTAACTTCTCCAGGACATGAACACCTGTTTCCTGGTGAAGGTCTTGTGTTTTCTCCTTAACTTCTCCAGGACATGAACACCTGTTTCCTGGTGAAAGTCTTGTGTTTTCTCCTTAACTTCTCCAGGACATGAACACCTGTTTCCTGGTGAAAGTCTTGTGTTTTCTCCTTAACTTCTCCAGGACATGAACACCTGTTTCCTGGTGAAAGTCTTGTGTTTTTTCCCTTAACTTCTCCAGGACATGAACACCTGTTTCCTGGTGAAGGTCTTGTGTTTTCTCCTTAACTTCTCCAGGACATGAACACCTGTTTCCTGGTGAAAGTCTTGTGTTTTCTCCTTAACTTCTCCAGGACATGAACACCTGTTTCCTGGTGAAAGTCTTGTGTTTTCTCCTTAACTTCTCCAGGACATGAACACCTGTTTCCTGGGTGAAAGTCTTGTGTTTTCTCCTTAACTTCTCCAGGATATGAACACCTGTTTCCTGGTGAAGGTCTTGTGTTTTCTCCTTAACTTCTCCAGGACATGAACACCTGTTTCCTGGTGAAAGTCTTGTGTTTTTCCTTAACTTCTCCAGGATTGAACACCTGTTTCCTGGTGAAGGTCTTGTGTTTTTCCTTAACTTCTCCAGGACATGAACACCTGTTTCCTGGTGAAGGTCTTGTGTTTTCTCCTTAACTTCTCCAGGACATGAACACCTGTTTCCTGGTGAAAGTCTGCTGGGGGTATAAGAAGGTCCCCCCTTGGTATCATCCAGCTGTCAAACATGAGCACTCCCCACCGTGATGTATTTGGAACAGTCCTTTTTATTTTAACACTTGCATGATTCCTGGGTGGTTGTCCCCATCCTCCATCCTCCATCCTCCATCCTCCACTCCCTGTGTTTTTGCCTTTCTGGTCCAGTTCCCATTTCTAAGCCCTGGGGTGTTGACAGCAGCGTCCATGATCATTGGGGTTTACATGCGTGTGCAGGCACTTTATTTTTATTTTTTTGGGAAAGCCTCTGTCTTCTCAGAGTTGTTGTTTGTCTTACAGGTGAGCGTCTGCTGTTTAAGCGTTGTACCGCAGGACATCGATCTTTTGATGCCACCTCCGCCTTTGATTTGGGACACGGCAGAGCACAAAAAAGGGTTTGAATGGAGCTCCTTTCATGTGAGCGCCAGGGTTGATGGGGTTAATCTCTTTCTCTAAGCGGGTGAGTTAGGCAACGAAGGGATCTTTTTCACAGCTGATACAATACGGGCTGTCATATTCAGAGGGGCCCATTTCTATAAAAAAAATAAAAATATCAACAAGAAAATCCAGTCTTAGTTCTAATATAAGATATGATAAGAAAAACCTTTATTTGTCCCACGGGTGGGAAATTGTGGTTTGCAACAGCAAAGATAAGGTAGGTATACGATAGGTAAGTGTACAGAGATAGATAAATGTACAAAATATAGCAAACAGTATTATAATATAAATTACATTGCAATTATTAAATTGCACTTTGAAAATTGCCCAAATGAAAATTATGCACAGATGTAATGATAATAGTGGCACATGGGATGCAGGACGAAATCTTCATTATTTAAAAATCTGGTCGTCATTGGTTGGCTTCTCTGTAGCCTCATTGGCGAGTTTGGGTCGTTCCATTGACATGCTGAAGAGGTTTGTTGTTATCTAGAAGTGCACCAACAAGCTCTGGCTTCCTTCGGGGCACATTTCATGACAACTGGGTTCAAAATACAACAGCAAAACCAACAAATCCTCTTCAATGCACTGTTGCTCATTGCCTTCTGAAAACAGGCATTTCCATTGGCAGAATAGGATGGTCTGCACATTGAACATCGTCGTTATAAAAAATTATTATTAAGTTTTAGCCATAAAAAATGGGGCCACATGGAATTTTCACACATTCCCTGGCGGCCACATAGAATTTTTACACATTCTGTGGTGGCCACATGGAATTTTCACATGGAATTTTAAGGTAGCGGCCACATGGAATTTTCACACATTCCGTGGCGGCCACATGGAATTTTCACACATTCCCTGGCGGCCACATGGAATTTTCCCACATTCCCTGGCGGCCACATAGAATTTTCACACATTCTGTGGTGGCCACATGGAATTTGGCGGCCAAACATTCACACACTGGCGGGCACATGGAATTTTACATTCCGTGGCACATGGAATTTGCAGTGGCGGCCACATGGAATTTTCACATTCCTGGTGGGCACATGGAATTTTCACATTCCGTGGCGGCCACATGGAATTTTCCACATTCCCCTGGCGGCTCATGGAATTTTCCCACATTCCTGGCGCCACATGGAATTTTCACACATTCTGTGGCGGGCACATGGTTCCATTTGACATGGAATTTTGAAGAGGTTTGTTGTTACAGGAGTGCACCAACGTGGCGGCACATGGAATTTTCACACATTTCATGACAATGGGTTCAAAATACAACATGGAATTTTCACACAAATTCCGTGGCGGCCACATGGTTTTTCACACATTGCCACATGGAAAAACAGGCATTTCCATTGGCCACATGGAATTTTCACACAGGATGGTCTGCACATTGAACATCGTGGCGGTTATAAAAAAACATTATTAAGTTTTAGCCATGGAAAAAATGGGGCCACATGGAATTTTCCCACATTCCGTGGCGGCCACATGGAATTTTCCCACATTCCCTGGCGGCCACATGGAATTTTCCCACATTCCCTGGCGGCCACATGGAATTTTCACACATTCCGTGGCGGCCACATGGAATTTTCACACATTCCGTGGCGGGCATATGGAATTTTCCCACATTCCTGGCGGCCACATGGAATTTTCACACATTCCGTGGTGGCCACATGGAATTTTCACACATTCTGTGGTGGCCACATGGAATTTTCCCACATTCTGTGGCGGCCACATAGAATTTTTCCACATTCCCTGTGGCGGCCACATGGAATTTTTTACACATTCTGTGGTGGCCACATGGAATTTTCACACATTCAGTGGCGGGCACATGGAATTTTCCCACATTCCCACATGGCCACATGGAATTTTCCCACATTCCTGTGGCGGCCACATGGAATTTTCACACATTCTGTGGCGGCCACATGGAATTTTCACACATTCCGTGGCGGCCATATAGAATTTTCACACATTCCGTGGCGGGCATATGGAATTTTCCACATTCCGTGGCGGCCACATGGAATTTTCACACATTCCGTGGCGGCCACATAGAATTTTCACACATTCTGTGGTGGCCACATGGAATTTTCCCACATTCCCTGGCGGCCACATAGAATTTTCACACATTCCGTGGCGGCCACATGGAATTTTTACACATTCTGTGGTGGCCACATGGAATTTTTACACATTCTGTGGTGGCCACATGGAATTTTCACACATTCCGTGGCGGCCACATGGAATTTTCACACATTCCGTGGCGGCCACATGGAATTTTCACACATTCCGTGGCGGCCACATGGAATTTTCACACATTCTGTGGTGGCCACATGGAATTTTCACACATTCCGTGGCAGCCACATGGAATTTTCACACATTCCGTGGCGGCCACATGGAATTTTCACACATTCCCTGGCGGCCACATGGAATTTTCACACATTCCTGGCGGCCACATGGAATTTTCACACATTCCGTGGCGGGCACATGGAATTTTCACACATTCGTGGCGGCCACATGGAATTTTCCCACATTCCCTGGCGGCCACATGGAATTTTCACACATTCCGTGGCGGCCACATGGAATTTTCACACATTCTGTGGCAGCCACATGGAATTTTCATACATTCTGTGGTGGCCACATGGAATTTTCACACATTCTGTGGCAGCCACATGGAATTTTCACACATTCTGTGGTGGCCACATGGAATTTTCATACATTCTGTGGTGGCCACATGGAATTTTCACACATGGAATTTTCCCACATTCCGTGGCGGCCACATGGAATTTTCAGCCACATGGAATTTTCACACATTCCGTGTGGCGGTCCACCGCTGGGGTGGAACAACACAAGCTAAGATCCCAGAGGATTACATTTGGTCAGGTTCAACACTGATCCGGTTCTCCGTGTCCACAGAGGTTGCCTGTTTTTAAAGGTTTCGGATTTCTTCATGAATTCTCCAACATGCTTGGTTAGTTTTAACTGGCCTGGCAGCAGACGTGTAGATCTAACAGGACTGTTTTCCACACTGGGAAGGGTCGTTGGTATGAAACGTGACCCTGCGTGACCAATGCACTGTTGGGGTTAGTGGCGGTGGTCTCGGCTTAGAGGGGGCTCCCAGCTATAACAGGCGGAGCAGAGAAAACACAAGTGTGAAACGAAAGCCTTTCTGGGCCGGTGATGAAGTCAGATAGCTAATCCCGGCTTTACTTCTCAGATGTTTGGACGGTGTTGACACTGTCCACAGTCGAAGATCTCAGGTTCAAACCCAAGCCGGGGAGCTTTAATTTCACCCACCTGCAGCAGTCACGGTGGATCCCCGAATTCACCGGCTGCTTTTACTATTTTACCAAATAAATCTGACTTTTAGCATGAAAACTGAGCTTCACATGTTATTTCGGTTCTTAATCCCTTTCGCTGACCAAACAAAGACAAATAACATGTTTTTTCCTCAAAGTATTTTTAAAGCAAGTACACACACCTAGCCTAACCCTAGTAAGCAGAGTTATTTAGAAATGGACTGTTCCTAGAACTACGTTCCTATTAGGTTGGAAAAGCTCATGTTGTCCCCATGTTGTCCTCATGTTGTCCTCATGTCATCTTCATGTTGTCCTCATGTCATCTTCATGTTGTCCTCATGTCGTCCTCATGTTGCCCTCATGTCATCTTCATGTTGTCCTCATGTTGCCTTCATGTTGTCCCCATGTTGCCCTCATGTTGTCCTCATGTTGCCCTCATGTTGTCTCCATGTTGTCCTCATGTTGTCCTCATGTTGCCCTCATGTTGTCTCCATGTTGTCCTCATGTTGCCCTCATGTTGTCTCCATGTTGTCCTCATGTTGTCCTCATGTTGCCCTCATGTTGTCCTCATGTTGCCCTCATGTTGTCCCTCATGTTGCCCCATGTTGTCCTCATGTTGCCCTCATGTTGTCCTCATGTCATCTTCATGTTGTCCTCATGTTGCCTTCATGTTGTCCCCATGTTGTCCCCATGTTGCCCTCATGTTGTCCTCATGTTCCTTCATGTTGCCTCATGTTGCCTTCATGTTGTCCCCATGTTGTCCCCATGTTGCCCTCATGTTGTCCTCATGTTGCCCTCATGTTGTCTCCATGTTGTCCCCATGTTGTCCCCATGTTGCCCTCATGTTGTCCCCATGTTGCCCTCATGTTGTCCTCATGTTGCCCTCATGTTGTCCTCATGTTGCCCTCATGTTGTCCTCATGCTGTCCTCATGTTGTCCTATATCCATGTTCTTTTTAATTCCCCAAAATAACATGATTGATTCCACCCAACGCTCTTTGCCAAGTACAAATCTCTACTTTCATTAATTTTGGGGCGTCTTATTCAATTTTATAGCATTGTAAAACAAATGGAAGTGTTTTTGAAATAGTATTGAGTAAAAGTTGACATATTCCAGTCTGTGATTATCAACATCCATTCCTTTAATTTTAGTCTCAATAATTCCTAATTTCTGCTTTTTTAACTCAAACATTAGGTATAATTTCCTATAAATAAGGTTTATTGACCATAAATTAACTGCAAAACTTCAGGGAATGTTCCCGCAACCAAAAACGAACGTTCCCAGAACGTTCTGGGAACCAAAAATTGTTATCTGGGATTAGACATCATGGCTGATAATCCAAATCCTTATGAAGGAAGTTCTGATGCCCTACGCCGCGTTCCCGAAGCAGGAAGTGTGACACAGGCCTATTTTAACCCCTCTCGGGTCGACAGTAAGTATGTATTATAATCACACAGAAAACAACAATCTGTAAGATGTATGGCTTTTGAAATTGTTCTCCAAGGGGAAACAAAAATAAACACATTAAAAACCAGTCATGTGGCCGGGTTGGTTCAGCGGTGCAGCGGGTGCACATTTACATAGAGGTTTATGCCTCGATGCAGAGGTCCAGGGTTCGAGTCCGACCTGTAACGATGTCCTGCATGTCTCCCCCCTTTCTCATCTAGCTGTCCTGTCCATTAAAGGCAGAAAAGCCCCAAAAATATCATCTTTCATTCATATTTCTTTCTTAAGAAGTCTGTGTGTGCTTTTACCCAGAAGGTTAGTTGTGCCGTCTCCAATACAGTTCCTACAACAACATCCAAATGAACAACTGTGACACCTTATTTATTACATTTAAGCTGTTATATCATTATTATGGTCTGTTCGTTCCACATTTAGTACATGTGGCAGCCAAGTAACCCATTTCAGGTGGAATGGGGGGTGGACGGGATCTGTGAACGCATGACGAATGTTTACAGAGACACTGAAGGTTAAAAGGCATCTAACGCCTTGTAGATGTGGGCGTTTGTGTTGTTGTGTTGATTGTGAGAGCTCGGCACTGTGGGAACCCGAGGTCAGTCCACCACGGCTCAACTCTTTCACATGGAAAACATTCCCCTGTGTTGTCTGGGACTTACTGGTCCAGGATCTGCTCTGCTGAGGGCCACCAACTCTTTAACATGGAAACACTCCCCTGTGTTGTCTGGGACTTACTGGTCCAGGATCTGCTCTGCTGAGGGACGGAGGGCCACCAACTCTTTCACATGGAAACACTCCCCTGTTGTCTGGGACTTACTGATCCAGGATCTCCTCTCCACCTCAGAGGCCTGGAACTGGACCAATGCCAACCTGAAAGACAAGTACAGAAGATTTCAGTCTGACATTCCTGATGGATGGATGGATGGATGTTGTCCTCATGTTGTCTTCATGTTGTCCCCATGTTATCATGTTGTCTTTATAATTTCCTATATCAATGTTGACAACATGAGGGCAACATGAAGGCAACGTGAGGACAACATGAAGACAACATGAGGACAACATGAAGGCAACATGAGGACAACATGAAGACAACATGAGGGCAACATGGGGGCAACATGAGGACAACATGAGGGCAACATGAGGGCAACATGAAGGCAACATGAAGACAACATGAGGACAACATGAAGACAACATGAGGACAACATGAAGGCAACATGGGGGAAACATGAGGGTAACATGAGGGCAACATGAGGACAACATGAGGACAACATGAGGGCAACATGAGGACAACATGACGACAACATGAAGGCAACATGAGGGCAACATGAAGAGAACATGAGAGCAACACGAGGGCAACATGAGGACAACATGAGGACAACATGAGGGCAACATGGGGACAACATGAGGGCAACATGAGGGCAACATGAGGACAATGTGGGGACAACATGAGGGCAACATGAAGGCAACATGAAGACAACATGAGGACAACATGAAGGCAACATGAGGACAACATGAAGACAACATGGGGACAACATGAGGGTTAAATCTGCCCAGGAACAAAGACATACCTTTGAAAATCTATAAAAATACAGAACAATACGTCACATGTCTTTAAAACAGACGTATTACTCCAATCAATCCCTTTTAAATCACTGATTACATTAGAGGACACACCGGGTCTTGAAATCAAAGACACGCTGACATTTTTTGTGTGAATTTGTCTGCAGAGTGTGTGCTTGAAGGGGCCTTAGTGTCTTTTCTGCACACACTGCGAGGGGAACCTCAGGGCGGTGGGTGTACATAATGAATGTATAATTCAAGCTGTTAAATGTCCCTCTAAGCATGCAAAGGGACCTGACTAGACCCTCTTTAGGGCGTCCTTCACAAACATTATTAATCAGGTCCCCCTTCTCACAGGCCTCTGCTCCGGCTCCAGACAATGGGCTAAATGAATGGCAGCACTTAGAGCTTGGGAATGGCTCCGCTGCACATACAGTAATCATCCATCATCGGCTGGATGTATGGTCAGGACCCCGACCCCGCTGCCGTTTAAGACCCTCATCTGGGAACGGGAACTTCCTCCTCTAAATTACCACAAATGTATAGAAAAGGGTGAATTAAAGTACCAATCAAAAAGCAGAAGATTCCTATTATTTCTCCAGGAGAATGGACTTGGAACAATAGATTCTGTAGGCGAAGACATGGCGTTCATATAAAATATTTGAAATAGTGAGTCCCGTCTGCAGCTGGTTCCTGGTCCAGACGCAGAGCTGCTCTGGTGCTGCGAAAGCTCCAACAAGTACAGGAGGAAAATAAATATTCATTCAGATGTTTTAGGACAAAATACTTATTCTTAGACTTCTCTTCTCATTGTCCCCATGTTGCCCTCATGTTGCCCTCATGTTGCCCTCATGTTGCCCTCATGTTGCCCTCATGTTGCCCTCGTGTTGTCCTCATGTTGTCCTCATGTTGTCCTCATGTTGTCCTCATGTTGCCTTCATGTTGCCCCCATGTTGTCTTCATGTTGTCCTCATGTTGCCCTCATGTTGCCTTCATGTTGTCTTCATGTTGTCTTCCTGATGTCTTCATGGTGCCTTCATGTTGTCCTCATATTGTCCTCCTGTTGCTTTCATGCTGTCCTTATGTCCCCATGTTGTCTTCGTGTTGTCTTTGTGTTGCCATCATGTTGCCTTCATGCTGTCCTCATGTTGTCTTCATGTTGCCCTCATGTTGTCTTCATGTTGCCCTCATGTTGTCTTCATGTTGCCCTCATGTTGTCCTTCATGTTGCCCTCATGTTGTCTTCATGTTGCCCTCATGTTGTCCTTCATGTTGCCCTCATGTTGTCTTCATGTTGCCCTCATGTTGTCCTCATGTTGCCCTCATGTTGCCCTCATGTTGCCCTCATGTTGTCTTCATGTTGCCCTCATGTTGTCTTCATGTTGCCCTTCATGTTGCCCACATGTTGCCTTCATGTTGTCCTCATGTTGTCTTCATGTTGCCCTCATGTTGCTCATGTTGCCCTCATGTTGGAGGACAACATGAGGACAACATGAGGTTAAACCAATGACCTGTAAGAAAATCTAAAGTCTGATTTGTATATTGGAGGCTAAAATGTGTGGTTGGGGTAATTTGTACTACAGGTGATGACTTCCTCTCTGCCTTTCAGAGCTGAATTCTTCCGTGTCGGACCATTTGGACATAAGGAGGCCAGGCAGCAGCGGAGGACAGATTTAGACGTGTCCTCCGAGGTCAGGCAACAGGCAGGGAGGGGGACGAGTGGAGCGACAGGTAACTCAGTCACGCTGGTAATGAAATGAAGCTCGCCTCTGGGCTGAAAGGGACAGAGAGAGCTGCCAAACCGTCCTCAGCGCTGCATACCTGGGTCAGTGCTGCACGGCACACGGCACGGCACGGGCGGCACGGCTCGGCACGGCTCGGAATGGCACCCTTGGGTTGTGTTCCGGCACAAAAAGGTTTTGGTCACTTTTTCCGACATTTTTGTCCTCATGTTGTCTTCATGTTGTCCTCATGTTGCCCTCATGTTGTCCTCAAGTTGTCTTCATGTTGTCTTCATGTTGCCCTCATGTTGTCTTCATGTTGTCTTCATGTTGCCCTCATGTTGTCCTCAAGTTGTCTTCATGTTGTCTTCATGTTGCCCTTTTCTTCGACATTTTTGTCCTCATGTTGTCTTCATGTTGCCCTCATGTTGTCTTCATGTTGTCCTCATGTTGTCCTCAAGTTGTCTTCATGTTGTCTTCATGTTGTCCTCAAGTTGTCTTCATGTTGTCCTCATGTTGCCTTCATGTTGTCCTCATGTTGCCCTCATGTTGTCCTCAAGTTGTCTTCATGTTGTCTTCATGTTGTCTTCATGTTGTCCTCATGTTGTCCCCATGTTGTCTTCATGTTGTCCTCAAGTTGTCTTCATGTTGTCCTCATGTTGTCCTCATGTTGCCCTCTTGTTGTCTTCATGTTGTCTTCAACATGAGGGCAAGATGGGGACAACATGAAGACAACATGAGGGCAAGATGGGGACAACATGAAGACAACATGAGGGCAAGATGGGGACAACATGAGGGTTAAACCAATGAAAGATAAGAAAATCTAAAATCTCATGTGTAGATTTGAGGCTGAAATGTGACGCTCCTTTAACGCTTCCTTTTTCTGCTTTAATATCCAAAAGTTGCTTTCTCTCAGCATGCTCGGCTTTGTGACAGGTGAAATATTTATCCAGGGAGAGACTGGGGGACGGATGGGGGACGGGGGGTTAGGAGTCAAAGGCGTAGACCCCGCGAAGACAAAAGCTATTGAAGAGCTGACAAGCTTGTGCATGGAAGGGCCCAGCATGGCTCGGAAAAAGTGGTTGTAAGCGATAGAAAGTGAGACAAACGGAGGGATAAAAGAAGGGTGTATCTGTGGGCGACTGTGGGCTAGAGGACGCCGTAATCTGGGACTCTTTTTAAAGACATCTCTCCCCGTCAGGATGCGAGGGGAGACATGTCTCGGCCTCAGCGTGAGAGCGCCTTTCAAACCCGCTTGACTTCTGCCACGGTGGCTGGCCACCACCATCTGATAGCCTTTCTCCTTTTACACAGCGGCCTTTATCAGCATCACCTGACCTGAGAGAGGAGGGAAGGAGGGAAGGAGAGGAGGCTGGATGGAGACAGACGGCCTCACCTGACCTGAGAGAGGAGGGAAGGAGGGAAGGAGAGGAGGCTGGATGGAAGGCCTCACCTGACCTGAGAGAGGAGGGAAGGAAGGAGGAGGGAAGGAGAGGGAAGGAGAGGAGGCTGGATGGAGAGGAGGACCTGAGAGAGGAGGGAAGGATGGAAGGACGTAGGGAAGGAGAGGAGGCTGGATGGAGACAGACGGCCTCACCTGACCTGAGAGAGGAGGGAAGGAGGGAAGGAGAGGAGGGAAGGAGAGGAGGGAAGGAGAGGAGGCTGGATGGAGACAGACGGCCTCACCTGACCTGAGAGAGGAGGGAAGGATGGAAGGACGTAGGGAAGGAGAGGAGGCTGGATGGAGACAGACGGCCTCACCTGACCTGAGAGAGGAGGGAAGGATGGAAGGACGTAGGGGGAAGGAGAGGAGGGAAGGAGAGGAGGGAAGGAGATGAGGGAAGGAAACGAGGGAAGGGGAGGCTGGATGGAGACAGACGGCCTCACCTGACCTGAGAGAGGAGGGAAGGATGGAAGGGAAGGATGGAAGGAGAGGAGGGAAGGAGAGGAGGAGGAAGGGAAGGAGAGGAGGCTGGATGGAGACAGACAGCCTGACCTGAGAGAGGAGGAAGGAGGGAAGGAGAGGAGGGAAGGATGGAGGAGGAAGGAGGCTGGAGGAGGGAAGGAGGAGGGAGGAAGGATGGAAGGGAGAGGAGGGAAGGAGGAGGCTGGATGGGAAGGACCTGAGAGAGGGAAGGAGGGAAGGAGAGGAGGAGGGAGGAGGGAGGGAAGGAGGAGGCTGGATGGAGACAGACGGTCTGACCTGACCTGAGAGAGGAGGATGGAAGGAGAGGAGGGAAGGAGAGGAGGGAAGGAGAGGAGGGAAGGATGGAAGGAGAGGAGGGAAGGAGAGGAGGCTGAATAGGAGGGAGACAGACGGCTGGATGAGGAGGGAGAGAGGAGGGAAGGAGGAGGGAAGGATGGAAGGAGAGGAGGCTGGATGGAGACAGACGGCCTTACCTGACCTGAGAGAGAGGAAGGATGGAAGGAAGGAGGGAAGGAGAGGAGGGAAGGAGAGGAGGGATGGAGAGGAGGGAAGGAGAGGAGGGAAGGAGAGGAGGGAAGGAGAGGGATGGACGTAGGGAAGGAGAGGAGGGAAGGACGTAGGGAAGGAGGAGCCAATCAGAAAGTCCACAGGTCGGTATGTCATAATTAACAATGACAGGAGCCAATAAAATAGGAATAAATTCATATAAAATAGGAATAAATAGGAATAAATTCAGAATAAATTTTTGGTCCCTTAAGCAACAGAGCAGGGATCAGTGGCCAGAACCCCCCCCCATGGTTCTGCATGTCTCCATGTCCCCCCCCGAATGTCCCTGAATCCTGTTTATAGGACCAGATGTTGGCCCCAGAAGGGCTTGTACAGCAACAACTAATTTGTTGTGGTATTTACGAGAACACGCTGCGGCGACACAAGTTCAACTGGATCCAGGAAGCGACGGCCTGGAACGAGAAGAAGAAGAAGAAGAAGAACAACAACAACAACAACCCCCAAGTGCCCCGAGGTCACAATGAACTGTCACATGGGGCCGATCGCCGGGCTTTAATGTGGGCAAACAAGACATGAAAGGGAGCCATAAAGAGTCCAATGAATAGATAATCCATCTCTCTTATGGGGGACGCTTGACAAACGAGGGGTGTTGGGAAGTCTGCTGCACCCAGAACGCCCTCGTCTTCAATCAGGTGTCATTGTCCCGAAGACATTTAATGCTTAGGTTAATTCACAAAAACGCACATTAAGAATCAGACGCCACCTTAAATCTCTCTCTATAGCAGCGTTGAAATCCACCTTAAATCTCTCTCTATAGCAGCGTAAAATCCAGGTGGAAACCCTTAAATCTTAAATCTCTCTATAGCAGTGGAAATCCACCTTAAATCTCTCTCTATAGCAGCGTGGAAATCCACCTTAAATCTCTCTCTATAGCAGCGTGGAAATCCACCTTAAATCTCTCTCTATAGCAGCGTGGAAATCCACCTTAAATCTCTCTCTATAGCAGCGTGGAAATCCACCTTAAATCTCTCTCTATAGCAGCGTGGAAATCCACCTTAAATCTCTCTATAGCAGCGTGGAAATCACCTTAAATCTCTCTCTAAAGCGTGAAATCCACCTTAAATCTCTCTCTAGCAGCGTGGAAATCCACCTTAAATCTCTCTCTATAGCAGCGTGGAAATCCACCTTAAATCTCTCTCTATAGCAGCGTGGAAATCCACCTTAAATCTCTCTCTATAGCAGCGTGGAAATACCTTAAATCTCTCTCTACAGCAGCGTGGAAATCCTTAAATCTCTCTCTATACTCTATTAATCCACCTTAAATCTCTCTCTATAGCAGCGTGGAAATCTTAAATCTCTCTCTATAGCAGCGTGGAAATCCACCTTAAAAGCGTGGAAATCCACCTTAAATCTCTCTCTATAGCAGCGTGGAAATCCACCTTAAATCTCTCTCTAGCAGCGTTGAAATCCACCTTAAATCTCTCTCTATAGCAGCGTGGAAATCCACCTTAAATCTCTCTCTATAGCAGCGTGGAAATCCACCTTAAATCTCTCTCTATAGCAGCGTGAAATCCACCTTAAATCTCTCTCTATAGCAGCGTGGAAATCCACCTTAAATCTCTCTATAGCAGCGTGGAAATCCACCTTAAATCTCTCTCTCTATAGCAGCGTGGAAATCCACCTTAAATCTCTCTCTATAGCAGCGTGGAAATCCACCTTAAATCTCTCTCTATAGCAGCGTGGAAATCCACCTTAAATCTCTCTCTATAGCAGCGTGGAAATCCACCTTAAATCTCTCTCTATAGCAGCGTGAAATCCACCTTAAATCTCTCTCTATAGCAGCGTGGAAATCCACCTTAAATCTCTCTCTATAGCAGCGTGGAAATCCACCTTAAATCTCTCTCTATAGCAGCGTGGAAATCCACCTTAAATCTCTCTCTAGCAGCGTGGAAATCCACCTTAAATCTCTCTCTATAGCAGCGTGGAAATCCACCTTAAATCTCTCTCTATAGCAGCGTGGAAATCCACCTTAAATCTCTCTCTATAGCAGCGTGGAAATCCACCTTAAATCTCTCTCTATAGCAGCGTGGAAATCCACCTTAAATCTCTCTCTATAGCAGCGTGGAAATCCACCTTAAATCTCTCTCTATAGCAGCGTGGAAATCCACCTTAAATCTCTCTCTATAGCAGCGTGGAAATCCACCTTAAATCTCTCTCTATAGCAGCGTGGAAATCCACCTTAAATCTCTCCTGTCAAGGCTTTTTCTATAGCAGCGTGGAAATCCACCTTAAATCTCTCTCTATAGCAGCGTGGAAATCCACCTTAAATCTCTCTCTATAGCAGCGTGGAAATCCACCTTAAATCTCTCCAGTCGAGGCCTTTTCTACAGCAGCGTGGTAAGCAGAGGGTTAATCGGCGCTAGCGCACTAATTGGCAGAGACTGTGGTTTTCCCATGACCCCCTCTACACCCGTTATTAGCCATATTGTTGTGGGAAAGCAGGATTGTCACATAGTGCTGCACAAACATCACAATTAGCACAATTTGACCAAAATAAATGGCCAACCCTGCGCTGAACTCTGGAGTAAACACAAACCACTGATCTGAAACGGGAGAAAGAGGCTGAAAGGGTTCCTCCAACATTACATTATGGCTCTCGCCTGAGGAAGACCTAGACCAGGTCCAGACTGCTCTATAATTTACAGATAGAGCAGGTCTAGACCGCTCTATAATTTACAGATAGAGCAGGTCTAGACCTCTCTATAATTTACAGATAGAGCAGGTCTAGACCGCTCTATAATTTACAGATAGAGCAGGTCTAGACCTCTCTATAATTTACAGATAGAGCAGGTCTAGATAGAGCAGGTCTAGACCACTCTATAATTTACAGATAGAGCAGGTCTATATTTACAGATAGAGCAGGTCTAGACCACTCTATAATTTACAGATAGAGCAGGTCTAGACCTCTCTATAATTTACAGATAGAGCAGGTCTAGACCGCTCTATAATTTACAGATAGAGCAGGTCTAGACCACTCTATAATTTAAGTTTTATGGTAAATTGTATTATTTTATTTTGTAATGTGTAGGCTAGAGCTTTAACCCTCATGTTGTCCTCATGTTGTCCTCATGTTGCCCTTCATGTTGTCTTCATGTTGCCCTCATGTTGTCCTCATGTTGTCTTCATGTTGTCCTCATGTTGCCCTCATGTTGCCCTCATGTTGCCTTCATGTTGTCCTCATGTTGTCTTCATGTTGTCCTCATGTTGTCTTCATGTTGCCCTCATGTTGTCCCCGTGTTGTCCTCATCATGTTGTGCCCTCATGTTGTCCTCATGTTGTCTTCATGTTGTCCCATGTTGTCCAGGTGTTGTCCCCATGTTGCCCTCATGTTGCCTTCATGTTGTCCTCATGTTGCCATCATGTTGTCTTCATGTTGTCCTCATGTTGTCTTCATGTTGTCCTCATGTTGTCCTCATGTTGCCCTCATGTTGTCCCCTCATGTTGTCCTCATGTTGTCCCTCATGTTGTCTTCATGTTGTCCCCATGTTGTCCCCATGTTGTCCTCATGTTGCCCTCATGTTGTCCTCATGTTGTCTTCATGTTGTCCCCATGTTGTCTTCATGTTGCCCTCATGTTGTCCTCATGTTGTCCTCATGTTGTCCCTCATGTTGCCCTCATGTTGTCCTCATGTTGTCCTCATGTTGTCTTCATGTTGTCCCATGTTGTTGTCCTCATGTTGTCCTCATGTTGCCCTCATGTTGCCCTCATGTTGTCCTCATGTTGTCCTCATGTTGCCCTCATGTTTGTCCTCATGTTGCCCCATGTTGCCCTCATGTTGTCCTCATGTTGTCCTATATCAATGTTCTTTTTAATTCCCCAAAATAACATGATTGATTCCACCCAACGCTCTTTGCCAAGTACAAATCTCTACTTTCATTAATTTTGGGGCGTCTTATTCAATTTTATAGCATTGTAAAACAAATGGAAGTGTTTTTGAAATAGTATTGAGTAAAAGTTGACATATTCCAGTCTGTGATTATCATCAACATCCATTCCTTTAATTTTAGTCTCAATAATTTCTAATTTCTGCTTTTCTAACTCAAACATCAGGTATAATTTCCTATAAATGAGCTTTATTGACCAAATAACTAAAACTAAAGTTAATAAGTTAGTGTTGGAACGAATCTGAAATCTGGGGACAAATACAGACTCAGATCTGTCCACGGAGACCAGCTCAGTCCAACTGTAGACTCCGGATGAGACTAACACCTCGTTCCTCATGTACCCCCCAACCCCCCGCCTCCCCAAATTGACCCGTCCTAACCACGGCAACTAGGAAGCATGCATAGCTAACGCCGGCTGGATTGTGTGGAGGCTTTTGTCCGGCCCACAGGCTCGCAGAGAAGACTCGATCTTTGGCATCAAAACCTGATCCACTATCCATTTTTTTTTAGGGCCCCCCCTTGGACAAAGCTGACATGCATAATATGAAATGTATTCCCAGGCCGGGCCAGGCCAGGCCAGGCCAGGCCAGTTAAAATTCATTTTATTAAAGTGTTTACCCGGGCAAAACAATGGGCGGAGGTCACGCCTGTTATCTGCCGATTTATCGGAGGGCATGCAGGGGGTGGAGGGGGTAGTTGGGTGGAGGGGGTAGTTGGGTGGAGGGGGAGTTGGGTGGAGGGGGGGCAGAATAGATGCACTTAAAAAGCACTTCTTTCACCGTTACTCCTTTGGCCGTCGTCGGCTGGAAGAAAAGGATGAAAAAGCCGCGGCACCGAGCGCTCCTTTCACTCGGCACAGCTCGTCATTGTGTCGGCAAAATGAGACAATTTCCATAAGCGATTGGGGGGACAATGTCTTAAACAAGCGTGCACGCAGGGGGGACAATGAGAGGACACAAAAGGGCTGTCCTGGATTGTCTCGGTGTGGCCAGTCCTTGTGTTACAGTAGACGAGCTTTTTGATGATCTCCACGTTAATGGAGACACTCATTAGGCCTTGTTTTCATAGCTTCTCTTAGATGCACAGTGCTTAGACTGGGATACTGTTGTATATATAGAGATAGGGGACATAGAAAGGGAACTGGCCTCCACAACGACTCATGTACAGGAAGCTTTTTCTGATCTGATTGACAGGACAACAACAACAAATCACTGTTGGATACATAGATATGTAGATATGTAGATAGATATGTACATAGATATATAAATATATAGATATGAAGATAGATATATAGATAATAGATATGTATATATGTAGATAGACTGCAACCATAAGAGTAAAACCCATGGGTCTACAGAAGGCCCCGCTGGCTGTTGTTGACTGGACCCGGGTCCTAATGCCCTGTTGACTGGACCCGGGTCCTAACATCCTGTTGACTGGACCCGGGTCCTAACGTCCAGCTGCCTGTTGACTGGACCCGGTCCTAACGACCCGGGTCTGCCTGTTGTTGGACTGGTCCTAACATCCTGTTCAACTAACATCCTGTTGACTGGACCGGGTCCATCCTGTTTGACTGGACGCCCTGCTGCCTGTTGTTGACTGGACCCAGGTCCTAACGTCCTGCTGCCTGTTGACTGGACCCAGGTCCTAACATCCTGTTGACTGGACCCGGGTCCTAACATCCTGTTGACTGAACCCGGGTCCTAACGCCCTGCTGCCTGTTTTGACTGGACCCGGGTCCTAACATCCTGTTGACTGGACCCGGGTCCCAACGTCTTGCTGCCTGTTGTTGACTGGACCCGGGTCCTAACGTCCTGCTGCCTGTTGTTGACTGGACCCGAGTCCTAAAATCCTGTTGACCGAACCCGGGTCCTAACGTCCTGCTGCCTGTTGTTGACTGGACCCGAGTCCTAAATCCTGTTGACTGGACCCGGGTCCACGCCCTCTGCCTGTTGACTGGACCCAGGTCCTAACGTCCTGCTGCCTGTTGACTGGACCCGAGTCCTAACATCCTGTTGACTGGACCCGGGTCCTAACATCCTGTTGACTGGACCCGGGTCCTAACGTCCTGCTGCCTGTTGTTGACTGGACCCGGGTCCTAACATCCTGTTGACTGGACCCGGGTCCCAACGTCTTGCTGCCTGTTGTTGACTGGACCCAGGTCCTAACGCCCTGTTGACTGAACCCGGGTCCTAACGTCCTGTTGACTGGACCCGGGTCCTAACGTCCTTGCTGCCTGTTGTTGACTGGACCCAGGTCCTAACATCCTGTTGACTGGACCCGGGTCCTAACGTCTTGCTGCCTGTTGTTGACTGGACCCGGGTCCTAACGCCCTGTTGACTGAACCCGGGTCCTAACATCCTGTTGACTGAACCCGGGTCCTAACATCCTGCTGCCTGTTGTTGACTGGACCCGAGTCCTAACATCCTGTTGACTGGACCCGGGTCCTAACGTCCTGCTGCCTGTTGTTGACTGGACCCAGGTCCTAACGTCCTGCTGCCTGTTGTTGACTGGACCCGGGTCCTAACATCCTGTTGACTGGACCCGGGTCCTAACGTCCTGCTGCCTGTTGTTGACTGGAGTCCTAACATCCTGTTGACTGGACCCGGGTCCTAACATCCTGTTGACTAGACCCGGGTCCTAACGCCCTGTTGACTGGACCCGGGTCCTAACGTCCTGCTGCCTGTTGTTGACTGGACCCGGGTCCTAACGTCCTGCTGCCTGGACCCGGGTCCTAACGTCCTGCTGCCTGTTGTTGCACTGGACCCACCAACATCATGTGACACCGGGTCCTAACATCCTGTTGACTGGACACGGTCCACGTCCAAACACATGTACTGGACCACGGTCCACACACCTGTTGACGGACACGGGTCCTAACACTGTTGACTGTACACCAGTCCAACATCACTGTTGACACACACGGGTCCTAACACAAACACATGTACACACACGCACACACAAACACATGTACACACACGCACACACAAACACATGTACACACACGCACACAAATACATGTACACACACACGTACACACACGCACACAAACACATGTACACACACGCACACACAAACACACGTACACACACACACACACATGTACACACACACGCACACAAACACATGTACACACACACACACAAACACATGTACACACACACACACAAACACATGTACACACACACACACACAAACACATGTACACACACACACACACAAACACATGTACACACACACACGCACACAAACACATGTACACACACACACACAAAATCATGTACACACACACACACAAACACGTGTACACACACACACACAAACACATGTACACACACACACGCACACAAACACATGTACACACACACACACACAAACACATGTACGTACACACACACACACACACAAACACATGTACACACACACACAAAACAAACACACACACACAAACAAACATACACACACACACAAACACATGTACACAAACAAACAAACACATGTACACACACACACACAAACACACACAAACACGTGTACACACACACACACACACACAAACACATGTACACACGCACAAACAAACACATGTACACACACACACGCTCAAACAAACAAACACATGTACACACACTCAAACACATGTACACACACACACGCCATACACTCTTGTACTCCTTCCGTGTCATGGGCGTACAAAACACACACACACACACACACACACACACACACACACACACACACCCCCTGCAGTGCTTCACACTGCAGTTCAGTGATGCTGCGAGATGGGACATCGCATGATTGGGAGCAGAATAATGTGTGTGTGTGTGTGTGTGTGTGTGTGTGTGTGTGTGTTGAGGCCTTTTCTTTAGTTGTACTCGACACACACACACACACACACACACGCTCACGTCATTGGAGTGGCCCCCCGCTGTGTTCCTATCAGCGTCAGCACTCTGAATCGCGCGCTCAAGCAGCAGTAAAGCCCCCAAAATCTGCCTCCGCTGACCCTGTGCGCACAATAAAGTGCATCTAATTACTGGCGCATGCACTCCCGGCTCTCCCGGCGCGCCGCTCCCTGGCACCGGCCACGGATATTTACCAAAAGGCAACCGGAGCGCGGGCCAACTTCTCAGAGAGATATAACGTTTTTGGACAGCTTAAGCCTTTCCGGGTGATGCGCTGCTCGACTCGGGACGAAGCCAAGTGTAACACGGGGGTCAGCCATTGGTCAGCAGCACTTTAGATGGAGGGGGGTGGAGGGGGGGAGTGAGAGACATAGATAGTCTCTCGTTAGCATCTCGCATGTATGATTTTTTTAACTATTTATTTGTGTGATACAGCTGCAAATACGTATTTGAACACCTGTCTATCAGCTAGAATTCTGACCCTCAAAGACCTGTTAGTCTGCCTTCAAAATGTTCACCTCCACTCCATTTATTATCCTAAATTAGATGCACCTGTTTGAGTTCATAAAGACACCTAGCTGCATAAAGACACCTGTTCACCCCATACAATCAGTAAGAATCCAACTACTAACATGGCCAAGACCAATGACCTGTTAGTCTGCCTTCAAAATGTCCACCTCCACTCCATTTATTATCCTAAATTAGATGCACCTGTTTGAGTTCGTTAGCTGCATAAAGACACCTGTCCACCCCATACAATCAGTAAGAATCCAACTACTAACATGGCCAAGACCAATGACCTGTTAGTCTGCCTTCAAAATGTCCACCTCCACTCCATTTATTATCCTAAATTAGATGCACCTGTTTGAGGTCGTTAGCTGCATAAAGACACCTGTCCACCCCATACAATCAGTAAGAATCCAACTACTAACATGGCCAAGACCAAAGAGCTGTCCAAAGACACTAGAGACAAAATTGTCCACCTCCATAAGGCTGGAAAGGGCTATGGGGACATGTCCAAGCAGCTTGGTGAAAAAAGGTCCACTGTTGGAGCAATCATTAGAAAATGGAAGAAGCTAAACATGACTGTCAGTCTCCCTCGGACTGGGGCTCCATGCAAGATCTCACCTCGTGGGGTCTCAATGATCCTAAGAAAGGTGAGAAATCAGCCCAAAACTACACGGAAGGAGCTGGTCAATGACCTGAAAAGAGCTGGGACCACTGTTTCCAAGGTTACTGTTGGTAATACACTAAGACGTCATGGTCTGAAATCATGCATGGCACCATACACTCTCGTACTCCTTCCATCTCATGGGCGTACAAAACACACACACACACACACGCCTACACACACGCCAGATGCTACTCCAGACGTTACAGAAGTCTCTCGTTAGCTTACATGCTACTTGTCGCAAAGTGGCGCATGCACAACTCACATCTGCCCTCTCCTCCCATTGGCCAGTGACAGTCCTATTCCTACCCCCCCCCAGGAGCACTGGGGGTTACAACCACCACTAACTGCCCCGTGGTGTAAAGCCATGCCTTAGCCTTTAAAATGTCCCTGTCCTCTCATAACAAGCCAAGACTGAGTCTCAGTTTTAAGTTTTATTTTGTAGGAATATCCTCAGACTGAGTCTCTGTTTTAAGTTTTATTTTGTAGGAATATCCTCAGACTGAGTCTCTGTTTCAAGTTTTATTTTGTAGGAATATCCTCAGACTGAGTCTCTGTTTCAAGTTTTATTTTGTAGGAATATCCTCAGACTGAGTCTCTGTTTTAAGTTTTATTTTGTAGGAATATCCTCAGACTGAGTCTCTGTTTTAAGTTTTATTTTGTAGGGATATCCTCAGACTGAGTCTCTGTTTTAAGTTTTATTTTGTAGGAATATCCTCAGACTGAGTCTCTGTTTTAAGTTTTATTTTGTAGGAATATCCTCAGACTGAGTCTCTGTTTTAAGTTTTATTTTGTAGGAATATCCTCAGACTGAGTCTCTGTTTTAAGTTTTATTTTTAGGAATTGAGTCTTTTTTTAGTTTTATTTTGGAATATCCTCAGACTGAGTCTAAGTTTTAAGAATATCCTTTTCTTTTGTTTTAGGAATATCCTCAGACTGAGTCTCTGTTTTAAGTTTTATTTTGTAGGAATATCCTCAGACTGAGTCTCTGTTTTAAGTTTTATTTTTTTGACTGAGTCTCTGAATATCCTCAGACTGAGTCTCTGTTTTAAGTTTTATTTTGTAGGAATATCCTCAGACTGAGTCTCTGTTTTAAGTTTTATTTTGTAGGAATATCCTCAGACTGAGTCTCTGTTTTAAGTTTTATTTTGTAGGAATATCCTCAGACTGAGTCTCTGTTTTAAGTTTTATTTTGTAGGAATATCCTCAGACTGAGTCTCTGTTTTAAGTTTTATTTTGTAGGAATATCCTCAGACTGAGTCTCTGTTTTAAGTTTTATTTTGTAGGAATATCCTCAGACTGAGTCTCTGTTTTAAGTTTTTATTTTGTAGGAATATCCTCAGACTGAGTCTCTGTTTTAAGTTTTATTTTGTAGGAATATCCTCAGACTGAGTCTCTGTTTTAAGTTTTATTTTGTAGGAATATCCTCAGACTGAGTCTCTGTTTTAAGTTTTATTTTGTAGGAATATCCTCAGACTGAGTCTCTGTTTTAAGTTTTATTTTGTAGGAATATCCTCAGACTGAGTCTCTGTTTTAAGTTTTATTTTGTAGGAATATCCTCAGACTGAGTCTCTGTTTTAAGTTTTATTTTTTTTTACTTTTGTAGGAATATCCTCAGACTGAGTCTCTGTTTTTAAGTTTTATTTTTGTAGGAATATCCTCAGACTGAGTCTCTGTTTTAAGTTTTATTTTGTAGGAATATCCTCAGACTGAGTCTCACTGTTTTTAAGTTTTATTTTGTAGGAAATATCTTCAGACTGAGTCTCAGTTTTAAGTTTTATTTTGTAGGAATATCCTCAGACTGAGTCTCTGTTTTAAGTTTTATTTTGTAGGAATATCCTCAGACTGAGTCTCTGTTTTAAGTTTTATTTTGTAGGAATATCCTCAGACTGAGTCTCTGTTTTAAGTTTTATTTTGTTGGAATATCCTCAGACTGAGTCTTAGTTTTAAGTTTTATTTTGTAGGAATATCCTCAGACTGAGTCTCTGTTTTAAGTTTTATTTTGTAGGAATATCCTCAGACTGAGTCTCTGTTTTAAGTTTTATTTTGTAGGGATATCCTCAGACTGAGTCTCTGTTTTAAGTTTTATTTTGTAGGAATATCCTCAGACCGAGTCTCAGTTTTAAGTTTTATTTTGTAGGGATAAAAACTCAAGACAAGACACATCTTTCTAAGGTTTTTTGGGTGAAATCCTGTGAATTAAGCAGTGTTTCTGGTGTGTAAGACGCAGCAGCACCATGGGTGGTGTCTCTCCGCCTGATAATGAAATAATTGGCTGCAGAAGGTGGGAGGAACCCAACACCCGAGCACAATTAGTCTATTAAGCCCGTGATGACAAGCAAATAATCAGGAGCCTTTGTTTCGCTAAATCTTTTTAGTAAATATGTATGAAGTGACTTGGAAAAACGCACAATGGCAACTTTTGCCTCTCCACCAGAACAACTCCATTAAATAATCACAACCTGCCACGCTCATTAGGCACACACACACACACACACACACACACAAACAACACACTTTTACCTGATCATTCAACCCTAAAAAACATCTTTCCTATAAGTAAACACCTTCAAAGAATGCTCTTCTTTTTAGCGTGTATAGAGCAGCATATCTCCACCAGACTCCATGTAAATAATCACTACTTTTAGCGTGTATAGGGCAGCATATCTCCACCAGACTTCATGTAAATAATCACTACTTTTAGCGTGTATAGGGCAGCATATCTCCACCAGACTCCATGTAAATAATCACTATTTTTAGCGTGTATAGGGCAGCATATCTCCACCAGACTCCATGTAAATAATCACTATTTTAGTGTGTATAGAGCAGCATATCTCCACCAGACTCCATGTAAATAATCACTACTTTTAGCATGTATAGGCAGCATATCTCCACCAGACTCCATGTAAATAATCACTACTTTTAGCGTGTATAGAGCAGCATATCTCCACCAGACTTCATGTAAATAATCACTACTTTTAGCGTGTATAGGGCAGCATATCTCCACCAGACTCCATGTAAATAATCACTACTTTTAGCGTGTATAGGGCAGCATATCTCCACCAGACTCCATGTAAATAATCACTACTTTTAGCGTGTATAGAGCAGCATATCTCCACCAGACTCCATGTAAATAATCACTACTTTTAGCGTGTATAGGGCAGCATATCTCCACCAGACTCCATGTAAATAATCACTACTTTTAGCATGTATAGAGCAGCATATCTCCACCAGACTCCATGTAAATAATCACTACTTTTAGCATGTATAGGGCAGCATATCTCCACCAGACTCCATGTAAATAATCACTACTTTTAGCGTGTATAGGGCAGCATAGCTCCACCAATCTGTCAGCGGCAACAACACAACTTTTAGTGGCTGCTGACTGATAGTTGTTGCTCAACATTGAACCAGTTTCAAAGACTGTTGTTCCCATTAGTCACTTAGACACAAAAAAACAGGAAAATATGTTGAAAAAAACAAAGTCACCCTTTAAGGAGTTCTCATGCGTGCATTGAAATGTCCTAATCTCAGAACAAAGTATCTTATTTCAATTTATTCTAAATTGTACTCCCAACAGTTTTCCAATAAGGGTTTGTGTAGTAAAGTGCTTCCAAGTGCCCATTAGCAGAGATAAAACACTACAACACAGCTTATGTTTGAGAACAATGGCAGCAAACAAACACTACACTCAGTTTGCATGTTGAGAGCAGAAGTGAATTGTGGGAAACTGGGCAGACAAAGTCAAATTCCACCAAGCCGGGAGTTTGAATTATCATAATTGGAGGCCACGGCACGGCGGTGGGGGGAGAATTTGGCAGCTAGTTCAAAATGTGATATTATGAAGCACAGACAATAGATGTATGATTATGCATGACTGGGAGCTGTCTGACGAGCCAGGAGGAGCTGCGGACGAGTCACAATCTGGCATCAGTTTCCTTTTCTTTGTTGTCTATTTCTTTCTGAATAAAATGAGAAAAGACAAGCAGGTTTCCAAGGGGGATTTGGGGATTAGACTCCAGAAATTATGATTTTATTTTTATTTTTTGGATTAGACCCCAAAATTATGATTTTTTTGAGTGGGATTAGACCCCAAAATTATGATTTTTATTTTATTTTTGGGATTAGATCCCAAAATTATGATTTTTGTTTTATTTTTTGGGATTAGATCCCAAAATTATGATTAAAAAAAAAATTGGGATTAGACCCCAAAAATTGATTTATTTTTTATTTTATGGGGATTAGACCCCAAAAATTATGATTTTAGTTTTATATTTTTGGGATTAGACCCCAAAATTAGGATTTTAATTTTAATTTTTTGGGATTAGACCCCAAAATTAGGATTTTAGTTTTATAAATTTTGGGATTAGACCCGTAAATTATGATTTTAATTGTATTTTTTGGGATTAGACCCCTGAAATTATGATTTTATTTTTATTTTTTGGATTAGACCCCAACATTATGATTTTATTTTTTGGGGATAAACCCCCTGAAATTATGATTTTTTATTTAATTTTTTGGATTAGACCCCTAAAATTATGATTTTATTTTTATTTTTTGGATTAGACCCCAAAATTATGATTTTTTTTTGGGTGGGATTAGACCGAAAATTATGATTTTCTTTTTTTGGGATAAAACCCCTGAAATTATGATAAAAAAAAAAAATGGGATTAGACCCCAAAAATTGATTTATTTTTTATTTTTGTTGGGATTAGACCCTAAAAATTTGAATTTTACTTTTATATTTTTCCATTAGACCAATTTTTATATATATTATTTATTATAAATTCTGATTTTGTTTATATTTTTTGGGGATTAGACCCCTGAAATTATGATTTTTTTGGGGGTGGGATTAGACCCCAAAATTATAATTTTATTTTTATTTTTTGGATTAGACCCCAAATTTATGATTTTATTTTTATTTTTTGGGGATTAGACCGCAAAATTATTATTTTATTTTTTGGGGATTAGACCCCAAAATTATGATTTTAGTCTTATTGTTTTGGGACCTTATTGTTTCAAAGGTTACGAAGAGTGACTGCAAATTTGTCATCAGTGTCTGCTTCTTTGTTGTCAAGTTTTTAGACAAAAAAATGTGTTTTTTTTACCCCAGAAAATGCTCGCCGCTGAGCTTATCGCGTCCTCATCTCTGCACACTCGACCACAAAACAAACTGGGATGTGAATCCACCGCTGGCGGGATGTGACCGACCAAAACACACTCCTGTTCTGGTGTGGGTGTGTGTTTTTTTAGGGCAGGATCACACAAACACATGTTCAAGCTGGGAGGAAACCAGGGGATTTGAGGATCCATCTGTTAACCAAAGCCTTTGGGAAGCACCCTAAGATGATCTTGGGATATTGTTCTCCCCAGGTGGGACGGGAGGTGGAGGTGGAGGTGGGGGTGGGGGATGGGGGCCCGGGCAGAAAAGGGAGGGAAACAGGGAGCTTAGCAACGGTGTAATCTCATTTTCATTCATAACGCTCGGGCATTTCAGGTTAGGGAGAAAAGGAAAAACAACAGAACGTCTTTGATGTTAACTCGAAGGGGATTATCCAAATGTCTGAGCTCTGCACATGGGGCAACAGGAGGAGAGAGAAGGGTGGAGGTGGAGGAGAGAGCAGGGTGGAGGTGGAGGAGAGACCAGGGTGGAGAGGGAGGAGAGAGCAGGGTGGAGAGGGAGGAGAGACCAGGGTGGAGAGGGAGGAGAGAGCAGGGTGGAGATCGAGGAGAGAGCAGGGGAGAGAGGGAGGAGAGACCAGGGTGGAGGTGGAGAAGAGAGCAGGGGTGAGAGGGAGGAGAGAGCAGGATAGAGAGGGAGAAGAGAGACCAGGGTGGAGAGGGAGGAGAGAGACCAGGGTGGAGAGGGAGGAGAGACCAGGGTGGAGAGGGAGGAGAGACCAGGGTGGAGAGGGAGGAGAGACCAGGGTGGAGAGGGAGGAGAGACCAGGGTGGAGACCAGGGTGGAGAGGGAGAAGAGAGACCAGGGTGGTGACCAGGGTGGAGAGGGAGAAGAGAGACCAGGGTGGAGACCAGGGTGGAGAGGGAGGAGAGAGACCAGGGTGGAGAGGGAGGAGAGACCAGGGTGGAGACCAGGGTGGAGAGGGAGGAGAGAGACCAGGGTGGAGAGGGAGGAGAGACCAGGGTGGAGAGGAGGAGAGACCAGGGTGGAGACCAGGGTGGAGAGGGAGAAGAGAGACCAGGGTGGAGACCAGGGTGGAGAGGGAGGAGAGAGACCAGGGTGGAGAGGGAGGAGAGAGACCAGGGTGGAGAGGGAGCCTGGAATGGTCTGTTAAGAAACATCTCCATCACCAGCAGGGTCCTCCTTCCTCAACCTCCCTCCTCTCTTCTCTCCTTCTTCCTCAACCTCCCCCCTCTCTCCTCCTCTCTCCTTCTTCCTTAACCTTCCTTCTCTCTCCTCCTCTCTCCTCCTCTCTCCTCCTCCCTTAACCTCTCCTCCTCTCTCCTCCTCCCTTAACCTCCCTCCTCTCTCCTCCTCTCTCCTCCTCCCTTAACCTCTCCTCCTCTCTCCTCCTCCCTTAACCTCCCTCCTCCTCTCTCCTCCTCCCTTAACCTCCCTCCTCTCTCCTCCTCCCTTAACCTACCTCCTCCTCTCTCCTCCTCCCTTAACCTCCCTCCTCTCTCCTCCTCCCTTAACCTACCTCCTCCTCTCTCCTTCTTCCTTAACCTCCCTCCTCTCTCCTCCTCTCTCCTCCTCCCTTAACCTCTCTCCTCTCTCCTCCTCCCTTAACCTCCCTCCTCCTTCTCCTCCTCTCTGATAAGAACCGGTTACGTCAGGTGTTGGGGGCGAGATTATCATGACGATTGAATACAAATATATATATACAAATATATGTACATGTATGTATATGTATGTACTGTTAAGTGTATACAAGTACGAGACCCCAGCCCCAACAGTTCTGGGGTGGTGCTCCTGCAGTCATATGGCCGCGGGACCCCACCCGGGGGAATTAATTAACGTGAGGCGGTCCTGCTGATCAAATCAGGCGCTTCTTACCAGATTAATAGCTGCAACATTAAGCCATTAATCATCCATCAACGAGTCCATCCATTCATCAGGACCAGCTAAGTCCTGATCCATCCATCCATCCATCCAGGACCAGCTAAGTCCTGATCCATCCATCCATCCAGGACCAGCTAAGTCCTGATCCATCCATCCATTCATCAGGACCAGCTAAGTCCTGATCCATCCATCCATTCATCAGGACCAGCTAAGTCCTGATCCATCCATCCATCCAGGACCAGCTAAGTCCTGATCCATCCATCCATCCAGGACCAGCTAAGTCCTGATCCATCCATCCATCCAGGACCAGCTAAGTCCTGATTAGCATCAGGGTTAGGGTCCTGGTGACAGCCTGCAAGACAATCCATTCAGGACAACAACACACTTAATGTTAAAGGTACACACAGGGACACACACTATGCTTGTTACACACACAGGGACACACACTATGCTTGTTACACACACAGGGACACACACTATGCTCGTTACACACACAGGGACACACACTATGCTTGTTATACACACAGGGACACACACTATGCTTGTTACACACACAGGGACACACACTATTCTTGTTACACACACAGGGACACATACTATGCTTGTTACACTATGCCTGTTACACACACACACAGGGACACACACTATTCTTGTTACACACACAGGGACACACACTATGCTTGTTACACACACAGGGACACACACTATTCTTGTTACACACACAGGGACACAGGGACACACACTATGCTTGTTACACACACAGGTTACACACACAGGGACACACACTATGCTTGTTACACATACACACTGGGACACACACTATGCTCGTTACACACACAGGGACACACACACACACACACACACACACACACACAGGGACACACACTATGCTTGTTACACACACAGGGACACACACACACACAGGGACACACACTATGCTTGTTACACACAGGGACACACACTATTGTTACACACACAGGGACACACACTATGCTATTGTTACACACACAGGGACACACACTATGCTGCTTGTTACACACACAGGGACACACACTACTTATGCTGTTACACACACAGGGACACACACTATGCTTGTTACACACACAGGGACACACACTATGCTTGTTACACACACAGGGACACACACTATGCTTGTTACACACACAGGGACACACACTATTCTTGTTACACACACAGGGACACACACTATGCTTGTTACACACACACAGGGACACACACTATGCTTGTTACACACACAGGGACACACACTATGCTTGTTACACACACAGGGACACACACTATGCTTGTTACACACACAGGGACACACACTATGCTTGTTACACACACAGGGACACACACACAGGGACACACACACACAGGGACACACACTATGCTTGTTACACACAGGGACACACACACAGGGACACACACTATGCTTGTTACACACACAGGGACACACACTATGCCCGACACACACAGGGGGACACAGGGACACACACTATGCTTGTTACACACACAGGGTATGCTTACACACACAGGGACACACACTATGCTTGTTACACACACAGGGACACACACTATGCTCGTTACACACACAGGGACACACACTATGCTTGTTACACACACAGGGACACACACTATGCTTGTTACACACACACAGGGACACACACTATGCTTGTTACACACACAGGGACACACACTATGCCTGTTACACACACACACACACAGGGACACACACTATGGTTACACACACACAGGGACACACACTATGCTCGTTACACACACAGGGACACACACTATGCTTGTTACACACACAGGGACACACACTATGCTTGTTACACACAGGGACACACACTATGCTGTTACACACACAGGGACACACACTATGCTTGTTACACACACAGGGACACACACTATTCTTGTTACACACACAGGGACACACACTACACACTATGCTTGTTACACACACAGGGACACACACTATTCTTGTTACACACACAGGGACACACACTATGCTTGTTACACACACAGGGACACACACTATGCTTGTTACACACACAGGGACACACACTATTCTTGTTACTTGTTACACACACAGGGACACACACTATGCTTGTTACACACACAGGGACACACACTATGCTTGTTACACACACAGGGACACACACACTGGGACACACACTATGCTTGTTACACACACTGGGACACACACTATGCTTGTTACACACACACACACACACACACACACAGGGACACACACTATGCTCGTTACACACACAGGGACACACACTATGCTTGTTACACACACACAGGGACACACACTATGCTTGTTACACACACAGGGACACACACTGCCTGTTACACACACACACACACACACACACACACACACGCCTGTTACACACACACACTATGCCTGTTACACACACACACACACACACACTATACACACACACATATGCCTGTTACACACACACACACACACACTATGCTTGTTACACACACACAGGGACACACACTATGCTTGTTACACACACACACAGGGACACACACACACACAGGGACACACACTATGCTCGTTACACACACAGGGACACACACTATGCTTGTATGCTTGGGGGTGAGTGGCTGCCAGAGCCCCCGAAACACACCTTCCAGTCACTTTTGCTGGGCTTGGACCTGAGATTACTTCCATTGTCGTGAAGAATGCACGAGGAGAACATCTCCCTGTACATCTCCGCTCTCTTTCCAACCCGACGGGTCAACTGTCGCCGGCTTTTGCTCGCTCTGAAAACCGACGTGAAACACACACAACAACAGCTCGGGCAGATACAGAGTAACTCAATCTGGACTCAATCTTCTGGGCAAGGTGGTTTCTGTAAAGGCGGCAGACAATGGAGGGCTCTGTTGAAGGCCCGGAGGTTGATTTTCACCTCTTAAGTGAGGACACCTGACACCTGCCTTTTCACCTTGTTTAGTGTGAGGACCAACTTGCTTTCTTGAGCTCTTTGTGAACACGAGCAGAGGACGAAATATGACACAGGGGCCAGCTCACAGCTCCCAAAATATTTAAATCATTCAAGAATTTCTCAGCCGATAATCCCCCCCCGCGTGTGTGCATGTGAAGTCCTTCAAAAGCAGACCAGGACTCTGTGGATGTCTAACAAGTCCCGAGCCTGTAATTTGAGCAGCGTTTAAACATGCCGAGCTTCAGATGTGGCTCCACCACAAAGCCTTGGGATTAAAAACGCCACTTTAACCCACTTGTGAACTTCAAAAAGTGTCTGTCTTAAATGATTTCAGCTTTTATTTTGTCTTTTTGTGGCTGTTTCCTGCACCGAGAGATCTGGACCTTACATGCTCGCCCCTTTGAGCCGAACGAGACCTCAGACCACCGGAAGATGCTTTTAACCCTCGTGTTGTCCCCGGGTCAAATTGCCCCGTTTTCCTATATTAATGTTCTTTTTAATTACCCAAAATAACACGTTTCCCTCCCACGTGTGGCGCTTCATTTCCCCATTGTTACGTCCCCCCAGAGACCGCGTTGGGGGTAAAAAACGATGAAAATGTTGACAAAACTAAAAAAAAAAAAAAAAAAATAACGGAATACTTTTATTTTGAAAAGCAACAAAACATTGTCCTAGGGTCAAATTTGACCCGTTTCCAAGTTGTTGTTTTTTACACATGGGGACAACATGAAGACAACATGAAGACAACATGAGGACAACATGAGGACAACATGGGGACAACATGGGGACAACATGAGTGGGGGGAGTCACTTTTGGGGCAACATGAAGACAATATGAGGGCAACATGAAGACAACATGAGGGCAACATGAGGACAACATGAGGGCAACATGAAGACAACATGAGGGCAACATGAGGACAACATGAGGGACAACATGAAGACAACATGAGGGCAACATGGGGACAACATGAGGGCAACATGAGGGCAACATGAAGACAACATTGGGGGGCAACATGAGGGGCAACATGAGAGCAACATGAGGGACAACATGGGGGCAACATGAGGGACAACATGAAGGGGGCAACATGAGGGCAACATGAGGGACAACATGAGGACAACATGGGGCAACATGAGGGCAACATGAGGACAACATGAGGGCAACATGAGGACAACATGAGGACAACATGAGGACAACATGAGGGCAACATGAGGACAACATGAGGGACAACATGAGGGCAACATGAGGACAACATGAAGACCACCTCCCTAAAGTGCTCAGAAGTGACTGAAAGCTTCAGAACTAGCGAACAGACATCATGGTGAGATGTCACCATGATGATCCATGAGGGCCCTTGTCCTGTGTTATAATTCAAAAGGAGTTCAAATGAGGTGAGATGCAAGGTAGTCCACCGCCTGGATCTGGCAACCCCGGCCTGGATCTGGCAACCCCGCCAGGATCTGGCAACCCCGGCTGGATCTGGCAACCCCGGCAGCCCTCCTGGGCTTTCGGTCTGTATTTACAGCTCACTGACGACGTGCCTAACGACGTGTTAACAACGCTCATCCTTTAATTCAGAGCGGTGCGGAGAGGCTTAGCTCGTTATGGTTTAACGAGGGGAGGAGAGGGCGCCGGGGATGTTTAGATGAAGACCAGATTTGAGGACAGAGGCGCCGTAGCAGCACAATGCTGCATGGAGAGATGCTGCGTCCGTCCCGAGGGCAGAGGTGTCTGTGGCGGGTTAGCGGGACTAGCGGAGGGGTGCTAATCAGCTTTATTCTTGCCACTAAAACCAATCTGGGGGGATCAGACGTGCCAGCTGTCTGCAGGACAGGACGATTATTGCAGGGTTTCATATCAGAGGAGTTATAGTGTGCAGCTGAACCAGTCCCAACCAGCGCTCCAGGGATCTGGATCTGGAATTAAGGGGGCAGGTGAGATGTCTGATCAGTAAAGACGTCTCTGGGACTCTGATGATGCTGTAATCTGCTGGCGGATTCAACGATTCATTAGCTGATTAGCGTGAATTGATTAACAGTGCAAATGAAAACAAAAGGGAGGCCGTTGGGGGTGGGGGGGCGGCGGGGGAACTGAATGGGGGGGGGGGGGGGGTGAAGAACACAAACAACTCGTGCACCAGCTTAACCTAGATCCTGCTTCGTCAGGGGTCGCGTTAGACCAGTAAAAGATGCTCTGGGTCCTTCATCACATCCCAGACAAAGTGTGACAGATTGAGAGCACATCTTCTTTTCCCCCAAGAGAAACCCTGCAAACCAGATCCAGGTCTGAAGAGGGGTCTTACACTTCAAGTCCATGAGATAAATGCCTTTGCAAACTTGGTTTCAGACGTAGTTTGTTGCAGCTGCTGCTACCGCAACAACATGACATAGGACAACATGAGGACAACATGAGGACAATATGAGGACAACACGAGGACAACACAAGGACAACACAAGGGCAACACGAGAACAACATGGGGACAACATGAGGACAACATGGGGGCAACATGAGGACAACACAAGGGCAACATGAGGACAACATGGGGACAACATGAGGACAACATGGGGGCAACATGAGGACAACACAAGGGCAACATGAGGACAACATGGGGACAACACGGGGACAACATGAGGACAACACAAGGGCAACATGAGGACAACATGGGGGCAACATGAGGACAACACAAGGGCAACATGAGGACAACATGGGGACAACATGGGGACAACATGAGGACAACATGGGAGCAACATGAGGACAACATGGGGACAACGCGATGGCAACATGGGGACAACATGAGGACAACATGAGGACAACATGAGGACAACATGGGGACAACATGGGGACAACATGAGGACAACACAAGGGCAACATGAGGACAACATGAGGACAACATGGGGACAACATGGGGACAACATGAGGACAACATGGGGGCAACATGGGGACAACATGGGGACAACGCGATGGCAACATGGGGACAACATGAGGACAACATGAGGACAACATGGGGACAACATGAGGACAACACAAGGGCAACATGAGGACAACATGGGGACAACATGAGGACAACATGGGGGCAACATGAGGACAACACAAGGGCAACATGAGGACAACATGGGGACAACACGGGGACAACATGAGGACAACACAAGGGCAACATGAGGACAACATGAAGATAACATGAGGGCAACATGAAGGCAACATGGGGACAACATGAGGACAACACAAGGGCAACATGAGGACAACATGAGGACAACATGGGGACAACACAAGGGCAACATGAGGACAACATGAGGACAACATGGGGACAACATGGGGACAACATGAGGACAACATGGGGGCAACATGGGGACAACATGGGGACAACGCGATGGCAACATGGGGACAACATGAGGACAACATGAGGACAACATGAGGACAACATGGGGACAACATGGGGACAACACGAGGGCAACACCTCCCAGACAAAGTCTGACAGATCGAGAACACATCTTCATTTCTCCCCAAAAGAAACCCTGTAAACCAGACCCACGTCTAAAGAGGGGTCTTACACTTTAAGTCCATGAGACCATGTGGTTTCAGACGTTTGTTGCAGCTGGGCAGCCCCCCAAACATCGGGACAACAAAGTCAAAGTATCTCCGATGTCTTTGATGTTGCCAAAAACCTCATGTTCTCTCCATGTTCAGACATGGCTTCATCCAACACCACAGCCCAGAACCGCACGCCAGCCAGCCTCTGAACACTGGCTAATGACTCCCATGCAGAGCTGCGGTGGCCACGGTGGGGGTTCAGACAGAGTTCAAGCCCCACGTTTGCCTCATGTTTGAAGCATGAACCACCAAAACCATCATCAAACATCCGCTGTGTGTGACCACATGTGTCCTGGATGGCCTCGGATTTAAAGACAAAAAGACAAACCCTGTGTGACTGAACTTACTCCCCTTTAACCTTCATGTTCTAGTTTTCTACTCTAAAACTTAAAGGGAGGTGTGTTCAGGTGCATTCTGGGCGTGCTGGTCTTACAGGGAGGTGTGTTCAGGTGCATTCTGGGCGTGCTGGTCTTACAGGGAGGTGTGTTCAGGTGCATTCTGGGCGTGCTGGTCTTACAGGGAGGTGTGTTCAGGTGCATTCTGGGCGTGCTGGTCTTACAGGGAGGTGTGTTCAGGTGCAATCTGGGCGTGCTGGTCTTACAGGGAGGTGTGTTCAGGTGCATTCAGGGCGTGCTGGTCTTACAGGGAGGTGTGTTCAGGTGCATTCTGGGCGTGCTGGTCTTACATGGAGGTGTGTTCAGGTGCATTCTGGGCGTGCTGGTCTTACAGGGAGGTGTGTTCAGGTGCATTCTGGGCGTGCTGGTCTTACAGGGAGGTGTGTTCAGGTGCATTCAGGGACACACACTCTGCTTGTTACACACACACACACACACACACACATACAGGGACACACACTCTGCTTGTTACACACACACACACACACACACACACACAGGGACACACACTCTGCTTGTTACACACACACACACACACACACACAGGGACACACACTATGCTTGTTACACACACACACACACACACACACACACAGGGACACACACTCTGCTTGTTACACACACACACACACACAGGGACACACACTATGCTTGTTACACACACACACAGGGACGCACACTATGCTTGTTACACACACAGGGACGCACACTATGCTTGTTACACACACAGGGACGCACACTATGCTTGTTACACACACACACACACACACACACACACACAGGGACACACACTCTGCTTGTTACACACACACACACACACACACACACACAGGGACACACACTATGCTTGTTACACACACACACAGGGACGCACACTATGCTTGTTACACACACACAGGGACGCACACTATGCTTGTTACACACACAGGGACGCACACTATGCTTGTTACACACACAGGACACACACTATGCTTGTTACACACACAGGGACACACACTATGCTTGTTACACACACAGGGACACACTCTATGCTTGTTACACACACAGGGACGCACACTATGCTTGTTACACACACAGGGACACACACTATGCTTGTTACACACACAGGGACACACACTATGCTTGTTACACACACAGGGACGCACACTATGCTTGTTACACACACAGGGACACACACTATGCTTGTTACACACACAGGGACGCACACTATGCTTGTTACACACACAGGGACACACACTATGCTTGTTACACACACAGGGACGCACACACTATGCTTGTTACACACACACACACACACACACTATGCTTGTTACACACACAGGGACACACACTATACATTTTAGTACTTTTTTCACCTTCTTAGATTTTAGAGGCCAAAAAAATCCATGAATCCAGAAATGAATCCATAGATTAATCGACTTAGTTTAGACAGGTTGATGTGTGAGGTCAAGGAGATGATGGACAGAGTGTGTGCATCCCCCTCCCTTCTCTGCAGGGGACCAGCAAAAGTGGACTTGGACTAAGATCAGATCACATGAACCAGACCAGATCGGACAGCTCTACTGAGGTGGAGAAGTTGGTGCATGGATGCAGTTATTTGCTCTTATGATTATGTAATCTTGATGTGGTTTGGGGCTTTTGCTTTGGGTTCTTTTCCTCCTTTTTTGGTTTTGTTATCCTGTCTTGGATCAGGGAAGATCCCAAAATCATGTGGAGATATGGTGCTCTATACACGCTAAAAGTAGTGATTATTTACATGGAGTCTGGTGGAGATATGCTGCTCTATACACGCTAAAAGTAGTGATTATTTACATGGAGTCTGGTGGAGATATGCTGCTCTATACACGCTAAAAGTAGTGATTATTTACATGGAGTCTGGTGGAGATATGCTGCTCTATACATGCTAAAAGTAGTGATTATTTACATGGAGTCTGGTGGAGATATGCTGCTCTATACATGCTAAAAGTAGTGATTATTTACATGGAGTCTGGTGGAGATATGCTGCTCTATACACGCTAAAAGTAGTGATTATTTACATGGAGTCTGGTGGAGATATGCTGCTCTATACATGCTAAAAGTAGTGATTATTTACATGGAGTCTGGTGGAGATATGCTGCTCTATACATGCTAAAAGTAGTGATTATTTACATGGAGTCTGGTGGAGATATGCTGCTCTATACACGCTAAAAGTAGTGATTATTTACATGGAGTCTGGTGGAGATATGCTGCTCTATACATGCTGTGACGCACTGAAAATTAACCAGCGGGTTGCGCAACACGGCCGCTGATGACGCCGACGTGCACACACGTGGGAAGATGCTGCGTCAGCGTCACCTCGCTGCAGGGACTCATCAAATTTACCACAAATAAGGAACAAACGCTGAGTTACTCCATTTAAAAACTTCTCCTGTAATGATGCAGTACAGACTCTTCCTGTAATTGTGTGTGATTATGTGTCTGTGTATATATATATATATACACACTGTATACACATTTATCCCACATATACACACGCATCACATTTACACACACACATATAGACACATGTGACACACATATAACTCCTATACACATATATCACACACATACACACACATATACATATATATCACACACATATTACTCCTATACACACACATATCACACACATACACACATATATATATATATATGACATACACACACATATACACACATACATATATATAACACATACACATATATGACATACACACACATATAAACACACACACACACATATCACACACACACATATTACTCCTTTACACACATACACACACACATATATATGTCACACACACACACATATATATGACATACACACACATATAAACACACACACACACACATATATATCACACACATATATGACACACACACACACATATATCACACACATATATGACACACACACACATATATACACATATCACACATTTATATCACACTCACATATTACTCCTATACACACACATATATCACACACATATCACACACACACACACGCACACACACGCACCATTTTTTTTAGTTTTTTTTTTTCCAATTTATTTTACCAGAAAAGTCCAGATTAGTTAGTAAGTTTGCGTTACTGTGTGCTGCTCCGGAAAGCTGGAAGGCCGACGACGGGTCATTCAGAATCAAGACGTCGACAGTAACATTAATTAAGGCGGAGGTTTTGGATGCAGGACTGAGAACTGGGAGAGCCCGAGAGGAAGGAGGATTAAATCAGATCCATGTTTACAGTGCAGTGCTCATATCATGTGTCTTACAGGCTTAGCAAATGTAAATGTGAAGTCACTCTGCGAGAGGAAGTCTCCAGTCTGGCCCGGCTCAGTTTCAGCCCTGATAGGCGGCCTGAACCCTGAGCATGTTGCAGTAAATCCTGCGGTCCTGTGATCCAGCTCCGTTTGGGACAGGAAGTGGGAGACCTGCCGGCTGCAACGGCTCGAGACAAAAGATGTGGGTTATCTGGCACAAGTGGACCTTCTAGTGTCCAACCAAAGCCAGAAAAACAAGTTCAGTTTCCCAGAAACGTGAATACAGAGAAACCATCAACATGAGATCGCGTAACCATAGTAACTAGTCTGAGAATCACGTCTTGTTTTGTGTGAATGACCCCAAAAACACACAAGGACAGTGTAGTAGATACTGTCCCTTAAAGATGCCGAGGCCCTCATTCATGCCTTTGTCACATCTGGACTGGACTATTGCAATGTCCTGGTCTCGGGGCGGCCTAAGAGAAGTCTGCGAGGTCTGCAGGAGGTCCAGAATGCTGCAGCACGTGTTCTTACTGGATCCCGGTCCAGGTTGGAGCAGACTTTAAGGTCTTGCTGTTAACATATATAAAATAGTGAAAGGCCTTGCACCAGTATACATCTGACCAGGGCTGTAGTCAAGACCACCTAGTGCAAGACCAGGACTTGTCAAGTCCAAGACAAGACCGAGTCCAAAGAGATTTGAGTCCAAGACAAGACAGAGTCCAAAGAGTTATGAGTCTAAGACAAGACCGAGTCCAAAAAGGTTAGAGTCCAAGACAAGACTGAGTCCAAAGACGTTTGAGTCTGAGTCAAGACCGAGTCCAAAAGGTTTGAATCCAAGACAAGACCGAGTCCAAAGAGGTTTGAGTCCAAGACAAGACCGAGTCCAAAGAGGTTTGAGTCCGAGTCAAGACCGATTCCAAAGAGGTTAGAGTCCAAGACAAGACCGAGTCCAAAGAGGTTTGAGTCTGAGTCAAGACCGAGTCCAAAAAGGTTTGAGTCCAAGACAAGACCGAGTCCAAAGAGGTTTGAGTCCTAGTCAAGACCGAGTCCAAGACAAGACCGAGTCCAAAAAGGTTTGAGTCCGAGTCAAGACAGAGTCCAAAGAGGTTTGAGTCCGAGTCAAGACCGAGTCCAAAAAGGTTCGAGTCCCAGACAAGACCAAGTCCAAAAAGGTTTGAGTCCGAGTCAAGACCAAGTCCAGGACAGAAAAAAGGTCTTATGCATGACAGTATTATTATCAACATAATAAAGACACCTGAACTCGGTCCAGACCAAAAGCCAAGACCAGTGGCCAAGACAAGTCCGAGTCCAAATACTAGCGAGTCCGAGACAAGTCCAAGACCATAGAAAAACGGTCTCGGGTCCAGACTTGAGTCCTAAATGCTCATTTATCCTTGATGTATTTGTACAGTGTTATTTACTTTTTACTGTCTCGATTTGAATTTTGTATATTTTTTTGTACTGTTTGTATCTAAATTGTATTCTTGCTGTAAAGCACTTAGATGTATTAGTATTAGAAGTACTGTCTGACAGAAGATAGATACAGAAGTTCCCCTTTGAATCAGCCTTAAAAAAGTTACATAAGTTCCACTTTTAATTGACAATTGACCACATTGAATCTTGCTGAAGTTGGGGTTACTTCCCTGGATACGTCTGCACAAGCAAGTGTGTCGAAAGTGAAGCCTCGGCGCTGAATCACAGGGCCAGCAAGGCCCCAAAAAGGAAGTACAGGCAGTTTTTTTTTATGCCTTTAACGATGACACCACTCAGAAACACAGAAACAAATTAAATGTCCACACTGCGGAAAGAACAGACACCTTCTCCTCAGATAATCCTCCACGTCATATCTGTTGCTAACAAAGTGAAGCAACCACATTACCCAGATCTCGGGCGGTCTAATTGCACAGAGCCTAAAACCTTGTCAGCGGCGTCGTTACTAGTGATCCATGGGGTGAGTCGTGGTAGAAGCCCGTCCTTCCCCATGCCAAACCCCAGCGGAGGTTGAGGCCCAGGCGGGCATGCTGCTCGCAATCCGCCCATCCGGTTTTAAGAGGTGGCGGATGACGGGCTGCGACAGGAGGAATGCCTGCTGCAGCTGCCCACCAGTCAAGAGGGAACCAGGACCTCTCTAGTCCACCTCAACCGCCCCCCCTGACAAGAACTTCATTTAATCCCTGCAGACCCCTGACGCCCAAAGCCAAACACATTGTCCTGAATCTCGGCCGAAAAAGTGACAAAATCATCAGTGGGAAAGACACAAAAGGGTCAAGAAAGACCACCAAAATGTTGATAAAAAGGGTTTTTACTTTAAATTTTGACTCAGAAAAACTCAAATTTGCAGGTCGGCGGGACGACGACATGAGGGTTAAGGAAAAATATATTTTAATATGAGTAATCGAGCTGAAATATTGAACTTTATAACCGACCAGTTAAGCCCGGCTGTCTGCATGCAGCAGCTGTAATATCCCCAAATACATAACAGGATGAGAAGCTCATAGTTGTTGTTTTTTTCATGTATTGCATCATCACAGGAGAAGTTTGTAAATGGAGTAACTCGGCGTTTGTTCCTCATTTTTGGTAAATTTCGGCATCTTTCTTACAGTGAACGCGTCATTGGCCGGGTTGCGCAATCCGCTGGTCAGTCGTGCAGGTCGTCACCTTAAATAAACTGACATGTGGTTGTTAAATTCAAATGTTGTGAGTATATATACAGAGAGGAAAATAAGTATTTGAACACCCTGCTATTTTGCAAGTTCTCCCACTTAGAAATCATGGAGGGGTCTGAAATTGTCCTCGTAGGTGCATGTCCACTGTGAGAGACATAATCTAAAAAAAACATCCAGAAATCACAATGTATGATTTTTTAACTATTTATTTGTATGATACAGCTGCAAATAAGTATTTGAACACCTGTCTATCAGCTAGAATTCTGACCCTCAAAGACCTGTTAGTCTGCCTTCAAAATGTCCACCTCCACTCCATTTATTATCCTAAATTAGATGCACCTGTTTGAGGTCGTTAGCAGCATAAAGACACCTGTCCACCCCATACAATCAGTAAGAATCCAACTACTAACATGGCCAAGACCAATGACCTGTTAGTCTGCCTTCAAAATGTCCACCTCCACTCCATTTATTATCCTAAATTAGATGCACCTGTTTGTTTGCAGCATAAAGACACCTGTCCACCCCATACAATCAGTAAGAATCCAACTACTAACATGGCCAAGACCAATGACCTGTTAGTCTGCCTTCAAAATGTCCACCTCCACTCCATTTATTATCCTAAATTAGACACCCTGTAAAGACACCTGTCCCATACAATCAGTAAGAATCCAACTACTAACATGGCCAAGACCAATGACCTGTTAGTCTGCCTTCAAAATGTCCACCTCCACTCCATTTATTATCCTAAATTAGATGCACCTGTTTGAGGTCGTTAGCAGCATAAAGACACCTGTCCACCCCATACAATCAGTAAGAATCCAACTACTAACATGGCCAAGACCAAAGAGCTGTCCAAAGACACTAGAGAAGAAATTGTTGAGACACTAGAGAAGATCTGTGTGGAGGAGTGGGCCAAAATCCCTTCTGCAGTGTGTCAAACCTGGTGAAGAACTACAGGAAACGTTTGACCTCTGGAACTGCAAACAAAGGCTACTGTACCAAATATTAACATTGATTTTCTCAGGTGTTCAAATACTTATTTGCAGCTGTATCATACAAATAAATAGTTAAAAAATCATACATTGTGATTTCTGGATATTTTTTTCAGACCCCTCCATGATTTCTAAGTGGGAGAACTTGCAAAATAGCAGGGTGTTCAAATACTTATTTTCCTCACTGTATATATATATATATATATATATATATATATACACACTCACACACAGGTGACGGTTTGAAGTGGGCAGGGGAAAGGTTGGCGCGGCGTCCGAGATTCAGGACAATGAGTTTGGCTTTGGGCGTCAGGGTCTGAGGGGATTAGATGAAGGGCTTGTTGGGGGGGTTGAGGTGGACTAGAGAGGTCCTGGTTCCCTCTTGACTGGCGGGCAGCTGCAGCAGGCATTCCTCCTGGGGTTTACATTAGCTGCACAGTGAAATGAAATCATCAGAATTTGCTCCTTGAGAAGAAACGCAGGACATGCTCACATTCTCATCCCAGAGTCCGGTCTAGACCTGCTCTTTATGGAAAGACCTGGGAGATAAATAACATCCTCGAGTCCGGTCTAGATCTGTTCTTTATGGAAAGACCTGGGAGATAAATAACATCCTCGAGTCCGGTCTAGACCTGCTCTTTATGGAAAGACCTGGGAGATAAATAACATCCTCGAGTCCGGTCTAGACCTGCTCTTTATGGAAAGACCTGGGAGATAAATAACTTCCCAGAGTCCTGTCTAGACCTGCTCTTTATGAAAGACCTGGGAGATAAATAACATCCTCGAGTCCGGTCTAGATCTGTTCTTTATGGAAAGACCTGGGAGATAAATAACATCCCAGAGTCCGGTCTAGACCTGCTCTTTATGGAAAGACCTGGGAGATAAATAACTTCCCAGAGTCCGGTCTAGACCTGCTCTTTATGAAAGACCTGGGAGATAAATAACATCCTCGAGTCCGGTCTAGATCTGTTCTTTATGGAAAGACCTGGGAGATAAATAACATCCTCGAGTCCGGTCTAGACCTGCTCTTTATGGAAAGACCTGGGAGATAAATAACATCCTCGAGTCCGGTCTAGACCTGCTCTTTATGGAAAGACCTGGGAGATAAATAACTTCCCAGAGTCCGGTCTAGACCTGCTCTTTATGAAAGACCTGGGAGATAAATAACATCCTCGAGTCCGGTCTAGATCTGTTCTTTATGGAAAGACCTGGGAGATAAATAACATCCCAGAGTCCGGTCTAGACCTGCTCTTTATGGAAAGACCTGGGAGATAAATAACATCCCAGAGTCCGGTCTAGACCTGCTCTTTATGAGAAAGACCTGGGAGATAAATAACACCCCAGAGTCCGGTCTAGATCTGCTCTTTATGGAAAGACCTGGGAGATAAATAACTTCCCAGAGTCCGGTCTAGACCTGCTCTTTATGAAAGACCTGGGAGATAAATAACATCCTCGAGTCCGGTCTAGATCTGTTCTTTATGGAAAGACCTGGGAGATAAATAACATCCTCGAGTCCGGTCTAGACCTGCTCTTTATGGAAAGACCTGGGAGATAAATAACATCCTCGAGTCCGGTCTAGACCTGCTCTTTATGGAAAGACCTGGGAGATAAATAACTTCCCAGAGTCCGGTCTAGACCTGCTCTTTATGAAAGACCTGGGAGATAAATAACATCCTCGAGTCCGGTCTAGATCTGTTCTTTATGGAAAGACCTGGGAGATAAATAACATCCCAGAGTCCGGTCTAGACCTGCTCTTTATGGAAAGACCTGGGAGATAAATAACATCCCAGAGTCCGGTCTAGACCTGCTCTTTATGAGAAAGACCTGGGAGATAAATAACACCCCAGAGTCCGGTCTAGATCTGCTCTTTATGGAAAGACCTGGGAGATAAATAACTTCCCAGAGTCGGTCTAGACCTGCTCTTTATGAAAGACCTGGGAGATAAATAACATCCTCGAGTCCGGTCTAGATCTGTTCTTTATGGAAAGACCTGGGAGATAAATAACATCCTCGAGTCCGGTCTAGACCTGCTCTTTATGGAAAGACCTGGGAGATAAATAACATCCCAGAGTCCGGTCTAGACCTGCTCTTTATGAGAAAGACCTGGGAGATAAATAACATCCCAGAGTCCGGTCTAGACCTGCTCTTTATGGAAAGACCTGGGAGATAAATAACATCCTCGAGTCCGGTCTAGACCTGCTCTTTATGGAAAGACCTGGGAGATAAATAACATCCTCGAGTCCGGTCTAGACCTGCTCTTTATGGAAAGACCTGGGAGATAAATAACACCTCGCTGACCTGGAGAACACCATCAGCTAAATTCTCAAAATCCTAAATGTCAAGCCGTGGAACAACTGCAGGTCCCGGGCATCCCCGAGTCCCGCTGAAAGAGCCCCGCTCTGTTTACAGTGTTAGGTTTACAACATCCAAGCACAAGAAATACTTGACATTCTTATCTGGGCCGCTTGTATCCTGATCTGAGGAGAGCTGAGTGCATCTGCATGTCCACACCACCTCATCATTTCTGCTTGGGCCCAAACACATGTTTCCCTTTTAAAGTCACTCATTTGTACATTTAGCGTCAACATTTTCGACAGGCGGCTCTGTGAATCTCTGCCAGCCCTCCCTGGAGGCGCGGCCGGCCAAGTCCTGCTCGACGAGGAGAGGTCATGGACGGCCGTGGGTAAGACAAGCAGAGAGGGAGAGGTCTCGCTTTTCCCTAAAAATGATCAGTAACAACGAATGCAAACACATTAAAAAAAAATCTAATGTACACAATACGGGACGGGGGAGGCAGATCCAGATCCAGTGTCGGCTTAAGGACTCGGTGACGAGAATCTGGGAAATTTTATCTTCATTTTAAACTTGAATGACTCATTTTATGCTTAAAAAGCCACTTAAACTTTGTACACCATGATCATGTTCAAATGTGACTCACTTCAATGTGATAAGGGACTCATTTAAAGCTCTAAAGGCACTTTAATACAACAAATTGAACAGTAAATGAACAGGCCTGGTAGGGGTTGCGGTCGGCCTGGTGGGTCCCCAGGCCGACCACAACCACTACCAGGTCCTAGTTCCCCCTAGATCACTTCTGCAGCGATGCACCGCCGGAGTCCATGAGCGAGGCAGCTGTCTGTGGTTGGTTCACGTCTGTGGTAACAGCAGGACAGTTGGTCTGCTATCCGAACTACTAAATAAGTTGAAACGTGGTCTAAAAACAGGCTTGGTAGCAGGGCTGTAGTCAAGACCACCTTAGTCAAGTCCAAGACCAGGACTAGTCGAGTCCCAGTCAAGACCGAGTCCAAAAAGGGTTTGAGTCCAAGACAAGACCAAGTCCAAAAAGGTTTGAGTCCGAGACAAGACCAAGTCCAAAAAGGTTCGAGTTTGAGACAAGACCGAGTCCAAAGAGGTTCGAGTCCAAGGCAAAACCAAGTCCAAAAAGGTTAGAGTCCAAGTAAAGACCGAGTCCAAAAAGGTTAGAGTCCAAGACAAGACAGAGTCCAAAAAGGTTAGAGTCCAAGACAAGACCGAGTCCAAAAAGGTTAGAGTCCAAGGCAAAACCAAGTCCAAAGAGGTTCGAGTCCAAGTCAAGACCGAGTCCAAAAGGGTTTGAGTCCAAGACAAGACCGAGTCCAAAAAGGTTCGAGTTTGAGACAAGACCGAGTCCAAAGAGGTTAGAGTCCAAGACAAGACAGAGTCCAAAAGGGTTCGAGTCCAAGACAAGACCGAGTCCATAGAGGTTTGAGTCCAAGTCAAGACCGAGTCCATAGAGGTTTGAGTCCAAGTTAAGACCGAGTCCAAAAAGGTTTGAGTCCAAGTCAAGACTGAGTCCAGGACAGAATAAAGGTCTTATGCATGACAGTATCAAGACAATCATTTTGGGTTTCCCTTTCCCTCCAATATTATAATCAACATAATAAAGACACCTGGACTCGGTCCAGACCAGAAACCATTTCTGGGCAAGACCAGTGGCCGAGTCCGAGACAAGTCCGAGACCATAGAAAAAGGGTCTTGAGTCCGGACTAGAGTCCAAGACCGGACTTGAGTACTACAGCCCTGCTTGGTAGTAAACAACATGCTAACATGCAGAGAGTGAGAGAGTTCTCTGTGAAGTTAGCAGGAAAGGATAACTATTAATTAATTAATATTAATTATTAATATTAATGGACAAATAGAATCTGTTGCCATCAAATAGATAGTTTACCAAATGTGCACAGAGCTGGACACAACAGTGGGGTGTGTGTGTGTGTGTGTGTGTGTGTGTGTGTGTGTGTGTGTGTGTGTGTGTGTGTGTGTGTGTGTGTGTGTGTGTGTGTGTGTAGTGTGTGTGTGTGTGTGTGTGTGTGTGTGTGGGGGGGGGTAAGAAGGTTAAGAGCCTAGACACCGTCAGTCGCCATGCAGCATCCGTCACACACACCATGATTCACTCACACAACATCTGCATCACCCCCCACACACACACACACACACACACACACACTATACAGACACGCACACACACACATTATGCAGACACACTATACAGACACACACACACACACACACACACACACTATACAGACACACACACACATTATACACACTATACAGACACACACACACACACACACTATACAGACACACACACACATTATGCAGACACACACACTATACAGACACACACACACACACATTATACACACTATACAGACACACACACACACACACACTATACAGACACACACACACTATACAGACACACACACACACACACACTATACAGACACACACACACATTATGCAGACACACACAGTATACAGATGCACACACACTATACAGACATACACACACACACTGTACAGACACACACACACACACACTATACATACACACACACACTATACAGACACACACACACTATACAGACACACACAAACATTATACAGACACACACACACACTATACAGACACACACACACACACTATACAGACACACACACACACACACACACACACACTATACAGACACACACACACACACACACACACACTATACAGACACACACACACATTATGCAGACACACACAGTATACAGATGCACACACACTATACAGACATACACACACACACACTGTACAGACACACACACACACACACACACACACACTGTACAGACACACACACACACACACACTATACATACACACACACACATTATACAGACACACACACACTATACAGACACACACAAACATTATACAGACACACACACACACACTATACAGACACACACACACACTATAAAGACACACACACACACACACTATACAGACACACACAAACATTATACAGACACACGCACACACACTATACAGACACCCACACACACACACACACACACACACTATACAGACACCCACACACACACACACACACACACTATACAGAGACACACACACACACACACACATTATACAGACACACACACACACACACAAACACACATTTGACAAATGTACATAAAACACGCTTATATACACATACTCAGCCTTATCTGCAGATTCCTTCCAACACAAACACACACACACACACACACACACACCTTGGAGGCTCTTATCTGATGTCCACGCACCTCTCCTCTGCGCACACACACACACATACACACATACACACACACACACAAGAAACGAACGTCGGTTCATGAGGAGCTGCAGCGAGGTCAAGCCGAGGTGCAGAGGGCTGGAAAAGGTCCAGAGATCAGGGACGATAACCCCGATACGGGCTGATCTCCCCCCTCGATACGGCCCGTCGCCCAGGTCAGCCCTCTCAGGTTACTCGCTAAGGCTTGTTTGGACAGACACACACACACACACACACACACACACACACACACACACAGCCTTGGACGTGGACTTGAAGTGTTACCCAGACGTGAAGGATGGAGCAGGAGGAGCTGCTGATATCTGATATCTCGGTGTCTGTATTTTATGGCGTTTAAATGCATCGTAAACCTTTTGACTGTGTTCAGAACTGCTTTTCTTCAGGGTTTATTGGATGTTTTTTGGGAGGACATGCGGTCTTCTCGATTGCTTCTTCTCCAGTGACCTGTGACCTTATGAACTTTTTAACTCTGAACTTTTTTTGGAAGCCACTTTACAGGAGAAAAGACCACCAAGGTCTCTTATGGAAGACCTAACGCTTCATCACTGCTCTCTTCCTAAATCAAATCCTTCCCGTTAAACCAATCAGAATCAACCGCGAATTCCAAGGGCCAATCACAGCGTCACAACCCTGTTTCTCCCTGCTGCTGTCAGCTGTCATTTCAGGCAAAACGTGCACCCCTCCACCCCCCCTTCAACCTGCAGTTATTGCCACCCAAAGGTGCCCTAGGTCCTCCTCCCCTTCCACCTCAAGTCATCGTCACCCAAAGGCACCCTGGGTCCTCCTCCCCTTCCACCTCAAGTCATCGTCACCCAAAGGCACCCTGGGTCCACCTCCAGTCATCGTCACCCAAAGGCACCCTGGATCTTCCTCCCTTTCCACCTCCGGTCATTGTCACCCAAAGGCACCCTGGGTCCACCTCCAGTCATCGTCACCCAAAGGCACCCTGGGTCCTCCTCCCCTTTCCACCTCACGTCATCGTCACCAAAAGGCACCCTGGGTCCTCCCTCCCCCTTCCACCTCACGCCGTCACCCATCGTCACCCAAAGGCACCCTGGATCTTCCTCCCTTTCCACCTCCGGTCATTGTCACCCAAAGGCACCCTGGGTCCACCTCCAGTCATCGTCACCCAAAGGCACCCTGGGTCCTCCTCCCCTTTCCACCTCACGTCATCGTCACCCAAAGGCACCCTGGGTCCTCCTCCCTTTCCACCTCACGTCATCGTCACCCAAAGGCACCCTGGATCTTCCTCCCTTTCCACCTCCGGTCATTGTCACCCAAAGGCACCCTGGGTCCACCTCCAGTCATCGTCACCCAAAGGCACCCTGGGTCCTCCTCCCCTTCCACCTCACGTCATCGTCACCCAAAGGCACCCTGGGTCTTCCTCCCTTTCCACCTCACGTCATTGTCACCCAAAGGCACCCTGGGTCCACCTCCAGTCATCGTCACCCAAAGGCACCCTGGGTCCTCCTCCCCTTTCCACCTCACGTCATTGTCACCCAAAGGCACCCTGGGTCCTCCTCCCCTTCCACCTCCGGTAACCACCATGCTTCATCGTCACCCAAAGGCACCCTGGGTCAGGTGTTTTTTCCTCCCCCTTCCACCTCCATCTGCCATAAAGCCCGACTGGTGGATTGCTCAGTGATGGGTCACCCAAAGGCTTAGCCCCCTGGGTCCTCCTCCCCTTCCACCTCCAGTCATCGTCACCCAAAGGCCCCCTGGGTCTTCCTCCCCTTCCCCCCTTGCATATCTGCAAACAAGTCTCTCCTGATTGAATTACGTGTCTCTATAAGATGACGTAACACTGCCATTAATACTGCCGTTGACATGAATCAAAGTTGATTTAAGTTAATCACAGTTAAAATTAAACCTGTGTAGCTACAGTGACACCTTTATATCACATGGTGGCATGTATATAAGTCCAGGTTTCAGGCTGCAGGACGCCCAATCAGAGGGAGTTTATGTACCCAACAGGGCAATAGCATGGAGTTGTTTCTGCTTTTATGTTTTTATTGACGCTCGGAGGGCTTAGTTGATATTCTTACCTTTATTCACAAGGACAGGCCGAGCGAGGCGCATTGCTTTTCAAATCAGCAGGACTCAAGGCTTTCCAAGGAGATCCAATCATAAGGTCCCACTGCCTTCTGCAGAGCTGAAACAAGAGGAAATGTACACAGAGTCACTGAAGCTGTTCATGTTAAGCCTGTTTACAACCAGCAGCTGGAAACAAGGCGACAGGTCTGCAGTTGTTTAGTTCAATGGTTCCCAAGCTGTTTGAATTCTGAGGGGGAATGAAATGAGTAAAGATTAGAGAAACTTGAGAAATAAATGTACATTTTTGCAGCGTAAATGTTCCTGTTTATCTTCGTCTTACATTCCTCAGATTTATCTTACAATATACAATTGTGGCAGACTTTGATTTTCAAGAGTAAATAAATAAAAAGTGACAACAACGTTGACGAAAAGGCAACAAAAGCATCAAAAGCAACAACTGTATAGCAGATAATTTGACATTTGTTCTTCAAGAAATGTCACATTTTAGGATTTCTCATGTACGCCATCTTACATAAAAAATGGTAACGTACTAATGACCTAACTTCTTAATCAATGCTCCAAATAACTCCAATCAGCTGTTGGAGGCGTTCACCTTCCTGCTAAACCAATCAAAATCGTGCACAAATTGTAAGGGCCAATCACAGAGTCACAACCCTGCTTTAAAAAAACCTGTTTCTCCCTTTGCTATCAGCTGTCGTTGCAGGCAAAGAGTGCAACCCTCCACCTTTGCAATATTCCTGTTCCTTTGATTACTTTTAATATGTATTTATAATATTTATGTGTAAATGTATCGTAATGTGTGATGGTTCCATGTTGTGTCCACGGCAGCTTTGTGCACATTTCACCCTTTAGTAACAGCAGGACAGTTGGTCTGCTATCCGAACTACTAAATAAGTTGAAACGTGGTCTAAAAACAGGCTTGGTAGCAGGGCTGTAGTCAAGACCACCTTAGTCAAGTCCAAGACCAGGACTAGTCGAGTCCCAGTCAAGACCGAGTCCAAAAAGGTTTGAGTCCAAGACAAGACCAAGTCCAAAAAGGTTTGAGTCCGAGACAAGACCAAGTCCAAAAAGGTTCGAGTTTGAGACAAGACCGAGTCCAAAGAGGTTCGAGTCCAAGGCAAAACCAAGTCCAAAGAGGTTCGAGTCCAAGACAAGACCGAGTCCAAAAAGGTTTGAGTCCAAGACAAGACCGAGTCCAAAGAGGTTCGAGTCCAAGTCAAGACCGAGTCCAAAGAGGTTCGAGTCCAAGTCAAGACCGAGTCCAAAGGGTTCGAGTCCAAGACAAGAGTCCAAAAAGGTTTGAGTCCGAGTCCAAAGAGGTTCGAGTCCAAGTCAAGACCGAGTCCAAAGAGGTTCGAGTCCAAGTCAAGACCGAGTCCAAAAGGGTTCGAGTCCAAGACAAGACCGAGTCCAAAAAGGTTTGAGTCCAAGACAAGACCGAGTCCAAAGAGGTTCGAGTCCAAGTCAAGACCGAGTCCAAAGAGGTTCGAGTCCAAGTCAAGACCGAGTCCAAAAGGGTTCGAGTCCAAGACAAGACCGAGTCCAAAGAGGTTTGAGTCCGAGACAAGACCAAGTCCAAAAAGGTTCGAGTTTGAGACAAGACCGAGTCCAAAAGGGTTCGAGTCCAAGACAAGACCGAGTCCAAAGAGGTTTGAGTCCGAGATGTTGTGTCCACGGCAGCTTTGTGCACATTTCACCCTTTCCTGCTAACTTCACAGAGAACAATGCAGTTTTTCCTCACTTCATCACTGGTTCTCTGGTCCATCTCAGACAGTCATGAAGTCCCCAACACTGCTTTAAGCTCCCATAACACACTTTTCCCTTCAGTGTTTCTCATTGGTCCTGCACCTGCCAGAAGGTGGGATGTGCACGCAATAACTTTTATAAATCTTTGTTAATCTGAACCACAAAAATACAACGATCGTTAACTCCATTTGATTCCCATTTCTCATTTATGCAGAGGCTTTGGTTTTTTTCTGGTTGTCTTGCACCATTGTATTGTTTCATTTTCTCAAAAGTATTCAAAGTATCTCACTTTTCGGACTCAATAACCGACCTCCAGCTGATGTAACGGATACGCTGTTATGGTACACACAGTGTCAGAGGTGTTGAGGAGACTCTTTCATCCCTGCAGCTTTCATATCATATATCACAAAGCTCAGTCTAAGCCGGAGCACTGATAAGGTCAAACAGCAGCTTATCACGCTGCTGTGACCTTTACACCCCGCACACAAAGCCACCAATCAGGAACCTCCGAGCCATCCCTTCACCCTCTGGTTCAATGACGGGCTGCCAGACGTCGATGACATGTCAGAGCGGCGGTGTTGCAGACGCACCGGAGCACCGCCTGTCATCAAATGCATCCATCTGACCGAGGGGACGAGAGGGCCGGTCACCTGGCACTGAAGTTCAAAGTGACCCCCTTGTGATTGAGATTCATCACCGCCGCGGCGTGGGAACAGAAGAGAAAGATGAGGGGAGAGGAAAAACAAAGGAAACCTACTGACCTTTTCCTCCACACACACACACACACACACACACACACACACTCCTACACCTTCCAAACACATTCAAAGACCCATTCATAAACACCTACGTCAGTCTAAAAAGCCACGCATGTAGCCCCGAGAGGCTCAAATGTACATCACACTTTATGGATATACTAAAATATAAATCTACTGATCATTTGGCTCATGAGGGTTCATCCTCGGGGGAGCTGGAATAGAAATCTAGCCCATAAATGTAGTTATTTCTGTTTTTCGAGTGGAACATTTGGCCTGAGGTGGACTGTCTTAAGAGAAACGGACCTTGTGCCAAGATAGTGCCTCGTTTATTTTGCTATTAAAATGGCTCACCGAGCCCCAAAAGGTCCTCAAGCTTTCTTAGGTTTCAGTGTGTTCTTCCTGTTAAGAATGCAATCTTTCTGCAAAGCGTGCACGTAAAAAGGCTTTCTTTTATGAAGATCACACATGGGGAAAGTGGTTTCAGTCCATCATTTGAGTATTAAAAGTTGTATTTTCTGTGAAAAGATGCTGTAAGAATGTTTCAGTCTAGTCCTAATATAAATCAAGTTGTTTAAAGTATTTCCTAGTTTGTCTTTTCTTGATGTTTATGTTGCAGCGGCCCAAAAAAGGTCACCAGAATCAATACGAGTCCTCATCTGTGGACCATTCATTTCATTTAATGGGAAGCCGGCCAGTTTTACTCCTTTGCTCTGGAGACTTCATCATCTTTGGGCTCTTCCATTAGTGTGGCTCAAATCTCTGGCATAGATGGAGAGCATTTATTAAGACACACTTCCTGTATTTGATATTTGTGTCTGTCTACGTTTGCAATCTCCCTTAAGTCAGGAATGTGCATCGCCTTGATACTTATTGCAATCTCTCTCAGCCTCATTTCCTCCTTTCCTTCCCAGGTGGAGAGGACTTCCAGCCGCAAAGTCACACACATGTCAAACCCCAAACCACGACGCCGAGCAGCGCGGAGCTCAGCCGTCGGCACAAACATCCGCCAGAGCTTTCAGGCTGCATTTGGGGTTTAATGAAAATTGGGATGGATGTCAAAGGGGGTTCAGAGGAAATGCCTTGATCTGCAAGGCCTGCACAGAAATATGTGCCGGGCTCGGACGCATCTGGAGCCAGAAACAGACAAGTTTTCCTGGCCTGTAGGCGGCCAGCTTTTGCAGACGTCCAGATGGATGGATGATGGCGATGCCGGGTTCCTCTCTCCTTACACAAACATGTGCGCTCCACTTTATTGCTTGACATTTTTTCAGACAAGAGATTCCTCTTGCAGGCTGGAATGCGGAGGAAGCCAATCACAAGCCTCGGCCTAAACGAGACAGACAGCGAGCTGCTAACAGGACAGCTGCGGGGTCAAGTGTCCCAGATAAAGTGATCTTTTACTGAGGCAAATAAACTTGTGATGAAGGGCCGGGCAGCGCTGCGAGCAGTGTATATATAAAATGTCTTTATTTAGAGATGAGAACACATGATTCAGCAGTTAAGCTCCTTTATTGGAAACACTCACAGTGATTTTCCCACTTGTGAGTGCTTTGAAATGGCATTTCATGAGAAGTCAAACACCCTTCGTGCTTCCTCATTTCAGATTTCTGTCAGAAACTTTAAACTATATTCGTCATGATGCATAACAGAGAGACGTTAGAAGCTGAGCGGTTGCTTGGAAATCGAGCACATAATTCTGCAGAGGACCGAGGGAAATGCAAAGTTGTCCTGCCGCCAGTCTTCCTAATTATTCCCATATTAATGTTCTGCACACATGTCTTATCTGAGCTGCAATAAATCCTTTCTCCACTCAACACATTTCTCCACGTTTCCTCGTGTTCAAGGGTCGTTTGTCATCTGTTGTCGGGGAGCTGTGGCCTCTGACCTTCACAAGCTCCACTACAAATGACTTCTAACGACGGCGGTTTTAGGAATTTAAGCTTATTCTGCGGCTACGAGCTGAACCATTTGAGATAAGTGCATCAGCTGCAGTCAAGTGAGCTCAAAGTCTCAGTGGCCAGATCCTCCCAACCAACCACGAAACAAACAAAAGAATCAAAAAATGCAAAGCTATCCTTCGTGAAGATGTTTTTAGCTGGGTTTTAAAGGTAATAATAGAGGAGGCAGAGCGAATAACAAGAGGAAGCTTGTTCCAGAGTGATGGTGCACTGACACAGAAGGCTCTGTCACCAAATGTCCCGAGCCTGGTTTTAGGGACAGCAAGCAGGTCCTTGTCAGAGGACCGCAGGGACCGGGACTGAGTGTATGGGTGGAGCAGATCTGTTAGGTCCTGAGGTGCAAGTCCATGGAGAGATTTGTATGTCAGTAGGAGAATTTTATATTTGATCCGGGACTTAATTGGTAGCCAGTGGAGTTTCTTCAGGATGGGAGGGATGTGAAGTCCAAGTTTTGTGTGGGTGAGCATCCTAGCCGCAGAGTTCTGGACATACTGAAGTCTGTCAGTAGACCTGCTAGGCAGACCAAAAAGGATACCGCTGCAGTAGTCAAGTCGGGAGGTGATGAAGGAGTGGATGAGGGTCTCAGCTACAGAATTGGAAAGCCACTGTCGAAGTCTGGAAATGTTCTTGAGATGGTAGAAGGCCGTTTTAGTAGTGTTTTTGATGTGCTGTTGGAAGGAAAGGGTGGAGTCCATGATGACGCCCAGGTTGCGTACTTGAGGGGATGCAGAGATTGTAGTCCTTATAGGGGTGGGTCATAACTCTGGACACAGGACCTTCTTCCAGTATCTGGTCTTACCCACTCCACAGTACACCCGAGGCACCAGACTATAGGTGTTAATGTCTGTTGATAGAATAATGTTAGAAATAAAACAACCTTTGCATCGCGATGATCACATTACACTTTGAGGGACTAGTTTCTCAGCAGCGGCACGTGCAACATGGCAGGCCTGCTTGGTTCTTTCGGGGAATGACTAATAATTAATTTACCTTAACTGTCAGGTGTCACAAAACAAGAATAACCCCCCATAAAACACACCTGAAGCTGATGTTCCTCCATCCCACAACAACCCTCCTCCCACTTAAACATGATTAAAGTCACACAGACACACACCTTCCTTTCCCTTCTCACATTCCTCCTCCAGTCATGTTACACTGAAGACAAAGACTGGAAATATCATGGATCTCATGGCGGCCAAAAGGCTGCCAGCCGAACAAAAGCTGAAACTGAAAACAGGCCGCAGGCCAACCGCCAGCTACAGGTTCGGTGTCTTGCCCGAGGGCACTTTGGCAAGACGTATGGCTGCTGTGGAGCCGTACATCCATCATGGAGGCAGAGACGCTGTCGCCCAACATTAGAGAGAAAACACCTTGAAGCAGCAGGTGTATAGGCCCAGAAATAACAAAAAAAAAAAAACACATTATTTTCAGGAGCTGTTTAAAGCTACCTCGAACTTCATTTTGAAGACAGATGGAAGGTTTTTAAACCCAAATTAATATGTGTTTATTTTTGGAAACTCAACTCTTTAGATATGTTGATCGTACGCTCGCCTGCAGACAGATCTCACATTGTTCTCTAATTCTTAATTAATTAGTTAATTTGTCTTTTAGTCACCTGGAACCACAACCCTTTCCTAATTAGTACACCCATAGTTTCAGTGCACAGATTTTTAAGTAGCACTTAAAGGAGAATTCCAGTTAATTTCAACACATAGCTCTGTTGTTTGTAAATGTGGAGGTCTGTCAATAGAGAGAGAAACTAACCAATCGGTGCTGCCTACACCGAGTTACCCTCCTGCTAGCGTTAGCACCCAACAGGCTTCAACAGGGCAAGTTATAAACATGTTTTTAGCCTCTAAACATGTTCAAAATGTCATTAAAAGTGCCCCCCCCGTGTGCAGTGATTCCTTCAGAGTGAGCACAGTGAATCTGACTGCTGGAGATGTGACAGAAATGCGTGAAAGCTGCTTTTTGCACAGATATCTGGTTATATCCTGTTTTCCGGTAAAGCCCACACTAGCCAAAACACCATTTCTGTCACATCTCCAGCATCAGATTCACTGTGCTCACTCTGAAGGAATCACTGCACATGGGGGGAGGGGGGCACTTTTAATACATTTTGAACATGTTTAGAGGCTAAAAACAGGTTTAACCCTCTGAGAACCTAAGGCCATTTTTACAGTTCATTGTCCGTCTGGATTTATTTTATAACAACTTGTAAAACATCAACCCTGTTGTCTACAGTCAAGATATGAACATCATGTTTTTCAGGACAAACTGGGTTATTAGAATATTTGGGTTGCAGTGAGGTCACCTGCATGTTAAAAATGGTTGTAGGGCCTTAAAGACAAATAAATAAATAAATAAAACGGAACATGACTCTTCCAGATATGTATTGATATCACAGACAGATAAGTAATAAATAAGCCATTTTACTCTCTAAAACACTTCTCATACGTCTTGGGAGTCACACTGTGAAGAAATAATCATTATAACTTATACAGATGACAAAATACAGACATTTTTTCAAAGAAAGTCAAGACGATTTTGCTCTCATGACATTTACTTATGCCAATAATAACATAATAATGTCATATTTATTGATATTACACCCACAGCAATGCTACACAAGCATTTGCGTGTCTAAAATGTGCGCCTCTTGGCCTTCCATACAGCCTATTGGCCTTTTTGTCCCCTCTGGCCTTCCATACAAGAGGGTGACGTTGTCTCCCATATATGGGCATGCTGGGGCCTGTATTTCCGTAAACAACAGAGAGGAGAGACGGCAGAAATGAGCCAAAACGCGATGAATTATGGACATAGAGTGGATCAATCTGGGATGTAACAGTGTGGATTTAAAGCCCAACGACCCGAAAGAGACTGCAAGTTCCAGGCTGGATAGAAAACCACCTGTAGAGGCTATGAAGGACCCGGAAGAGACCTCCGTAACCGCTAACTCGTTACCTTTTAGCTGCAACAATCGGTAAGTTGCAAGCTTGTATGGTTGTTAAATTATTCAACTATGAATCAGAGGTGCTGTTTTTAAGCGTGGGCGAGTGTCTCGGTCACAGAGGGTTAAAACTTGCCCTGTTGAAGCCTGTTGGGTGCTAACGCTAGCAGGAGGATAGCTTCGGTGTAGGCGGCACCGATTGGTTAGTTTCTCCCTCTACTGACAGAACTCCACATTTACAAACAACAGAGCTACATGTTGAAATTAACTGGAATTCTCCTTTAAGTGCCACTTAACTACAAAAAGTAAGGAAAAACAACAATCTGTGCAATCTGTGAAACTATGGGTGTACTAATTAGGAAAGGTTTGTGGTTCCAGGTAAGTAAAAGACAAATTAACTAATTAATTAAGAATTAGAGAACAATGTGAGATCTGTCTGCAGGCGAGCGTACGAGCAACATATCTAAAGAGTCGAGTTTCCAAAAATAAATACATATTAATTTGGGTTTAAACTGAACTTTTCTTGTGTATAAATATCAAAGAATTACCGAATTATATAACATTTGCGTGTGCAGGAAGATGTCCATTGAAATAGTCTCTCAGTATTAATTTATTTGATGATATTTGTAGTGTTATGTACATTTTCTCCCGGTCTTGAATTGATTTGCATCCTAATTTTCATGTGAGTTAATTAGAGGTTTGAGCTCTCTGAATGCTCTCCAGGGCCACGAGGAGTTGGATGGCGTGCTTGGTTGACAAGGCGGGGTAACGGAGGCCTCGTTAACACCCCCCCCTCAGGGCTAATAGTTAGCGATATGTAGCATTAATATTTAAAAAGGTAGCCAAAGTTTTGACAAGGCCTGATTAATAATGCATCCAGTGTGGCTTGAATGAGTATAATAAGCAGTATAAATATGAATGTAAGGCCTCAAAAGATGTTTTTTCTTGGGAATAGGTCAAAAGAAATCCTCTCATTAATCACACATCTCTCTGTTTTGAACAGCTCGGCCCATCTCTAATTTCCCCTCCTCACGCTTGTGCATCACACTTGACCACTGCAGGGTCACAGGGATATTTCGTTACATCTGTTGACCCTTGACCTTTCTACTATTAGTCGCTTGTAGCGGCGGTCAATCAGGATCTCACGTTTCTGTGCATGCATCTTTAAATCGCTCGGGGGTAAAAACGTGAGCATTAAAAATAAAAGATCTTTTTTTTTTTTACTTCTGGAAACCAGTTTTATTAGAAATTACTCCTACATGTTTAATGTGAGGGATGTACGAAAGAACACACACACACACACACACACACACACACACACACACACACACACACACACACACACACACACACACAGTCCTGCTCAGTGATGGATGAGGCAGACGGCCATGTGATACCCCACCGACATGGGACAGTGGCCTGGGGTGAAGGCTGCCACCTTCCCCTCCTCATCCTGAACCAAAACCCACCAGGGAGTAAAATCTTCCAACAATTCCCACAACTCCTCCGGAAAAAAAATACATAAATAAATAAATAAATAAATAAATAAATAAAGGTACCAAGGTCAAATATTTCTGTCAATTTCCCCCGGTTTAGACGGCCATCCTTATTTTGGTTTTCAGACAGAGTGGGATGTCCCTCCTTCAAGTTCAATGTCCTAAATGTCCTTCCAGTAAGCCGAGGTGTTGTCTTCGGCCCGCGGCTGGTCACTGACCTCTAGTGGCCCAAGTCTCAGATGGGCAGACCCTGATGCCTCTCTACACTGGTTTCCTTTCTGAGCCGGACCTTGTGTAATTTCATGCATTCGTGCTATCTGCTGAGGTCCTGCAAAGCTCCCAGCGTAACAAAAGCAGGGTGAGGTGTTACATAGTCAAAGTCCACAGAGAAAAGCCAAAAACCGGTTTAAAAACGAGCCGTCAGGACCCCCGTGCAGGGGTAGAAGGAGCAGAGCAGACTGGGTTTTGTTGGAAGGGGGGGTACAGGTATATTAAGACAGGATGCATGAGGAAAATAATGTGTTTTTCAACATTATGTATTAAGAATGAACCTGAAAATGAGGCCAGAACTCCATCAGCTATCCCTCGACACGTCAACTTTAGAAAATAGAAACATCACCCCCGTCTCATGTCTCTCATGTGTGGGCCCTGAAATGAGGCGGCGGACCCCTGAGGTTCATAAATCCACAGGCGGGTTTATCTGAGGGGGCTCAGGGCCTCCCTCAAACCCCCGCCAACACGACACAATGGCTGAACGGAAGCCGCCCTGCTGCTGCAGACCAAGTGTTTCCCAACGCCGGCGCACAATGGGGGCCAAACCTGCCTTCATCCCTGGACTAGGATCTGGTTCCTGTCCCTCATTCCTGTCCCTCAGTCCGCTGGAATGACAGCCCACTATGCGGTACATTGGCACAATGGTGCTAATAAACAACGAAGAGAGAGAGAGAGAGAGAGAGAGAGAGAGAGAGATGTGGTTTGTGTTGCTGGCCAAATGGCGGCTGATTGACGGGTTTCTGAGGGACGCCGCTGTTTGCATGAAGGCCCTGAGCACAGATCTAATTAAAACACAATGCAGCAATTACTGCTGTTGTGTATGTGCTGAATGAAGAGAATTAGTCACCGCGGGGAGAAAACACACACATATACAGACACACAGGTGTGTACACACACATATATAACCCAGCAGGACATGTAGAGCTTTTATATCTCCTCACAGCTGAAGTTAGTGTTGACAAAGAGAGGTCGGAGGAACCTGCAAGGGTCTTTTGGGGGGTGGGTTTCTAATTCATTTCTCCTAAGATTTCCAGATGAATTGACTAATAATTGAACCTATAACATAGTATATATAGTAGAATATAGTGACAAATGTCCACCACAAGCTCCTCGAGCCCAAGGAGACATCTTCAAGTTGCTTTCTTTGTCCAACCAACGATCCAAAACTTAAAAGACATTCAGTCTGCAATGATGTCCAGTTAAGTGTCTACATGTGAATTTGTTCTGACAAACAACATTTTTCCGATGAAGTGCAGCTTCACAGTTGAAAAAAATAAAAACTTTCCAACTTTTTGGTCTTGGCCATGTTAGTAGTTGGATTCTTACTGATTGTATGGGGTGGACAGGTGTCTTTATGCAGCTAACGACCTCAAACAGGTGCATCTAATTTAGGATAATAAATGGAGTGGAGGTGGACATTTTGAAGACAGACTAACAGGTCTTTGAGGGTCAGAATTCTAGCTGATAGACAGGTGTTCAAATACTTATTTGCGGCTGTATCATACAAATAAATAGTTAAAAAATCATACATTGTGATTTTTGGATGTTTCTTTTTAGATTATGTCTCTAACAGTGGACATGCACCTACGATGACAATTTCAGACCCCTCCATGATTTCTAAGTGGCAGAACTTGCAAAATAGCAGCGTGTTCAAATACTTATTTTCCTCACTGTATTTCTCAGTGTCTAATGAAGGTGCTGGAGATCTCAAATCCCACATGGACACTGAAAAACCTGATCTTATTACATTAAAAAGGTTTGAAGAGGTATTTAGCTGAAGCTGGATTTTGAAGCTGACACAGAATAGGTCATATTCACTGTTTATATATTCACATTATTTCATATTTATTTATCTGAAAAGAGCTATTATGTTGTTTACATAAGTTATTTTTGTAGCATTGAGGCCACAAAGAGCACTGTGAACCAACCCAAACGGCCTCTCCACAGTGAGAACCGGCGATGGGACTGGTCAGATGTGACGGGACCTCCGCGAGGGGACCCCACTCTGTACTTGACATTCATCTCCTCTCAGATCACTTGAGTGTGACTTTCCCTCGGCTTTGCCCAGCGTGGAGCCCGCGAGAGCCTCAACGACAACGGTGACATGCATTGTTGGCGTGTCACCGGGTTTTGGAGAGGGCCACGTGCGTCCAGTCGGCTGAGACAAGGGCCTCCATACATGATGTCAGACATGAGAACGGACAGTCTCCAGAGCAAAACACGCTCCCATCTGCAAGGCTTGATGGGCACAAAGAGACTTATCAGCTCAGGGGCCGTTAGAGCTGACTGCTTTAGGTGCTTTGTGCAGAAAATGACGTCTTGCGTTCTCCCAAAGCCGACAGGAATTTCCATTTTTACCGTTCTACGTGGCTGAAACTCTCATACAGAACTATTTGTGCAGGCTGAGTGCTTGGGAGTCTCACGCAAGGACACTTGAGCAAGAAAAATACTCAAAAGGCTGAAGCATCTGTGACCTTTTGAATGCAGGATAATCTCTGGACCTAGCAGGCAGCGCTGCCAGACAGTTAGAAAGTGGATTAAGAGGGGAATCAATTAAGGGTAAATGGGCCTCTCAAACTCAGGAATGGAGTTTACACATACTTCTGCTGGTGCACTCAAACTGAGCTCCCTCGCAGTTTGTTATGCAAACTTAACTAACTAATTTTCATCCGTGCTGGGACGTGATGTTCTCATGTCCGCACACAAGCAACACTAAACAAATGCACCCTTCCTGCTGAAGTTAACAAGCATAGAAACTTCCTCAGCTGCTTTAATGCATCAGACGTCACAGAGAACATGGGAGTTGCCTTGATCGGTTAGTTTGTTAGTTCCTAGTCATTTCAACCTGTTCTCACTCCCAACTCGGACGTGAATAGTATGAAAGACCAAAATCTGCGTAAGGAAGCAGGTTGGGGGGGTGGACGGGTCAAACAACACAGGAATTTCACCCAGGAGACCGGGGTTCATGTCCTCTTCTCAAACCATAACTAAGTGGTTTCATTCTGCACGCTTAATGACTCAGAGCTTTAAAAAAGTGACGCTAAAGGGGGGGGACATGATCTAGCTGCAGAGTTCGATTAGTTGGGAGTGATAACTGTACACTGGGAATTGATGAAGGGGTACGTGAGTTCTTCTGACAGGATTGTGGATGTACCTTAGACCAAAAACCTTGGTTTTAATACACCAAAGTCGCACAATAACACACACAAACTAAGCGATGGAGGCAGCAGCAGAGCAGCAACTCCCGTGTTCTGGGAGGTAAAATGACTGCTTTTGTCGATGGGGTCTAGTGGATTTGGGGGGCGGGGGGTTTGGCTCAGGGGTGGAGAGGGTTGGTCGCCTGCCAATCGGAAGGTTGGTGGTTCGATCCCTGGCCTTGCAGTTCTATGTCAGAGTTGCCCCCCGAATGCTGCGCAATGGGAGTATAAATGTGTGTGAGTGTTTATCTGATGAGCAGGTGGCACCTTGTACCGCGGCCTTGACCACTCTGTGGGTGTGTGGTTCCTGTACTATGTAAAAGCACTTTGAGTAGTCGTTAAGACATATAAGAACACCCCATTTACGTAACGGCTTCAGTTCCCCGTCGTAAAGTTAGCCAGGTGAAGTGCTGAGAATATTCTAATTATAGCGTCCATGGCAACAACCTGAGCTAAATAAACAAAAAAACTTGCAGAGAGTGATAAATGGCCTCAGATCTGCTGGGTGCGAATTAATCTGTGTCATCGGTTAGTCAGACAGCGAGACGAGCGGAGACGGCAGGGGTGTCTGTGTCCACCCCATTGTCCTGCAGGACAGAGGCTGACGGGTCTCTAAAAGACTGACAGATTTCTGTTGGCTTGCAGCCAGCAGACAAACACACACGCATTTACATATACACCCAGCATGGGAACTTTCGGGGCTGCTGGTTTCGATGAATGGACAACGGAGGCGGAGGGCAGATTGTCAAACTATTAGTGTCAAACATGGGATTCAAAATGGTGCGTGTCCCCCCGCCCCGCCGCCAGTTAATGGGGAAAGAAACGCTGCAATCGTTTATTTTAATTGAAAAAGAGTGAAGTGCTCTCTTCAGAAAAACACCCTTGTTCCCGTTGCATCATGACAAATCCCATAAAGAGAGTTACCTAGACAAAACCGAATGATTTTTTTAATTTAATGTCTGACTTTATGATATCCACTTCATCCAAAACATTACTTATTAATGCACAGCTGCCTGATTAACTAAACTAAAAAGTCAAAGTGGAGTCCAAGTTCTCAAGTCTCTGAGCTAGAGTCCAAGTTAAGACAAGTCTTTGAGCTAGAGTCCAAGTTAAGACTCAAGTCTCTGAGCTAAAGTCCAAGTTAAGTCTCTGAGCTAGAGTCCAAGTTAAGTCTCTGAGCTAGAGTCCAAGTTAAGTCTCAAGTCTTTGAGCTAGAGTTTCAAGTCTTTGAGCTAGTTAAAGTCTCAAGTCTTTGAGCTAGAGTCCAAGTTAAGTCTCTGAGCTAGAGTCCAAGTTAAGTCTCAAGTCTCTGAGCTAAAGTCCAAGTTAAGTCTCAAGTCTCTGAGCTAAAGTCCAAGTTAAGTCTCTGAGCTAAAGTCCAAGTTAAGTCTCTGAGCTAGAGTCCAAGTTAAGTCTAAAGTCTTTAAGCTAGAGTTCAAGTTAAGTCTCAAGTCTTTGAGCTAGAGTCCAAGTTAAGTCACAAGTCTCTGAGCTAAAGTCCAAGTTAAGTCTCAAGTCTTAAGTCAAAGTCTCTGAGCTAAGTCAAGTTAAGCCACAATGAGCTAGAGTCAAGTCTCAAGTCTTTGAGCTAGAGTTTAAGTTAAGTCACAAGTCTCTGAGCTAAAGTCCAAGTTAAGTCACAAGTCTCTAAGCTAGAGTCCAAGTTAAGTCTAAAGTCTTTGAGCTAGAGTCCAAGTTAAGTCTCAAGTCTCTGAGCTAGAGTCCAAGTTAAGTCTCAAGTCTTTGAGCTAGAGTTTAAGTTAAGTCTGAAGTCTTTGAGCTAGAGTCCAAGTTAAGACTAAAGTCTTTAAGCTAGAGTCCAAGTTAAGTCTCAATCTCTGAGCTAAAGTCAAAGTTAAGTCTCAAGTCTCTGAGCTAAAGTCAAAGTTAAGTCTCAAGTCTCGGAGCTAGAGTTTAAGTTAAGTCTGAAGTATTTGAGCTAGAGTCCAAGTTAAGACTAAAGTCTTTAAGCTAGAGTCCAAGTTAAGTCACAAGTCTCTGAGCTAAAGTCAAAGTTAAGTCTCAAGTCTCTGAGCTAAAGTCAAAGTTAAGTCTCAAGTCTCTGAGCTAGAGTCCAAGTTAAGTCTAAAGTATTTGAGCTAAAGTCAAAGTTAAGTCTCAAGTCTTTGAGCTAGAGTCCAAGTTAAGTCTCAAGTCTCTGAGCTAGAGTCCAAGTTAAGTCACAAGTCTTTGAGCTAGAGTTTAAGTTAAGTCTAAAGTCTTTGAGCTAGAGTCCAAGTCTTTAAGCTAGAGTACAAGTTAAGTCACAATCTCTGAGCTAAAGTCAAAGTTAAGTCACAAGTCTCTGAGCTAAAGTCAAAGTTAAGTCTCAAGTCTCTGAGCTAGAGTCCAAGTTAAGTCTAAAGTATGTGAGCTAAAGTCAAAGTTAAGTCTCAAGTCTTTGAGCTAGAGTCCAAGTTAAGTCTCAAGTCTCTGAGCTAGAGTCCAAGTTAAGTCACAAGTCTTTGAGCTAGAGTTTAAGTTAAGTCTAAAGTCTTTGAGCTAGAGTCCAAGTCTTTAAGCTAGAGTACAAGTTAAGTCACAATCTCTGAGCTAAAGTCCAAGTTAAGTCACAAGTCTCTGAGCTAGAGTTTAAGTTAAGTCTAAAGTATTTGAGCTAAAGTCAAAGTTAAGTCTAAAGTATTTGAGCTAAAGTCAAGTCTTTGAGCTAGAGTCCAAGTTAAGTCTCAAGTCTCTAAGCTAGAGTCCAAGTTAAGTCTAAAGTATTTGAGCTAAAGTCAAAGTTAAGTCTCAAGTCTCTGAGCTAGAGTCCATTCAGGCTTTTATGGTTTGGGCCTTGCTGTGTGGAGTTTTTAAAGCCAAAGCTTTTGATGAACACAGCGGTCGACGTGTTTGTTGTCCTCTCGCTCGTGTGGCAAAACAAAGCCCACGGCGCTCGGTGGTAATGAGGTCTCGGTGTCTTTGAACCAAAGAGTGGAGCCTTCCTGTTTCTTCTGACACAGATGTCATTACCCCACCCATGGGGAAGACCACCAAAACGTACGGGGGCTGTATATTAATCTGGTGCCCTGTATTAAGGTCAATAGAGCCGCCCGGTCAGTCATAGCAAACACAGCCCAGACTCGGCTCTAAATCCATTTACTTAAGAAAACCTGAGGTCACGGAGGGTTAAGTACGAGGGGGCGGGAGGGCGTCAATCCTCCATTCAGCATATCTGATTTAATACGCATCAGAGGCTAGGAAGGGGGGGGGGGGGAGGAGCACCAAATAAACTCAGCGGATATTAAAGGTCAACGGGGTCGTCCAACATGTGTTTTCTGAAAGACGTTCTGAAGACTAAAGCAGACGAGTCAAAGCTGAGACACATGTGGACCCACTCAAAGTGTTTCCAACGGCCACATAGGTGCACGAGGATACTTTCAGGACTCGCGGCACAATAGTGGGTTTCATTTTTACACAAATAACAGCTCAGGATGCTCTGAAAATAAACAATTTAAAAAGGAAAGTCTACTTCATATCACCTCATCATTTTATCTCAAAATGACCTCTTTAATTAACTTGGAGCTACTTTTATACATGGCATATTAGGGCCTGTGTTTTTGAAGGTGTTTTTTGGAGGTTTTGTCAGTGTTTTCTTGGAGGTTTTGTCAGTGTTTTTTGGAGGTTTTGTCAGTGTTTTTTGGAGGTTTTGTCAGTGTTTTTTGGAGGTTTTGTCAGTGTTTTTTGGAGGTTTTGTCAGTGGTTTTTGGAGGTTTTGTCAGTGTTTTTTGCAGGTTTGCAGGTTTTGTCAGTGTTTTTGGAGGTTTTGTCAGTGTTTTTGGAGGTTTTGTCAGTGTCTTTTGGAGGTTTTGTCAGTGTTTTTGGAGGTTTTGTCAGTGTTTTTTGGAGGTTTTGTCAGTGTTTTTGGAGGTTTTGTCAGTGTTTTTTGGAGGTTTTGTCAGTGTTTTTGGAGGTTTTGTCAGTGTTTTTTGGAGGTTTTGTCAGTGTTTTTTGGAGGTTTTGTCAGTGTTTTTTGGAGGTTTTGTCAGTGTTTTTGGAGGTTTTGTCAGTGTTTTTGGAGGTTTTGTCAGTGTTTTTGGAGGTCAGTGTTTTGGAGGTTTTGTCAGTGTTTTTTGGAGGTTTTGTCAGTGTTTTTTGGAGGTTTTGTCAGTGTTTTTTGGAGGTTTTGTCAGTGGTTTTTGGAGGTTTTGTCAGTGTTTTTTGGAGGTTTTGTCAGTTTTTTTTGGAGGTTTTGTCAGTGTTTTTTGGAGGTTTTGTCAGTGTTTTTGGCAGGTTTTGTCAGTGTTTTTTTTGCAGGTTTGGAGGTTTTGTCAGTGGTTTTAGAGGTTTTTTCAGTGTTTTTTTTGCAGGTTTGGAGGTTTTGTCAGTGTTTTTGGAGGTTTTGTCAGTGTTTTTGGAGGTTTTTGTCAGTCATTTTTTGGAGGTTTTGTCAGTGTTTTTGGAGTATTTTTTGGAGGAGGTTTTGTCAGTGTTTTTTGGAGGTTTTTTATCAGTGGTTTTTGGAGGTTTTGTCAGTGGTTTTTTGCAGGTTTGGAGGTTTTGTCAGTGGTTTTTGGAGGTTTTGTCAGTGTTTTTGGAGGTTTTGTCAGTGTTTTTGGAGGTTTTGTATCAGTGTTTTTGGAGGTTTTGTCAGTGTTTTTGGAGGTTTTGTCAGTGTTTTTTGGAGGTTTTGTCAGTGTTTTTTGGAGGTTTTGTCAGTGTTTTTGGAGGTTTTGTCAGTGTTTTTTGGAGGTTTTGTCAGTGTTTTTTGGAGGTTTGTCAGTGTTTTTTGGAGGTTTTGTCAGTGTTTTTGGAGGTTTTGTCAGTGTTTTTTGGAGGTTTTGTCAGAGACAGACAGGTAGACAGACACAGAGACAGACAGAATAAACTAATAGGACAGAATAAAGAATAAAGACTGAATCTGCAGATAACCCTCTCGGTGCAGGTGTGTCCTGTCCTGCAGCTCCTAACACACCCTGGAGAGGACAGGTGGAGGACATAAAACAGGACAGCACGTCAGCCGTCTGCAGCGCCGTCCGGACTCTAAGCCCTCTAAGCCGTCCCCAGTCCGTCCCACACGGGGGACCTCTGTGGAAGACATCAGGATCACATGGCGAGATGATGAGAAGATATTTAATATCAGCTTTGCTCGGAGGGGAGATTATTTCCATATGGTGGCGGTGAGAGTGATAGAGTCATTTTTTAACAGTTATGATATAACTTCCGTGTTTTATTTTCATTTCATGGAGGTGGACTCGCGCTGCATGTGTGGGAACAAAAGGAAAGATAGGAAAGGAAAGAGGGAAGGAGAGAGAGGGAAGGAGAGAAAAGGAAGGAAGGAGAGGGAAGGAGAGAAAGGGACGGAACAAAAGGAAAGAAAGGAAAGGAAAGATAGGAAAGAAGAGAAAGGAAAGGAAAGAAAGGAAAGATATAGAAAGGAAAGAAAGGAAAGGAGAGATAGGGAAGAAGAGAAAGGAAAGAAAGGGAAGGAAAGAGGGAAGGAGAGAAAGGGAAGGAAAGAAAGGAAAGGAGAGAGAGGATATCCCATAATGAGGCCGGGTTACATGAATGTATGAAAATGAAGAAATGTTTAAAATGATTTAAGAACAAAATACTTCATTTAATACTTTTTATGGGCTAAATTTTAGACTTTTTATGACAAGTGGGCTCAAAAAATCCAAAATAAGAACTATTTGCACCTGAGAGTACAACAAACCCATTTATCCCAGATGGGAAGAGCTGCAGTACTGCAGTACCAGCTGCAGTACTGCAGTACCAGCTGCAGTACTGCAGTACCAGCTGCAGTACTGCAGTACCAGCTGCAGTACTGCAGTACCAGCTGGTCCCACTAGAGGGCGGTGAGTGGATGCTCACTGCATGTTGGGTTCACAACTCTTTACATATATACAGTACACACACACACACACACACACACATATATACATATTCAAAATCTCAGAAAATTAGCATATTACATGAAATAAAAAAAAGGATTTTAAAGACAGAAATGTCCGCCCTCTGAAAAGTATAACCATGCATATGTACTCAGTACTTTGTTTGGGCCCTTTTGCATGAATTACTGACTCAATGCGGCGTGGCATGGATGCTATATGATTTCATGTAACATGAAAAACCACTGACACAACCTCCAAAAAAAACACTGACAAAACCTCCAAAAAAATAGACAAAACCTCCAAAAAACACTGACAAAACCTCCAAAAAACACTGAAAAAAAATCACTGACAAAACCTCCAAAAAACACTGACAAAACCTCCAAAAAACACTGACAAAACCTCCAAAAAAAAACAAACAAAACCTCCAAAAAAAAACAAAACCTGACACTGAAAACCTCCAAAAAAAAACAGACACTGAAAAAACCTCCAAAAAAACTGACAAAACCTCCAAAAACACTGACAAAACACTGACAAAACCTCCAAAAACACTGACAAAACCTCAAAAAAAAACACTGACAAAACCTCAAAAAAAACACTGACAAAACCTCCAAAAACACTGACAAAACCTCCAAAAAAACACTGACAAAAACCTCCAAAAACATTGACAAAACCTCCAAAAAAACCTCCCACTGACAAAACCTCCAAAAAAAAAACCACTGACAAAACCTCCAAAAAAAACACTGACAAAACAAAAACCTCCAAAAAAACACTGACAAAACCCAAAAAAACTGACAAAACCTCCAAAAAAACAAAACTCCAAAAACAACTGACAAAACCTCCAAAAAAACTGACAAAACCTCCAAAAACACTGACAAAACCTCCAAAAAAACACTGACAAAACCTCCAAAAAACACTGACAAAACCTCCAAAAAACACTGACAAAACCTCCAAAAAAACAGACAAAACCTCCAAAAAACCACTGACAAAACCTCTGACAAAAAAAAACTGACAAAACCTCCAAAAAACACTGACAAAACCTCCAAAAAAAAACACTGACAAAACCTCCAAAAAACACTGACAAAACCTCCAAAAAAACACTGACAAAACCTCCAAAAAAACACTGACAAAACCTCCAAAAAACACTGACAAAACCTCCAAAAAAACACTGACAAAACCTCCAAAAAAACACTGACAAAACCTCCAAAAAAAACACTGACAAAACCTCCAAAAACACTGACAAAACCTCCAAAAAAACACTGACAAAACCTCCAAAAAAAACTGACAAAACCTCCAAAAAACACAGACAAAACCTCCAAAAAAAAAAACACTGACAAAACCTCCAAAAAACACTGACAAAACCTCCAAAAAACACTGACAAAACCTCAAAAAAACACTGACAAAACCTCCAAAAAACAAAACCTCCAAAAAAACCTGACAAAAAACACTGACAAAACCTCCAAAAAACACTGACAAAACCTCCAAAAAACACTGACAAAACCTCCAAAAAAAAACACTGACAAAACCTCCAAAAAAACAGACAAAACCTCCAAAAAACACTGACAAAACCTCCTGACAAAAAAAAACACTGACAAAACCTCCAAAAAACACTGACAAAACCTCCAAAAAAACAGACAAAACCTCCAAAAAAAAACACTGACAAAACCTCCAAAAAAACACTGACAAAAAACCTCCAAAAAACACTGACAAAACCTCCAAAAAAAAAAAACACTGACAAAACCTCCAAAAAAACACTGACAAAACCTCCAAAAACACTGACAAAACTCTCCAAAAAACACTGACAAAACCTCCAAAAAACACTGACAAAACCTCCAAAAACACTGACAAAACCTCCAAAAACACTGACAAAACCTCCAAAAAACACTGACAAAACCTCCAAAAAAAAACACTGACAAAACCTCCAAAAAACACTGACAAAACCCTCCAAAAAACACTGACAAAAACCTCCAAAAACACTGACAAAACCTCCAAAAAACACTGACAAAACCTCCAAAAAAACACTGACAAAACCTCCAAAAAACACTGACAAAACCTCCAAAAAACACTGACAAAACCTCCAAAAAAAACACTGACAAAACCTCCAAAAAAACACTGACAAAACCTCCAAAAAACACTGACAAAACCTCCAAAAAACACTGACAAAACCTCCAAAAAACACTGACAAAACCTCCAAAAAAAAAACACTGACAAAACCTCCAAAAAAACACTGACAAAAAAAAACTGACAAAACCTCCAAAAAAACACTGACAAAACCTCCAAAAAAAACTGACAAAACCTGACAAAACCTCCAAAAACACTGACAAAACCAAAAACACTGACAAAACCTCCTCCAAAAAAAACACTGACAAAAACACTGACAAAACCTCCAAAAACCCAAAAAAACACTGACAAAACCTCCAAAAAAACACTGACAAAACCTCCAAAAAACACTGACAAAACCTCCAAAAAAACTGACAAAACCTCCAAAAAACACTGACAAAACCTCCAAAAAACACTGACAAAACCTCCAAAAAACACTGACAAAAAAACCTCCTGACAAAACCTCCAAAAAAAACACTGACAAAAAAAACACTGACAAAACCTCCAAAAAACACTGACAAAACCTCCAAAAAAAAAAAACCTCCAAAAAAAACACTGACAAAACCTCCAAAAAACTGACAAAACCTCCAAAAAAACACTGACAAAAACCTCCAAAAAAAAACACTGACAAAACCTCCAAAAAAAAACACTGACAAAACCTCCAAAAAAACTGACAAAAAAAACCTCCAAAAAACACTGACAAAACCTCCAAAAAACACTGACAAAACCTCCAAAAAACACTGACAAAACCTCCAAAAAACACTGACAAACAAAAAAACACTGACAAAACCTCCAAAAAACACTGACAAAACCTCCAAAAAAACACTGACAAAACCTCCAAAAAACACTGACAAAACCTCCAAAAAAACACTGACAAAACCTCCAAAAAACACTGACAAAACCTCCAAAAAAAAACACTGACAAAACCTCCAAAAAAAAACAAAACAAAAAAACACTGACAAACCTCCAAAAAACACTGACAAAACCTCCAAAAAAAACTGACAAAACTCCAAAAAAAAAACCTGACCCTCCAAAAAACACTGACAAAACCTCCAAAAAACACTGACAAAACCTCCAAAAAAAACAAAACCTCCAAAAAACACTGACAAAACCTCCAAAAAAAAACACAAAACCTCCAAAAAAAAACCTCCAAAAACACTGACAAAACCTCTCCAAAAAACACTGACAAAACCTCCAAAAAACACTGACAAAACCTCCAAAAAACACTGACAAAACCTCCAAAAAACTGCACTGAAAACCTCCAAAAAACACTGACAAAACCTCCAAAAAACACTGACAAAACCTCCAAAAAATGCATATATATATATATATATATATATATATATATATAGGCTATATATATATATACACACATGTGTGTGTTGGTCCCGTTCTGCAGCGATAACACTGAAGTGAGATGAACAAAGAGAAATGTTTCTTTTTAGATCAAACAGATGTTGACTAAATTTGAAATTGGGGAAAAATTAGAAGTTGCAATGAAAGGTTATAAATTGCAAAATATTGCAGAATATTGCAATAATATCGCATCGTGGCA
>CM049394.1:15436110-15528610 GCA_026937815.1 Etheostoma perlongum
TTCTCTGGGTCTCTGGTTCTCTGGGTCTCTGGGTCTCTGGGTCTCTGGGTCTCTGGGTCTCTGGGTCTCTGGGTCTCTGGGTCTCTGGGTCTCTGGGTCTCTGGGTCTCTGGGTCTCTGGGTCTCTGGGTCTCTGGGTCTCTGGGTCTCTGGGTCTCCGGGTCTCCGGGTCTCTGGGTCTCTGGGTCTCTGGGTCTCTGGTAGAGTTTAATAAGTCGAGAGCACGGGGAAGTGATGGCAAGAAGGAAAGAAAGGAGTCTGGCACGCAGGGCGCGATAAATGGGAGTTGGAAGTGAGTAAAGAAACGCCCCGCTGTGAGGACTCAGGAGTCTCTAATCCCACAAAACAACAAGTCCACACCAATTACCCCCATGTGCCCCGGGGCAGTTGTTTCTTCACAGGGAGTTCTGTGGAGAAAAGAAGCATCAGTGGCTTTACACAAGCACTGAACCCAACGGGGGGAGAAGGCTCCCTGCATCTCTGCAGAAAACCACTGACAAAACCTGCAAAAACCACTGACAAAACATGCAGAAAAACACTGACAAAACATGCAGAAAAACACTGACAAAACCTCCAAAAACACTGACAAAACCTCCAAAAAACACTGACAAAACCTCCAAAAACACTGACAAAACCTCCAAAAACACTGACAAAACCTCCAAAAACACTGACAAAACCTCCAAAAAACACTGACAAAACCTCCAAAAACACTGACAAAACATGCAAAAAACACTGACAAAACCTCCAAAAACACTGACAAAACCTCCAAAAAACCCTGACAAAACATGCAGAAAAACACTGACAAAACATGCAGAAAAACACTGACAAAACCTCCAAAAAACACTGACAAAACCTCCAAAAAACACTGACAAAACCTCCAAAAAACACTGACAAAACATGCAGAAAAACACTGACAAAACATGCAGAAAAACACTGACAAAACCTCCAAAAAACACTGACAAAACATGCAGAAAAACACTGACAAAACCTGCAAAAAACACTGACAAAACCTCCAAAAAAACACTGACAAAACCTCCAAAAAACACTGACAAAACCTGACTGACAAAACCTCCAAAAACACTGACAAAAACCTCAAAAAACACTGACAAAACCTCCAAAAACACTTGACAAAACCTCCAAAAAACACTGAGAAAACCTCCAAAAACACTGACAAAACCTCCAAAAAACTGACAAAACCTCCAAAAAACACTGACAAAACCTCCAAAAACCACTGACAAAACCTCCAAAAACCACTGACAAAACCTCCAAAAACACTGACAAAACCTCCAAAAAAACACTGACAAAACCTCCAAAAACCACTGACAAAACCTCCAAAAAACACTGACAAAACCTGCAGAAAAACACTGACAAAACCTCCAAAAAACACTGACAAAACTTCCAAAAAACACTGACAAACCTCAAAAACACTGACAAAACCTCCAAAAAACACTGACAAAACCTCCAAAAAACACTGACAAAACTTCCAAAAAAACACTGACATAACCTCTAAAAAATACTTTTTTTTTCAGCCTTTTTTTAAGTTTCCACCACCACCACCTTACTAGTTTTACTACTTTTTGAAATTCATGGTCAATAACCTTCATTTATATAGAAATATGCCTAATATTAGAGTTAAAAAAGCTGAAATTATGAATTATTTTGACTAATAATTAAGATTGTGTTGTCCTCTCGGGTCAAAAAGAGACAAAAAAATGGACAATAATGAAAATGTGAAATATTTTAGGAGCTTTTCAGACTCCAGAAGTTTGTTTTTCTCAGAAAGAAAGTGGAAATATTTCATAAATAACACTTAACTTAATACTTTTTGGAATTCATGGTCAATAACCCTCATTTATACAGAATTATACCTGATAAAAAAAGCAGAAATTATGAATTATTTTGACTAATAGTTAAGATCAGAGGAATGAAAGAGCGTTGGAAGGAATCCAATCCCATTTTTTATGGTAATTTGGTTAAAAAAGAAACTCATATTTCAGATAAAGGAGGACAACAGAAGGATTAAAGGGAGAGATTTGCTGCTTTTTTCCGTTTTTACAATCATAGTAAATTAAATATTTGTAAATATTTTTGGGACTGTTGTTTGAACACAGTCCTGAATTTAAAGATGCCCCCTTGAAGCTCTGGAACCTCACTGCTATTTTAAGTCATTTAATGCAACAAGCTGCAGAAATCGTCCCTTTTTAGTCTCACGCCGTGGACCTTTTGGAGACACTTCCTGTGCTATATGTTACTTTATTTTGAAGAAAAAGAGAGAAGTCAGAGTCGTGCATTCTTAAATCACGTCAAACACTCTGCAAACATCGACTCCAGCAGATCTCACACAACACGAGCAACTTCCTCCGACAGAGAGCAGATCTTAGGCAGCAGCGATTACACATGATGAAGACAGAGACGGGGTCTCACGCAGACCCAGAGACACCAGAAATCAAAGGTCCAGGGGCTGCTGAGGGGCTGCTGAGGGGCTGCAGGTCCTCCTCTCTGCTCTTTGGGATCCGGCTTTGATGCGTCTGTTAATTAACTCCTGAAGGGAACGCGGCAACGCCACGATCAGGCCTGACAGCCGCCGAGGCGAGCAGGGGAGTCCATGCATGCATGCGTGTGTGTGTGTGTGTGTGTGTGTGTGTGTGTGTGTGTGTGTTGGATTTCAAGGGCGGATGTGAAGCAAGCACCACGCTGTGAGGAGAGACGCCTGCGATGGCATGTTGACACGCAGAGAAAAGGAGTGATGTGGTAGAAGCTGCAGAGTGAAAACAAGCCGCCATCGGGATGGCTTTGCCATTTCCTTCCCCTAAAAGCATTTAACATGTGCTGTCCCAGCGGGGACATGTGGGATTCTTTAGCAATCAGTCCCCCCTCTGCTGCTGCTGCTGCTTTCCGTGAGCTGGATCAGACCCTGAGGTCAGAAGGAATCTGTGCGGCCCCGAGGGCCCCGGCTTCTCCTTTTCCTCTCCCCAGGGAGCAGGGGCCCTGGACAGACTTCATCCAGGGGCCTCTGCAGGTCTGGGACACACTGTTAGGGACGGGGACTCTGCAGGTCTGTGACACACTGTTAGGGACGGGACTCTGCAGGTCTGTGACACACTGTTAGGGACGAGGACTCTGCAGGTTTTCAGCTAAGTTGCTGGTTTTTAGCTTTCAAGTGCTGTTTGTCTACCTACATACATATCTACCTACATATCTACCTACCTAACTACCTACCTACATATCTTCCTACCTACATACCTACCTACCTACATATCTACCTACCTAACTACCTACCTACATATCTACCTACATACCTACCTACCTACATATCTACCTACATACATACATATCTACCTACCTATCTACCTATCTACCTACCTACATACCTACCTACATATCTACCTACCTATCTACCTATATACCTACCTACCTACATATCTACCTACCTATCTACCTACCTACATATCTACCTACCTACATATCTACCTACCTATCTTCCTACCTACATATCTACCTACCTACATATCTACCTACCTAACTACCTACCTACATATCTACCTATCTACCTACCTACATATCTACCTACCTACATATCATATCTTCCTACCTACATATCTACCTACCTACATATCTACATATCTACCTACCTACATATCTACCTTCCTACCTACATATCTTCCTACCTACATATCTACCTACCTACCTACATATCTACCTACCTACATATCTTCCTACCTACATATCTTCCTACCTACATATCTACCTCCCTACCTACATATCTACATATCTACCTACCTACATATCTACATATCTTCCTACCTACATATCTTCCTACCTACATATCTACATATCTACCTACCTACCTACATATCTACCTACCTACATATCTTCCTACATATCTTCCTACCTACATATCTACCTACCTACCTACATATCTACCTACCTACACATCTACCTACCTACATATCTTCCTACCTACATATCTACCTCCCTACCTACATATCTACCTACCTACATACCTACCTACCTATATCTTCCTACATATCTTCCTACCTACATATCTTCCTACCTACATATCTACCTCCCTACCTACATATCTACCTACCTACATATCTACCTACCTACATATACCTACCTATCTACATATCTACCTACCTACATATCTACCTACCTACATATCTACATATCTTCCTACCTACATATCTACCTACCTACATATCTACATATCTACCTACATATCTACCTACCTACATATCTACCTACCTACCCATATCTCCTACCTACATATCTACCTACCTACATATCTACCTCCCTACCTACATATCTACCTACCTACATACCTACCTACCTACATATCTTCCTACATACATATCTTCCTACCTACATATCTACCTACCTACATATCTACCTACCTACATATCTACCTACCTACATATCTACCTCCTACCTATCACCTACCTACATATCTACCTACCTACATATCTACATATCTACCTACCTACATATCTACATATCTACCTACCTACATATCTATATCTTCCTACCTACATATCTCCTACCTACCCTACCTACATATCTACCTACCTACATATCTACCTACCTACATATCTTCCTACCTACATATCTACCTCCCTACCTACATATCTACCTACCTACATACCTACCTACATATCTACCTACCTATCTACCTATCTACCTACCTACATATCTACCTACCTACATATCTACATATCTTCCTACCTACATATCTACCTACCTACATATCTACATATCTACCTACCTACATATCTACCTACATATCTACATATCTTCCTACCTACATATCTTACCTACCTACATATCTACCTCTACCTATCTACCTACCTACATATCTACCTACCTACATATCTACCTCCCTACCTACATATCTACCTACCTACATATCTACCTACATATCTTCCTACATACATATCTTCCTACCTACATATCTACCTACCTACATATCTACCTACCTAACTACCTACCTACATATCTACATATCTACCTACCTACATATCTACATATCTACCTACCTACATATCTACCTACCTACATATCTTCCTACCTACATATCTACCTAACCTACCTCGCCATCTATCTATCTACCTGACATGCCTACCTACCTACATATCTTCCTACATTATCTTCCTACCTACATATCTTCCTACCTACATACACTACATATCTCCTACAAATCTACCTACCTCCATATCTTCCTACATATCTACCTACCTAACTATTTATCTGTTCCTACATATCTACCTCCCTACCTACATATCTACCTACCTACATATCTACCTACCTACATATCTACATATCTTCCTACCTACATATCTACCTACCTACATATCTACATATCTACCTACCTACATATCTACCGACCTACATATCTACATATCTACCTACCTACATATCTACCTACCTACATATCTACATATCTACCTACCTACATATCTACATATCTACCTACCTACATATCTACCTACCTACATATCTACCTACCTATCTACCTACCTACATATCTACCTACCTACATATCTACCTACCTACATATCTACCTACCTACATATCTTCCTACCTACATATCTACCTACCTACATATCTACCTACCTATCTACCTCTTTAGTACACAGATCAGCTGTAGGTTGAACCACAATAACCACAATGGTCCACATGACGTACTTTTTATCACCTGCACACGTCAACAAGACACTATATCCTGCAAAAAAATGTCCCTTCCTGTCCATTTATGTTCCAGAGTCCACTCCTTTGACTTATTAAGCTTAGCAGGTGTTCACATTATTGTGTCCGTACCCTACAGGCAGGCACGTGCACACCAGTGGTGACGCAGAGATGCAGGGAGTTTCCCATGATGCATCATTCAGGACCTAATGTCATGATGCCAGACACTCATTCCCTCTGATCTACACTCTGTTGTTACTACACACATTAGGTCCTATACATGCACTCATGGAGAGATGTCAGAGTGCCTTGCTCAAGAGCACCTTGGCAGTGCCCAGGACCAGACTTTGGTCCGTATGGGGACTTGAACCAGCGACTTAAATCCACTTTATATCATTTAACCCTCGTGTTGTCATCCCGTTGACCTGCCTTGACCAACCTAGTGTCTTTCTGGGTGGACATTTCAACATTCGTTTTTTTTTTCCACACTTTGACGTTTTTTTGTCAATTTTATTCCTATTTTATTCTTATTTTTTTGTCACTTTTTTGACGTTATTTCAAATTATGTTTTAGTGAATTTTTTAACAATATTTTCCCACTGTTTTTGATGTTTTTATGTCACTTTTCCCAATTTTTTGGTCACTTTTTCAGCATTTAAAAACATCTTGGTCATTTTTCCAGCATTTAAAAAGAGTTTGTTGATTTTTTTTTCCTGCGTTTTTGTAGTTTTTTTCCAACATTTGTCACTTTTTTAACGTTTTGACAACTTTTGTCATAGATCTGATATAGAAAGTTTTTGTAAACCGGTCAAATTGACCCCGAGGACACCCGGAAGGTTAAATCTGCCTTATTGGATTTCGTGGTTCCGAGGACAGACAGCATGTCAGACTCTTAATTTCTCAGAAGTAAATCGGTGAAACCCATTGGTTGTACGGTGCATCTCTCAGCTATGACAGTATAGATGTGGTGTGAACACCTTCATGGATAAAAGTGAGAAGGGAAGACTTACTGTAGGTGTTGCTGGACAAAAGGAGAGGAAGTCTGTGGTCCAAACTGTGGCTGTAAAACAGCGAGTGGCCGCTCCATTTGGCCGAGGGTCAGGGATCAAAGCAGCTGGTCAACCTCGGCGGACTTCACGCCGTCGGCTGGCAGCGCTGCGGAGACACACACACGGCAGGAAACGTGAGAGCTGATTGGCTGTAACCAATGTAATGTATAGAGCAGCATATCTCCACCAGACTCCATGTAAATAATCACTACTTTTAGCGTGTATAGAGCAGCATATCTCCACCAGACTCCATGTAAATAATCACTACTTTTAGCGTGTATAGAGCAGCATATCTCCACCAGACTCCATGTAAATAATCAGTGATTTTAGCGTGTATAGAGCAGCATATCTCCACCAGACTCCATGTAAATAATCACTACTTTTAGCGTGTATAGAGCAGCATATCTCCACCAGACTCCATGTAAATAATCACTACTTTTAGCGTGTATAGAGCAGCATATCTCCACCAGACTCCATGTAAATAATCAGTGATTTTAGCGTGTATAGAGCAGCATATCTCCACCAGACTCCATGTAAATAATCACTACTTTTAGCGTGTATAGAGCAGCATATCTCCACCAGACTCCATGTAAATAATCAGTGATTTTAGCGTGTATAGAGCAGCATATCTCCACCAGACTCCATGTAAATAATCAGTGATTTTAGCGTGTATAGAGCAGCATATCTCCACCAGACTCCATGTAAATAATCAGTGATTTTAGCGTGTATAGAGCAGCATATCTCCACCAGACTCCATGTAAATAATCACTACTTTTAGCGTGTATAGAGCAGCATATCTCCACCAGACTCCATGTAAATAATCAGTGATTTTAGCGTGTATAGAGCAGCATATCTCCACCAGACTCCATGTAAATAATCACTACTTTTAGCGTGTATAGAGCAGCATATCTCCACCAGACTCCATGTAAATAATCAGTGATTTTAGCATGGTAAAACACGGCTTTCTAAAACATCTCTGAGCTCTGAGCAGCGATGCTCCATCGGCTCCGTTTGGTCAGAGTTTTCTTTCTTTCATTCCAGTATCGGGTCTGTCAGTCACAGTGAAAACCGGGGACAGATCCAGCCGGGGACAGGTCCCCAAAACCGGGGACGTCTGGTCACCCTAACTTAGACACGATGAAGGGAAACAGGTGAAGAAAAGGTGGAAACAAGTGAAGGCTGGCTCTGCTTTCTCTCTCCTCCCCCCTGTGTGTCCCTTTTCTTCAGCTAGAGGACGAGTAGCACACCAGAGTTTTTAGATTTCAGATTCGGGGTCTTCTCTTAAAGTTAAGAGTCCGGAATATAAATTAAAATGTCACTGTTAGCCTCTATTTGTACGTCCGCTGCTCACACAATAAACAACCCCAGCAGCTTGGAGCTGGATTCTATTTAAGACTCGCCACCGACCTGGGCTTCTTTTACGGGACAGCCATTACTCAAAGAGGACTAGGTGTAGGGCCCGACTATAAATTCCAGAAAGTGGCCCTTCGAGCGGCGTACGGCGCCGAGGAATTGACTGCATGCTCTGTGATTTTACTCTGGTACGCCGTGACCTTTTGAGTCGAGACAGAGTCGTTTGTTTGCCTGACGAGAGCTGCTCTAATAACTCAGGGGGGCAGCGCGGCTGGTAATATTTGGTGATGAGCCAAAGTCTACCCGTAAGCCGGCTGCACCTAGAAGGCAGAGGCATTCCTGACGCAGGGAATGCCCTCACAAAAAGTCCAAACCAGGACCTTTATGGAACAAGAGGACCTTGAATAAGAGGATCACATTTGGACCTTAGCTGTTTGCAGGGCTGTAGGACTCGAGTCCGGTCTTGGACTCGAGTCCGGACTCGAGACCGTTTTTCTGTGGTCTCGGACTTGTCTCGGACTCGCTAGTATTTGGACTCGGACTTGTCTCGGTCTCGGCCACTGGTCTTGCCCAATATGGCTTCTGGTCTGGACCGAGTCCAGGTGTCTTTATTATGTTGATAATATTATTGGAGGGAAAGGGAAACCCAAAATGATTGTCTTGATACTGTCATGTATAAGACCTTTATTCTGTCCTGGACTCGGTCTTAACTCGGACTCTAACCTTTTTGGACTCGGTCTTGTCTTGGTGCCCTCATCTTGCCCTCATGTTGTCTACATGTTGTCCCCATGTTGTCCACATGTTGTCTACATGTTGTCTACATGTTGTCCCCATGTTCCCCATGTTGTCCACATGTTGTCTACATGTTGTCTACATGTTGTCCACATGTTGTCTACATGTTGTCTACATGTTGTCTACACTGTCATGCATAAGACCTTTATTCTGTCCTGGACTCGGTCTTGACTCGGACTCAAACCCTTTTTGGACTCGGTCTTGACTTGGACTCAACTAGTCCTGGCCTTGGACTTGTCTTGGACTCGACTAAGGTGGTCTTGACTACAGCCCTGCCTGTTTGTACCTTCTAAGGGACAATATTAAACCTTTGAGGATCAATAAAGTACCTTAAAGGTACAAATATGTACCTTACACCTCAGAAAGTACACACTGTACAACGGAAGGTGCAGAAATGTACCTTAAAGGTACATTTTTGTACTTTTAAGGGAACATTTGCTAAGTTTGTACCTTAGGGAACAAACATGGACCTGTATTGGACCTCTTTTGTTGACAGTGCTCTTACTGCAGGACGCTTCATTTCTGCGAGGAGTTCCTCTACAGAGTCCCAGGTGTTATTCTGGGAGGACTTACCTTGATTTGTCATGGTGAGCTCCACATGCACATCCACGTGCACATCCACGTGCACATGCACGTGCACGTGCACGGACAGCCTCCCTGCAGCTCCTGCAGAAGGAAAACATCATAATGTAAAAGGTGTATAGAAAAAACATGATTTATGACATTTTAAATGTACAAGGTGCAGAAACAATGTTGGATAAATGTTCAAATTAATGTAAAAGCACATTGAAGGAGGTCAACAGTCCTTAGTTAGTGGAAGCAGACTGCAAAAAGCATGTTTTATAATAATTCAATCAAATTCACGTGAAAGCACATTAAAAAAAGGTCCATCTTTATAAGTTAGTGCAAGTCAAATTGTCCTTTTTTTGGAGACAAACTATAGAGTCCACGACTCAACCCTCGCGTCGTCTTCCCGTCAAAATAGAAAATCAACACTTGTTGACGATGTTTTTAACTATTTCTTAAGTTTTTGTCCCGTTTTTCAACACTTTTGTCGCTTTTTATTGATGTTTTTTTAAACTTTTTAAGTTTTTGACCCTTTTTTCAACACTTGTCACTTTTCATAACATTTTTTTTAACTATTTCTTAAGTTTTTGTCCCTTTTTTCAACACTTTTGACTCTTTTTATTGATGTTTTTTAACTTTTTCTTACATTTTTGTCCCTTTTTAACACTTTTGTTGCTTTTTATTGATGTTTTTTTTAACTATTTCTTAAGTTTTTTTTTTAAAACTTTTGACGCTTTTATTGATGTTTTTTTAAACTTTTTAAGTTTTTGTCCCTTTTTTCAACACTTTTGACTCTTTTTATTGATGTTTTTTAACTTTTTCTTACATTTTGTCCCTTTTTAACACTTTTGTTGCTTTTTATTGATGTTTTTTTAACTATTTCTTACATTTTTGTCCCTTTTTTCAACACTTTTGACTCTTTTTTTTCAATGTCTGTCGATTGAAAACATGAAAGTAGAGATTTGTACTTGGCAAACAGTTATTTATATATTTATATCATGTTATTTTGGGGAATTAAACATTGATATAGGACACCATGAGGGTGAGTGCTGAAAGTAACGGCGTGTTGACTTTAGAGAAGTGAAAGGATGAACTGAGAACAATTGATTTCAGCACAAAGACTTGGTCGAAAGGGGGGCGGGGGTCCCTGTGAAGCTGTTGTTCCCTTAAATAACTTTATTGTTAGGATGTCTTTGTTGGCGGTATTATACTCAAATGAATCATTGTGTGCCGTCTGAAAGGAGCCGGCAGTGGGAGGTGACGCCTAATTACCCCGCTAATGCTAGTACATTCACTCTCCTGTGTGTGTGTGTGTGTGTGTGTGTGTGTGTGTGTGTGTGTGTGTGTGTGTGTGTGTGTGTGTGTGTGTGTGTGTGTGTGTCACCAGGTCTCTGGCCTTTGTTTTTAGCATGTTTAGGAACAGATTTGTATGTGTGTGTGTGTGTGAAAACTTGTAACTTATACACCTACCGCAATTTTCCCACACTGTGGGACAAATGTAAGGTTTTTCTTATTTTATCTACAATGTAAAATGTGATGTTAAGTATAATTTAACCCTCCTGTTGTCCTCGGGCTAAATGTGACCCGTTTTCTGAGTTTCTGTGTCAGAAACCTTTCTTTCTTGGACTAACTTGCTCCTTCTAAATGATCTAGTCCCCTTAAATGATTTTAAGGCCACGTTAAAATGCCATTTAACTCAAAAACATGGGTCCACTTTGAGTCCTCGGCCTTCATAAAGAAAACAAGAGCTTGGTAAATGTTTGACTTTTAAAATAAATAAAGAATAAAGAGCGAGTCTTTGGTGATGAAGTTGTGTTGTTCTAACAGTTTGAGCCACAAAGCACTTGTGCAAAAGGTCAAAAGTCAAATAACCTTTGATGACCCCCCCCCCCCACCCCCGTCCCCCCAACCCCCCAAGACACCCTTGCTGACCCCCCTAAAGTACAGGGAGCTCTGGGGAAGTCAGGGATCAACATGTTTGCTCAAGGGTACTCTGGTAGGCTGAGCTAAGATAAACAAGAGGCTTTTAACTTTTATTTATTTATTTATTTTATTTTATTTTATTTTATTATCAACAGGACTCGCGTTGTCCTCCCGCCCACTATGCAACTTTCTGCTTCTTTTCCCGATGTTTTTGTTACTTTTTCCCCCTTTCCCGATGTTTTCCCCCCATTTTTCCGATGTTTTTGTTACTTTTTTCCCCTTTCCGATGTTTTCCCCCATTTTTCCGATGTTTTTGTTACTTTTTTCCCCCCTTTCCGATGTTTTCCCCCATTTTTCCGATGTTTTTGTTACTTTTTCCCCCTTTCCCGATGTTTTCCCCCATTTTTCCGATGTTTTTGTTACTTTTTCCCCTTTCCGATGTTTTCCCCCATTTTTCCGATGTTTTTGTTACTTTTTCCCCCTTTCCCGATGTTTTCCCCCATTTTTCCGATGTTTTTGTTACTTTTCCCCCTTTTCCGATGTTTTCCCCCATTTTTCCGATGTTTTTGTTACTTTTTCCCCCTTTCCCCAATGTTTTCCCCCATTTTTCCGATGTTTTTGTTACTTTTTCCCCCTTTCCCGATGTTTTCCCCCCATTTTTCCGATGTTTTTGTTACTTTTTCCCCCTTTCCCGATGTTTTCCCCCCATTTTTCCGATGTTTTTGTTACTTTTCCCCCTTTCCGATGTTTTCCCCCATTTTTCCGATGTTTTTTGTTACTTTTCCCCCTTTCCCGATGTTTTCCCCCATTTTTCCGATGTTTTTGTTACTTTTTCCCCTTTCCGATGTTTTCCCCCATTTTTCCGATGTTTTTGTTACTTTTTCCCCCTTTCCGATGTTTTCCCCCCATTTTTCCGATGTTTTTGTTACTTTTTCCCCCTTTCCCGATGTTTTCCCCCCATTTTTCCGATTTTTCTGTTACTTTTCATATTCACGTGACATATTCCAGTCTGTGAATATCCATCAACATCCATTCCTTTAATTTTAGTAGTAATAATTCCTAATTTATAGTAGTAATAATTTATAGTAGTAATAATTCCTAATAATTAAATTTAGTAGTAATAATTCCTAATTTCTGCTTTTCTAACTCAAACATTAGGTATAATTTACTATAAATGAAAAAATAAACTGCAAAACTAAAGTTAATAAGTTAGTGTTACGTAGTGTTGAAAACTTTCAAACATTCAAAAAACCATCAAGTGTTGGAAAAAAAGGGACAAAAACAAGTGTTTGTTTTCAATGTTTACAGGAAAACGAGGGTTAAATCTTAGTAAACGGTGTTTTCATGCAGCACAGTTTGGACAGCTGGTGCTGAAGTGTCTTCATCTCCCTCAGAGCTATGGACGAGTCCTGAGAGTCCTCATCTCATCCCAAATTCCCACTTCCTCTCCTCTGTGCTCTGAGTGCACCCCTCTCATTCAGCATTAACACCTTGTGTGTGTTTTCTTCCACTTTCAGGGCTTGTTTGGCGATGGAGACTTCCACATCCAGAGCCTCCAAGAAGAAAGACAAGATGGACGGGAGCGGGTTCCCCGACCTAGCAAAGAAACCCTCCGAGACGAGAGGTACTGTAGCACGCTTCTTTAAGTTCTCCAGATCAGGTGGAAATGTGGTGTCCAGTTGTCTGTCGGGCCAGGGGCCAAGGGCCCATGAAATATACATCTCAAAGATAAAAAGCCATCTTGGGAGCCAGCAGCTCTCCTCAGGCCTGAGAAGGTACGAGCAGCAGCAGTCAGAGGTGACTTACAGTAGATGTCTGATAGGAATCCTAAATAGACCCGGGACTTAAAAGAGCATCGTTAATGGTGATGGGCCCGGACCGAGCCCCATCAGGTGTGCTCTGTCAGGGAGTGTGGCGCCATTTGAGCCCATAAACACTGATGAGTAGATAACATGACAAGAAGAAGGAGCAGGAGAAGAGGGGGTGAGAAGCAGGTGAGAATGAGTGTTTGTGTTGTTGAACTAAATGGAGAGTAGCACCCAGCCGGGTCTCTAGCAGGGGGGGAACAGGCAGAAAGAGAGAGAGAGAGAGAGAGACTGCATGTTTTAAAGATGTCAGTGAATGTGTGATGAAAGCCCGGCATAATGAGGCTGAAAGACCTTGTTCTTCTACCTCCAGAGTATATAAAGGCTGGGGCTGGTAGAGCCGAGGATGACGGACCAAGATGCAGAGTGATGGGCTGCCTTTGAAATGGAAATTAAAACGCGTGATTTAGTGACACTTTTACTCATTAATGAAGGACTTGGTGGCCTGCCAATATGAAGAAAGACTCATTAGAAGATGAAGAAGGAACAAAGCTGGGAATGGAGCCCAAACGTAGGCATCGCACCAAAAATACAACTCCTTTAAAAAAAAGACAATTCTGCTTCAGTACAACCTAAAATAATCACTGGATAACATTTACGGGTCAAACTGACCCGTTTCTAAGTGTTTTATATCTGAAATATGGATTTATTTCAACCAAATTGTCCAAAAATAACATGGATGATTCCATACAACGTTCTTCAGGTGACATTAATGATTACTTTCATTGAATTTTTTTAGGTGTTTTATTTAATCTTGTAGCATTTTGGATTATTTTTTTTAATGGTTTCCAAACAGTATCCGGACTAAACTCTGACATCTACCCATCTGAGATCCACTCAACATCCTCTGATCTTCACTATTAGCTAAAATAATTCATAATTTCTGCCTTTTTTAACTCAAAACTTCTGTATAATTTGATATAAATGAGGTTTTTTGACCATGAATTCCAAGAATAAGTGGGAAACCTTTTATTAAACCAGCTCAGGTTTTTTTTTTAAAAAAGCGGCAAAAGCTGGACAAACATTTGTCAAAGCACAAAAAAATATTTATTTTCAATTTTGACCTGGACGGACAAGTTCATGGTTAATGGGAAGACACCACCAGGGTTAATGCAAACTTTTTAAAGGGGAACTTTTGTCACTTTTTCCAACATGAATTTACCTTAACTGAACAGCTTTTTTTCCAAATGGTTTAGGACTTTTTCCAAGTTGAATTATCGCTTTTTCCAACATTTTTGTCACTTTATCCAACATTTGTGTCACTTTTGCCAACATACGGCCAATCAGGGACCAGCTAACAACGAGTTTTTTGTTTTTTTTTCACACCACATTTTGGCTGAGCCGGCAAAAAAATTGTTGTCACTTTTTCCAACGGATCACCGGAGGAAGAGGAGACCGGGCAGACAAGGAGACATTCAAGATTCAAGAACTTTATTGGCCATTTGTGTTTTCACACAGAGGAACTCAGAGAGTCAAGTCGGGTTTAAAAAAGACACTAATTGCACAAAACCATTAAAAAATACAAATAAAAATAAATAAATTTGCATTCCTAAGTTGCAAAAAGTATAATTGCACATTGCCCTTGGCCTCTAAAGACAGCCCCTTATAGGATATTGAAGTAGCATATTTATTATTAAATAAATAAGATGCATAGGTGTATTGCACAGATATTGCCCTGAGCAAAATGGTTCATTTTATAAAAAAAATAGAAGCTGTGTTTGAACTGTAATTTCCATTTTTATGGATGAAATCAACTTAACTTGACTTGACTTGACTGTTGGAAACATTGGGGATAATGTAAGGATATATATAACTGAACCACATATAGAACAGGTTGTGTTGTTTTAAGACGGATTATGAAAATGGTGCTGATGTGGGACGCCAAGTGCAGATAGCAGACCTTGAAGGTGTCCAGCAAAGAAGTCCAAACCAGGAACACTACAAGCAGATTTACTACAGGCTAAATCCGGAGGGTGACAAGGTGACAATGAGGCAGGTGGGAAACATCAGGTAATCAGAGGAAACACAGGAAGTAAAGCTAAAGACAAGACGAGACAGAGACCCAGACTTCAAAATAAAACGCATGCAAGACCAGACCAAAAAAATACCACCATACAATAATAACAAGACATGACAGTAACAAGGCTAAGACAGACTACCACAATAAGACAAGACACCAAACCACATGTTTGATGAGATATCTTTTAACTTGATTAAACCCTAGATAGGAGGTCAAAGGGACAACGGGAGCCTCTAAAATGAAAATAACCCCTCACTGCAAACCACTACATAACATAGGACAACGCACAAATGCATATACTTCCCATATAATTAGCACCAAATAATCTAGTCCTTCTAGGGAATGTTTTGGAAATTATAATTCAATTACAGACAGGTAAAATAAAGCCTTTTCAGTCAAAGTGTGTCTCTAAACTGTAATAATTTGGTCAGATTTGACAGTTTTCCTTGTTTTTCTCAGATTGTCTGACTTGGTTTTACCTTTGAAAACAAAGCACAGACTTATTATTATTACTGATAAACTCGGCTCACCGGAACTTTCTTTCCCGGATTTGTGAAATACGTAGAGGTCTCCGAGGATTGAGAAGGAGGGATTTGCCATTTGAAAGCTCGATGTTGCTTTAGCTTCTTTTTTTATTGGAGCAGAAGCCGATATTCCCGAGCAGGAGGAGGAACATCTCCCTCCAGGCCTTTGAAAAAGACAGCAACAAAAACATTTGGTGTTTTTGGGTTTTGAAATGTGAGAATTTCAATTTACATGAGATACCTTACATGAAGGAAACAATATGTTCATATATATATGTACCATATATAGAGGATATACAAAGGTGAGGCAGAAAAAGACATGTCAGGGGCGGCGTGATTTCGGCATATAGTTAAAAGACCTCGTTCTTCACACCTCCGATGACATGCATGCAGAGTATATATAACTTGTGAAATGGAAATCCAGCCGGTGAATTAGTGACATTTTTTCTCTGTAAATGAAGAACTTGGTGGCCTGCCACGATGAAGAAAATCCAACATTAATTGTTCATGAGAGAATATCAATGTAGGGCAGTTTTACATGTGGAGACGTGTCTTCACAAGATATTTGAACAAAGCTGAAGCGAGGTCTTCGAGGACAGGGCGCCTCACTCTCTCCAGCAGGACGAATAGCTCCAATTAACTCACTCAAATCCACCATTAACGAAGTCTAATTAGCTATCAACGCTTTCCTATTCACGTATTACATAAATATATTGGGTGCTTTTTGGTGCTAGTAAAAGCTGAAACATCAACAATGGTTGAATGCTTTGAAAAAGTCATTTTCAAGCAAAACATTTGATGTTTTTGGGTTTTGAAATGTGAGAATGTGCTGATTTTCTTAGTCTTACATGATAGGAAACAATATATATATATATATATATATATATATATATATATATATATATATATATATATGGGGTATATGGATATATATAGAGGATATACATACAGTGTATATATAAATATATTGGGGTTTATGAGTATAGTACAGTATAGTACAGTATATATATAAATATATTGGGGTTTATGAGTATAGTACAGTATATAAATATATTGGGGTTTATGAGTATAGTACAGTATAGTACAGTATATATAAATATATTGGGGTTTATGACTGATACTCGGACAAAATAACAAGTGTTGATGTAAATTTGGGTATGGATGACTACATCTACGACTATATCTATGAGTATTAGGAAAATACAAGTTGAGAATGAAATTGAAGTAAGTTTTCCTGAAATATTGGGACTTTTTCCCAAAAGATTCTGGCTTTCTTCATGAAACCTCAAAGCTGGAAGAAGTTTCTCAGCATGTCGGCCTGTTCAGTTCATTATAAACAACAGCAAAAAGGTCCCGTTGACCCCGAAAAAACTGAACCTCTACATCCTGCTGTATATTTATATATTTATATATTTGGCCATTTTCCATATCAGCTGCTCAGTTTTTAATCTCCTCTCACTTAAAAATAAAAACTCCCTTTTTCCTATCACCTGTGTGTAAACGCGCCGCGTTTTAATCTCAAAAACCACGAAGCTCCGATTCGCAGCCCGGCTCCCGTCGCCGACCAATCAGATACCGGCGAAGAGACCTGAGCCTCAGGTCTGAAAACCACAGCCGCGTGCCACCGCGTCGAGACAGAGCAATTACTTATCGGCAGTAATGCGCATTATCATTCCTGTTGCCGGCTCCTGATAAGTGAATATGCAGCAGAGAGAGAGAGAGAGAGAGAGGCAGACGAGACAAGGTCCTTGAACCTTTGGAGCTTATTCCCCAAACAAGGCGTCAAGGAGGGGAACCTACACACTTCTAATAAAGCTGGTTTTTTATTGTCGCGTATTGTTTACTGATGGCGGCAGAGTCCCTGTCACCTAAGTCATGCCCACCTCCGAGCCCCCAGCGTCGGCTGCATAACATTTTATATTCCCGTCCCGTGTTATTTATTTACAACAATTTCCTCTCTATCAAAGCACACGGCTAATGCCGAGTTTTAATACGTTATTTACACATACAAACAAGCTATTTACAGCGGTGCATGTGTGCAGAAGGGGAAGGAAAATGAATGGGCGCCCCCCAAACCCCCTCTCTCTCTCTCCGATCTGTTGTATCACAGTTTAACAATCTGGATTGCTAATAGAACCATTTATCATGGGGCGGTCATTTGTTTTATGTGAACGGCCCCGGTCCCGGTCCCAGAGGCCTATATGGAAATGGGGTTGCGCATATAATGAAGCTCAAGTGAGAGTCACTTTGTTTTAAAAAAAAAGTGGAGATACGCCACGCGACGAGTCAATTAGAAAGGACCCAGGTGCTCCAGACGCTGCTATCTGCTCCCCAACCCCTCCCCTACTCTCTCTGCTCCGTCCACCCTACAAGAAGGGGTTTTTATTTTGGGGAGTGGAGGCTCTAAAAATGAAATAAAACTCTGGCACGGTGACTTCTGGGCCCGTGTTTGGTGTCATGTCATTTACCAACAGCCGGGCCCTGTGTTTTCGGGCTGGACCCCCATCTCCATCCCACCCCCACTGGCCAAGCCCCTGACTCTGCAGGCCGGTTAATAGATTCAAACGAGCGCTTGTATTTCCTGTGACAGCACGCATCTGTCTGCTCGTACAGGCCGGCACAGCCGTCACAGGGACGCTTGCGATATCAAACCCATTCATAATAACCAACGGTATTCAAAGTGGAAACATTGGCGAGAAATCCACCAGCGTTATTGATGTATGTGTCAATTCCTCGGGGGCCTCGGAGGATTAAAGTCGCCCCCGTATTAGGGAAGAAATTTCCCTCGGCCTATATACATATAAGACATTTCTTTAGCCTTGGTTGGAATCTGATTTGGTTAAATTTAGAGTTATTGCCTTTTCAAAATCCACCTTTTTTTTGCAGGCAGCTTCATACAAAGTCTTGGCCTTGGTCCCGATTGGCTCCCAGTGCTACACGGATTCTGGGTTTTGTCGAATTTAAACCTCCATTTGGATCAGAGGAAGCCAGTGAGAGTCCAGTTTGGAGACGATGTACACACTCGAGCAAAGGAAATAGAAATATCTTGAGAAAACTCATTTTATAATTTACAGCTGCTGGTGACCAAGTCGTCCCTGTAGATGTTTAAATTTCCTCTTTTTACTCTGAGCACTTAAAAAAAAAACGTCTCTGCCATCACGTTGGCCGTGGAAGCAGCAGTTGGGGTCCATTTAGTAGATGTTTTGGAGCTTTCACATGATCTTCATCATCATCATCATCTTTCCAAGTGTGAAGAAGGAACTTTGAACTTTAAAAGAGACCCCGAACACACATATATATAAATAGGGCTTGTGGTGTAAGATTTTCCTCCAATGTGCCCCGACCTCCAGGTATTTTAAAAACAGATGTAATAAAAACATGTGGCGCGTTGCTGCAGCTATCGGAGAGGAGGCTTTGTTCCTTTCTCTCTCGCTCCTCTCCGTCTGTGTCGGTAAACTAGGCCAGAGGAAACGACTCGGCAGCGCCGTTAATGATTTGATTAACTGGCTTTGGTGGCTCGTGACATACATCTTCCTGAGAGTGAGTTTGTCATTCGAGAGGGAGATTGATGCGTCCCAGCACCCCCGACTCCCTCCCTCCCTCCCTCCCTCCCTCCCTCCATGCCTCCCTGCAGCCTCCCACATCTTTCTGCTGAGCCTGGCTGCTCCGCAGGGATGAACCCTAAGTATTTAGCAGCACCTCCTAGGCTGCCCTGGGGCATTGTGGGTCAGGGGGGCACGGAGGGGGAAGGAAGACCTTAACAGGCTAAACAGACACACATCTGGAGCATCTCTCAGCTGCATGAGGTGTAGCACTTAAAACAATTAGTCCATTACTCTTTAAGTCCTAAATCAGAAGAAACAATTCTTGAAATATTTCTATGAAAACACACATGGCCTAGATGATCAGCATGAAACACAGTAAAGCTGCAAATAAACTCGCATTGCATTGTGGAAATGTGCACAATTCTCACAAGTGCTAATAAATAATTGAGTTTTTTAGTCAGGGAGAAAACCCCCAAACGTTGGCAGGAGAAGGCATGGAGAAGCTTCAAGACATTCAGAAAGATCACAGGCATCTCGTCCATTGATCCACAAAAAGCAACACACTGTAATACGTATGTTTTCCCGCGTATTTGTTTCAGGAGGATCACAGGATTTTCCCCCTCCTGTTTTACGTGTACAGTATATTATTTTAACCCAACCACAAATGTTTTTCTAATCTTTAGCCAGTTGTTTTGGTGATTTAAAATCCACCAACGATGGCAAATATCTGCTGATTCCAGCCTCTTAAGCGTGAGGATTTGATGCTTTATACCAGGGGTCTTCAACGTTTTTTAGGCCAGGGACCCCGTAGCTCAAAAGAGAGACAGAGTAGGGACCCCCATATATTGTAAACAACTGAGTTGCATATTAAACTGAGCCGAATGGATGAATAAAATTTGATATTATGTATACATCATGTTGTAATGTTAAACATACATGTGGAAGGCACAGTGACTCTTTATAGCTACCATAGTGGCTACCTTACCTCTAGTAAGCTTATCTTCTATGTGTCATTTTTGTTAATATGTAATATGTTAGATTCAAATCAATGTATATTTTCAGAAATTTTTCATTTTTAAAAAAAAAAAAAAATTTTTAAGAATTTGGGGGCCCCCTGCAGTGAGTCTGAGGACCCCCCTAGGGGTCACGACCCCGGCCCCCGTTGAAGATCTCTGCTTTATACCACTTTAAACTGAAGATCTTTGCATTATCAGACTTTTGAAGACGGCACGAGAAGATGTGGAGGGGTCTGACAGTAAGGATCCTGGAGACCTGCCTCGGGTCTCATGTTAGAACCAACGGGATTAGCCCAAAGCCCCCGCTGGTTAGATGAATGGACCATGGGCCTGGCTGTGTAAAGAGTGTTTTAAGAGAGGTGGGTCGGAGATAAGGATGCTTCTCTTTATCTGGCCGGTGGACACTGAGTAATTGATGGAGGCTGGAAGCGCAGGCTAGCGAGCTGCACAGAGAGCACTCGAAGGGGGGACGGCCACTAATCTTCCAGAGAAGAAGAAGAGGAGGAGGAAGAAGAGAGGGCGGCAGCTCTTGTCTCTGCGTCTGTACTGTCTAAACGAGGCCCTGCCCGGGGAAGCGTCAGAGGGGCAGGAGCAGAAAAATAGCCCCCTGACGATAGCCCCCAGGCGGACGTACACACAAGCTGCTGTTTTCAGGTCAGCCTGGGCCGCTGGTCTGCAGAGTCCAGGACCTCTTTAGCAGAGAGACTCGCTGCTGCAGGGCTGTGCAGCAGGTTCTAGGGGTGTCTAAGGGATCGGGTCCCGGGGCATGTTGCATTTACATAACAGCTTTATGCACCATTTTTCTTCAAGCCACTAAAATCCTTTGGGAAGACATGACGGTTTTAACAACCTAAAAGTTTTCCGACACTCGTCACGTTTTTGTGGCCTTTTGGCATTTTTTTTTCGAAGCTTTTATCGGTTATTTCTATGGCTTTGTTACTTCCTGCGTTGTATCTCACAGTTCTCCAACTGTCTTTATCATTTTATAAGCTATAATAACACACCTCCTCATGTCCTCCTCATGTTGTCCTCATGTTGTCTTCATGTTGTCCTCATGTTGTCCTCATGTTGTCCCCATGTTGTCCCCATGTTCTCCTCATGTTGTCCTCATGTCGTCCCCATGTTGTCCTCATGTCGTCCTCATGTTCTCCTCATGTCGTCCCCATGTTGTCCTCATGTCGTCCCCATGTTGTCCTCATGTCGTCCTCATGTTGTCCTCATGTTGTCCTCATGTTGTCCTACAAATCTCTACTTTCATTAATTTTGGGGCGTCTTATTCAATTTTATAGCATTGTAAAACAAATGGAAGTGTTTTTGAAATAGTATTGAGTAAAAGTTGACATATTCCAGTCTGTGATTATCATCAACATCCATTCCTTTAATTTTAGTCTCAATAATTCCTAATTTCTGCTTTTCTAACTCAAACATTAGGTCTAATTTCCTATAAATGAGGTTTATTGACCATAAATTCCAAAAATAACTGTAAAACTAAAGTTAAGAAGTTAGTGTTACGTGTTGAAAATGTCAAAAAGTGTCAAAAAGTGTTGAAAAAAGGGACAAAAACGTAAGAAAAAGTTAGAAAAGCGTCAACAAGAGTGTTGATTTTAAGAAATCAGGATGGGAAAAGTCCCTTCTTTTGAGCAGTAAACATGTCCCCGCCCCCCCCAGACCGCGAGCTGCAGCCAACGTCTGCAGACATCAATCTCCCAAAACCATTACGGTTTCCTTGCCCTGATTCCAAAAAACAACAAGCTGCATTCATGGAAACTTCCAGCTGTGGGGAGGGAGGGAGCAATATATGGATGTTTTAGAGGATTAGGCCCCAGAACTCCCCCACCTTTTCATTTTTCTACTTCGTGTCCCTCCTTCGCTGGTCTACCAGACTGCAAATGAATTCTGCCCCCCCTGGGAGGTGGCCTCGGAGGTTTAGAGGAACCTCAGGAACTCCATGAGTCCAGCTTGTTGTTTTTGAACGGGAGGACTAGACAAAATGTCACTGTGCTACTTTACCCTCGTGTTGTCTTCCAATCAACACTTTTGACACTTTATATCAATGTTTTTAACATTTTCTTACGTTTTTGTCCCGTTTTTCAACACTTTTGGCGCTTTTTTCAATGTTTGTCACTACCTTACTAAGTTATTAACTTTAGTTTTACAGTTATTTTTGGAATTTATGGTCAATAAAGCTCATTTATAGGAAATTATAGCTAATGTTTGAGTTAGAAAAGCAGAAATTAGGAATTATTGAGACTAAAATTAAAGGAATGGATGTTGATGATAATCACAGACTGGAATATGTCAACTTTTACTCAATACTATTTCAAAAACACTTCCATTTGTTTTACAATGCTATAAAATTGAATAAGATGTTTTCACAATCCTACCTATGAAATTCTTCACAATAGGAAATAAAATCCTCAAAAAATATAATGTGACATTAAAAAAAGACATTATTTTTCCTTTTGAGGCTATGTTCAGGAATATGGACTCATGACCTCAGTGACCCTTGTGTTGTCTTCCCGTCAACCATGAAACATTTTTGTCACTTTTATAATGTTGTGGGTGCTTTTTTGATGCTTTTTCCAAAGTTATTTGATATTTCTAATGTTGCAGCATTCCTTTAACCAGTTTTTCTGTGGTCTCGGACTTGTCTCGGACTCGCTAGTATTTGGACTCGGACTTGTCTCGGTCTCGGCCGCTGGTCTTGCCCAGTATGGCTTCTGGTCTGGACTGAGTCCAGGTGTCTTTATTATGTTGATAATAATATTGGAGGGAAAGGGAAACCCAAAATGATTGTCTTGATACTGTCATGTATAAGACCTTTATTCTGTCCTGGACTCGGTCTTGTCTTGGTGTCCTCATGTTGCCTTCATGTTGTCCTTCATGTTGCCTTCATATTGTCTTTATGTTGTCTTCATGATGTCCTCATGTTGTCCTCATGTCGTGCTCTTGTTGCCCCCATGTTGTCCTCATGTTGTCCTCATGTTGTTCTCATGTTGTCTTCATGTTGTCCTCATGTTGTCCTCATGTTGCCCCCTTGCCATATTGTCCTCATGTTGCCCTCATGTTGTCCTCATGTTGTCCTCATGTTGCCCTCATGTTGTCCTCATGTTGCCTTCATATTGTCTTTATGTTGTCCTCATGTTGTCTTCATGTTGCCCTCATGTTGCCCTCATATGTTCCTCATGTTGCCCTCATGTTGTCCTCATGATGTCCTCATGTTGCCCTCATGTTGTCCTCATGGTGTCCTCATGTTGTCCTCATGTTGTCCTCATGTTGCCTTCATATTGTCTTTATGTTGTCCTCATGTTGTCCTCCTGTTGCCTTCATATTGTCTTTATGTTGTCCTCATGTTGTCTTCATGTTGCCCTCATGTTGCCCTCATATCGTCCTCATGTTGCCCTCATGTTGTCCTCATGTTGCCCTCATGTTGCCCTCATGTTGCCCTCATGTTGTCCCCATGTTGCCCTCATGTTGTCCCCATGTTGTCCTCATGTTGTCCTCATGTTGCCTTCATGTTGCCCTCATGTTGCCCTCATGTTGTCTTCATGTTGACATGGACTCGACTAATCCTGGTCTTGGACTTGTCTTGGACTCAACTAAGGTGGTCTTGCCTTGTGTTTTTGGGGAAGTGGACCCAGTGTGAGGTAGTGACAGGCCTCAAGCCGTCTGAACCAGCTGCCCTTTACAGAGGTACAGTGAAATCAGAAGAGACGCACTAATTGCCTTGTAAGTATTGCAGAAAGCAGCTGGAGATTAGCAATAACAGCTAATTAGCCCGGCTACAGTGGAAATCAAAGCTTGCACATGAGGATAAACACACAGTCTGGTGTTTGTCTGGCGATTATAAATCTTTATGAAGCCCCGGCTTGTCACGTTGGTGGATTTTAAAAGCTCCGGTCTGACTGCGAGCGAGGAGGGTTGAGTTTCAGGCGTTCCCCCTGAACGCCGGACCCACGTCTGCATCACCGGCGGCCCTTAGCAACTGTTAAAAACACCCTAAATATCACTTTGCTCTCTGCTAAATGCAACATTGAGGAATATTTTCCCTCGTAAACACTCTGAAGTAAGTGGTTCCCCATTAGCCGGCCTCGCGCTCCGCACTCAAGACAGCCAATGAAACCGATTAGAGACGCAATAAAAGAGCTTTTGTTGGAGCCGGAAATCAGTCGGAACAAGTCTTTAATGCATGGTGCTCAAAGGGAATCGGGCAGAAAGGACGCCCCTAATGAAGATGCACTAATTAAGAAACATTTGGCACAAACGTAGGGACGTAGAGAGGTAATGAAGACGTGTTATACAGCTGGAGGTTGATGCTAAACTATTTGGAGCTCATCTTTGACTGTTTTAAGGACATAATAAATTCCTAAATGAGTTAAAGTGAAGCATATATATATAAATCTATATATGTGTATATAGTCCTACTTTAAAACAGCATTTGAACAATCATGTTGCATGAGAGATGAAACATTATTGAGCTGCTACATGAATAAAATAGAGTTGATAAGATATAAAAAGATATGAAAAGATGATAAAAAGACATATATTTGAGTTTTTTTGTTGCCAGTCAAACATTTCATCGGTACTTTAAGTAATATAAAACATTTTTACCAAGCAGAGTTGCTCAAAAGCTCAAACTGATCAGGTAAGCAAAATGAATGGGAGTCAATGGGATGCTAACTGCAGGTGATGGCTTCGTAGCACCAAAATGGCGCCATTGTTAAGATTATTTGGGGCATTTTAGACCTTTATTTGTATAGGACAGCTAAGTGTCTGATAACATTATAGAAAGGATTTCTAAGGAGGTCGACCTTTCTGTTAAAGATTAAGATCATTTTTTAAAACATAAAAGTCCACCAGACTCCATGTAAATAATCAGTGATTTTAGCGTGTATAGAGCAGCATATCTCCACCAGACTCCATGTAAATAATCAGTGATTTTAGCGTGTATAGAGCAGCATATCTCCACCAGACTCCATGTAAATAATCACTACTTTTAGCGTGTATAGAACAGCAAATCTCCACCAGACTCCATGTAAATAATCACTACTTTTAGTGTGTATAGAGCAGCATATCTCCACCAGACTCCATGTAAATAATCAGTGATTTTAGCGTGTATAGAGCAGCATATCTCCACCAGACTCCATGTAAATAATCACTACTTTTAGTGTGTATAGAGCAGCATATCTCCACCAGACTCCATGTAAATAATCAGTGATTTTAGCGTGTATAGAGCAGCATATCTCCACCAGACTCCATGTAAATAATCACTACTTTTAGCATTTATAAAGCAGCATATCTCCACCAGACTCCATGTAAATAATCACTACTTTTAGCGTGTATAGAGCAGCATATCTCCACCAGACTCCATGTAAATAATCACTACTTTTAGCATGTATAGAGCAGCATATCTCCACCAGACTCCATGTAAATAATCACTACTTTTAGCGTGTATAGAGCAGCATATCTCCACCAGACTCCATGTAAATAATCACTACTTTTAGCGTGTATAGAGCAGCATATCTCCACCAGACTCCATGTAAATAATCAGTGATTTTAGCATGGTAAAACACTGAATTTTCTAAAACATCTCTGAGCTCTGAGCACTGCAGTGATCTCTCCGTTTGGTCAGAGTTTTCTTTCTTTCAGTCCAATCTCGGGTCTGTCAGTAACAGTGAAATCCGGGGACATTTCCGGGGACAGGTCACCAAAACCGAGGACTGTCCCCAGAAACCGGGGACGTCTGGTCACCCTATAGTAAACTCAACATCTGCACCTCAGCACTGAATTTTCTGTGAATTCATGAAACCTTGGCTCCACCCACTGCAGTGATCTCTCTCGGAAATAATGGTCTGAAGCCTTCAGTCTCCTGGTTTATGTTTCGGGCTGCCCTTTGTTGTCGTGGCGACCCCCCCCATCCAGCCTTCAGTGGGTCTGACAACCCTGAACCCACACAGGGTCACAGCGATGCATCAATTCCTCCCTCTCTGCATGACTGACAAACCCACGCTTTGTACTTTTATAAAGACCAAGGGGTGGAGGTGGAGGTGGAGGTGGAAAGGGTTGAAAATATCTCACATTTCCATTTGGTCCTTCTTTTGAGCCGAGAGGACAATACCCATCTTCTCATTACCAAAAAACCAGCTCTTTTTATCACACAGGATTCTATAAAATGGTGGGTGTAATCCGCCACTGCAGTAAAAAAACAAGGGCTGCAAGTGAAAAGTTGCAAAAAAAAAAGTCTGAAAAAGGGACGAAAATGTCCAATTTGTGTCCCTTTTTGACCCGGGAGGACAACACAAGGGTTAAGTTAAGTGTTATTTATGAAATATTTCAACTTCTGGAGTCTGAAAAGCTCCTAAAATATCTCACATTTTCAATTTGGTCCATTTTTTGTCTCTTTTTGACCCGAGAGGACAACACAATCTTAATTATTAGTCAAAATAATTCATATTTTCTGCTTTTTTAACTCAAATATCAGGTATAATTCTATATAAATGAGGGTTTTTGACCATGAATTCCACAAAGTAGTAAAACTAGTAAGGTGGTGGTATTGGAAAGTAAAAAAAAAAGTCTGAAAAGGGACGAAAATGTCCAATTTGTGTCCCTTTTTGACCCGGGAGGACAACACCATCTTAATTATTAGTCAAAATAATTCATAATTTCTGCTTTTTTAACTCTAATATCAGGTATAATTCTATATAAATGAGGGTTTTGACCATGAATTCCACAAAGTAGTAAAACTAGTAAGGTGGTGGTAGTGGAAACTAAAAAAAAAGACAAAAATGTCAAATTTTTGTCTGTTTTTTAACCCGGGAGGACAACACAAGGGTCAACACAAGGGACAATCCTAAGGGATTGATCTATTCGGCCCTTCACATGACACCATCAACGCCCTGGCACCATCTGACAGACCAGGAGAGTCTCCACCTTTAATAAGGAAGTCGCCTGATTTTGCCCCTGAGGGCATCTGGACTTACATTAAATCCAGTCTCACCTGCAGCAACACCCGGACTCTCTCATTCAGAATCAATGTGTTCCCGCCTCCAGCTCCTGGAGCAGCAGGGAGCACGATGATGCATGCAACCCGTCCCAGACGTGGGTGTAATGAGACTCCATCACAGCCTGGTCTACCGGGCCTCGTGCAGAAAACACTCAGAAACACGAGCCCGAGTGACGACGAGGGCCCGGCACGAAGCCTCGGCAGGCGGCCTCCTGCCCCCACTCCTCGCGGGAGACCTCCTCTCTCCCTCGCAACCATCTCCACAGCCCGGGTCTGGTTTCCTAATTAAGGGCTTCCCCCTCCCTCTCTCGGAGTCCCTGAGCTCAGCCAGCGATGACAGATTAGCTCGATTCAGCGAGCTAACGCTGTTTGTCTTTCACAAATTCATGCAGTCGGTTTCATGTCCTCGGTATTTATGATTAGATTATCCCGTTTCCGACTCTGTAAACACTTACTTTATTGCATTCCAGAGGGAAATAATACACTTTACTCCTTTACGGATTACAATTTTACATTCATAGAGCATTCTCTACACTGTCAAAAAAAAGTACAAACCAGGACCTTGTCCCTGGGGTGGTACCCTCAAAGGGACATTGTTGTACCTTGAATAAGAGGATCACATTTGGACCTTAGCTGTTTGCAGGGCTGTAGTACTCGAGTCCAAGACTCAAGACCGTTTTTCTATGGTCTCGGACTTGTCTCGGACTTGCTAGTATTTGGACTCGGACTTGTCTCGGCCACTGGTCTTGCCAGATATGGCTTCTGGTCTGGACCGAGTCCAGGTGTCTTTATTATGTTGATGATAATATTGGAGGGAAAGGGAAACCCAAAATGATTGTCTTGATACTGTCATGCATAAGACCTTTGTTCTGTCCTGGACTCGGTCTTAACTCGGACTCAAACCTCTTTGGACTCTGTCTTGACTTGGACTTGACTAGTCCTGGTCTTGGACTTGTCTTGGACTCGACTAGTCCTGGTCTTGGACTTGTCTTGGACTCGACTAAGGTGGTCCTGACTACAGCCCTGCCTGTCTGTACCTTCTAAGGGACAATATTAAACCTTTGAGGATCAATAATGTACCTTAAAGGTACAAATATGTACCTTACACCTCAGAAAGTACACACTGTACAACGGAAGGTGCAGAAATGTACCTTAAAGGTACATTTTTGTACTTTTAAGGGAACATTTGCTAAGTTTGTACCTTAGGGAACAAACATGGACCTGTATTGAACCTCTTATTTTGACAGTGTAAAAGAATAATTTAGCATCTCAGTATTTGTGACGTAGCATCTTAGCACGTTTTTATATTACTCTTAGCACGTTTTTATATTACTCTTAGCGTTTTTATATTACTCTTAGTTTTTATATTACTCTTAGCACGTTTTTATATTACTCTTAGTACGTTTTTATATTACTCTTAGCACGTTTTTATATTACTCTTAGCACGTTTTTATATTACTCTTAGCACGTTTTTATATTACTCTTAGCACGTTTTTATATTACTCTTAGCACGTTTTTATATTACTCTTAGCACGTTTTTATATCACAAGATCTCATAATGAGAAAATATCTCTTTATCTTCTCTGTAACATGCTCATTTGGTGGATGCAAAACCAGGAAAATAACCTCTGCTTTCAGTCTGGATTTAAATAATACACAATCATCTTAATGTGAAAGGGGACTGCTTGTTTCCTGTGTGTTTTCTGCAGGAAGTTTAGAGGTCTTTGAGACTAATTGTTGTCCTGATGTGCTTTGTCTTGCAGCCATTGGTGGTGTTTGCACAAGCTAATTAAGCCACCAAACCAGGCCAGAAACAGGGTCATAGGAAATATCTGCATCTCAGTGCTGCTCCCATTTATCCTATCTCTTTCTTAATAAGTCCACACACCAGTTACAGGGACCCATTAGTCGGGTCCTGGAATCACACTTCATGGACACTTTTACTACTTTTTGGAATTCATGGTCAATAACCCTCATTTATATAGAATTATACCTGATATTTGAGTTAAAAAAGCAGAAATTATGAATTATTTTGACTAATAATTAAGATTGTGTTGTCCTCCCGGGGCAAAAAGAGACAAAAAAAATGGACAAAATTGAAAATGTGAAATATTTTAGTATTATATATATATTTTGGCGATGGTTGATTCTGACATCTTTGTTTTGCTACGATTGTAAAGCTAACCTGTCCCGCCGCTGAGATCGAGTATGGTCACGTGACTGCACAACAACGTGTGATTGGTGGAACACAGTCACGTGGTAGAGCTTTCAGAGGAAGACTCTCTCTCTCTTTTCTGATATATAAAGATTTTGTAAACCGGTCAAATTTCCGGTTTTACCAACAGTTCTGAAATAAAATTTTACTTCATAATCTATTAAAAAATATAAATATCGTCTTTTATCTTAATTTCAAACAGCTGAGATAACATCTATGTTTAGGGAATGCATAAGTATCTACTAGCACAAAATGGTGGTCCGAGGTCTCTGGAGACGCTGCGGACGTGGTCCGAGGTCGGTCCGAGGTCTCTGGAGACGCTGCGGACGTGGTCCGAGGTCTCTGAAGACGCTGTGGACGTGGTCCGAGGTCGGTCCGAGGTCTCTGGAGACGCTGTGGACGTGGTCCGAGGTCTCTGGAGACGGTCTCTGGAGGTCTCTGGAGACGCTGTGGACGTGGTCCGAGGTCTCTGGAGACGCTGTGGAGGTCTCTCGAGACGCTGTGGACGTGGTCCGAGGTCTCTGGAGACGCTGTGGACGTGGTCCGAGGTCTCTGGAGACGCTGTGGACGTGGTCCGAGGTCTCTGGAGACGCTGTGGACGTGGTCCGAGGTCTCTGGAGACGCTGTGGACGTGGTCCGAGGTCTCTGGAGACGCTGTGGACGTGGTCCGAGGTCTCCCTTAGTGTGTAATCACACCTACAGTCTTGGGTTTGTGTTTGTGAAACGCATCGGTTCACTCTGCTTGATTACAAGCTGACCGGGCCTCGTTAGCTAAACCCAAATGAAGTCCCGAGCGGCTTGTTTACGGGACGTGGTTTTGGTAACGTGGCATCACAGCGAGGGTAGAGACTCTGGTGGCGAGGGACGTCAAAACAAATCAGAATCCAGATCTTGTAATTTTCAGCTCAAAGTGATGGGAGCACCATGGTGGTCCTCTGGTCTCTGGAGGACACAGAGACAGAAGGTCCGAGTCCTCCTCTCCTTAGTGTTTACCCTGCCACACCTACAGTCTTGGGTTTGTGTACACAGTATTTACCCTGTGCCAGCTCCCTAGGTTTACCCTGCCAGATTACAAGTATTGACCCCGGGCCTCCCTAGTAAACCCAAATGAAGTACCCTGCCAGCTCCCGGTACTTGTTTACCCGGCCAGCTGGTTTTACACAGTATTTACCCTGCCAGCCCTAGTACACAGTATTTACCCTGTGCCAGCTCCCTAGTACACAGTATTTACCCTGCCAGTACACAGTATTTACCCTGCCAGCTCCCAAACAGTAACCCTGCCAGATCCCTTGTAATTTTGCCAGCTCAAAGTGATGGGAGCACCATAGTACACAGTATTTACCCTGCCAGCTCCCTAGTACACAGTATTTACCCTGCCAGCTCCCAAGTACACAGTATTTACCCTGCCAGCTCCCTAGTACACAGTATTTACCCTGCCAGCTCCCTAGTACACAGTATTTACCCTGTGCCAGCTCCCTAGTACACAGTATTTACCCTGTGCCAGCTCCCTAGTACACAGTATTTACCCTGTGCCAGCTCCCTAGTACACAGTATTTACCCTGTGCCAGCTCCCTAGTACACAGTATTTACCCTGTGCCAGCTCCCTAGTACACAGTATTTACCCTGTACAGCTCCCTAGTACACAGTATTTACCCTGTGCCAGCTCCCTAGTACACAGTATTTACCCTGTGCCAGCTCCCTAGTACACAGTATTTACCCTGCCAGCTCCTAGTACACAGTATTTACCCTGCCAGCTCCCTAGTACACAGTATTTACCCTGCCATCTCCCTAGCCAGTATTTACCCTAGCCAACTCCTAATACACAGTATTTACCCTGTGCCAGCTCCCTAGTACACAGTATTTACCCTGCCAGCTCCCTAGTACCAGTATTTACCCTACCAGTACACAGTATTTACCCTGCCAGCTCCCTAGTACACAGTATTTACCCTGCCAGCTCCCCCAGTATTTACCCTACACAGTATTTACCCTGCCAGTGCCAGCTACCCTGCCAGTACACAGTATTTACCCCTGCCAGCTCCCTAGTACACAGTATTTACCCTGTGCCAGCTCCCTAGTACACAGTATTTACCCTGCCAGCTCCCTAGTACACAGTATTTACCCTGCCAGCTCCCTAGTACACAGTATTTACCCTGCCAGCTCCCTAGTACACAGTATTTACCCTGTGCCAGCTCCCTAGTACACAGTATTTACCCTGCCAGCTCCCTAGTACACAGTATTTACCCTGTGCCAGCTCCCTAGTACACAGTATTTACCCTGTGTCAGCTCCCTAGTACACAGTATTTACCCTGTGCCAGCTCCCTAGTACACAGTATTTACCCTGCCAGCCCTACACAGTGCCAGCTCCCCTAGTACACATTTTACCCTGTGCCAGCTCCCTAGTACACAGTATTTACCCTGTGCCAGCTCCCTAGTACACAGTATTTACCCTGTGCCAGCTCCCTAGTACACAGTATTTACCCTGTGCCAGCTCCCTAGTACACAGTATTTACCCTGCCAGCTCCCTAGTACAAAGTCTGTGTAATGTCAGAATGAGCCCACGTGTGAATACAGAATAAAGTCATCGTCCCGGCAGCATCTGGGGCAACTCAGGGAACCCTAAAAATACTACAAATATTCATATTTCTACACTATCAGTACTCAAAAAGTATCTTAAAGCATGCAAACACGCACCCTGTTCCTAAGGGGACAAAGAAAGGCCCTGAGCAGTGGGAAGGAGCTCATCAGGATTAGAAAGTCAATTCTCTTTAGGTTTTGTCTTCTTTTCTCTATTGTTTGCTGTCCAACCGTCTCCGAGACAGTCTTTTAGACAGGGAAGCATTGTGGAGGACACTTTGAAGTGTGTGTGAAGAGGTTTTTGTGTAGAGACAAGAGCCAGGACAAAGGTCACGGCAGTGTTAGGAGGACACATCGCACTGCTGCAAAACCAGCCCGACACCTTCTTCAGTGTTTCTGGCAATATCATGGAGTCATTAATCTTAGATTTAACTATTTTAGGATTAAAATGAGTTACAGTTTTTTACTTTTTCTTACGTTTTTGTCTCTTTTTTCAACACTTTTGATGCTTTTTTTCAATGTTTGTAAAGTTTTTTTGATTTTTAAAACTCATTTACAGGAAATTATAAATAATTTTGTTAGAAAACAGTTAATTTTGGATTCTTGGTCAATAAACCTCATTTATAGGAAATTATAAATAATGTTTGAGTTAGAAAAGCAGAAATTATTATTTTTGGACTCGGTCTTGACTCTGACTCGAACCTTTTTGGACTCTGTCTTGTCTTGGACTCAACCCTTTTTGGACTCTGTCTTCTAACCTTTTTGGACTTGGTCTTGTCTTGGACTCAACCCTTTTGGACTAACCTCTTTGGACTCTGTCTTGTCTTGGACTCTAACCTTTTTGGACTCGGTCTTGTCTTGGACTCGGTCTTCGGTCTTGACTCTTGAACCTTTTTGGACTCGGTCTTGTCTTGGACTTGGACTCGGACATTGAACCTCTTTGGACTCGGTCTTGTCTTGGACTCTAACCTTTTTGGACTCGGTCTTGTCTTGGACTCGAACCTTTTTGGACTCGGTCTTGACTCTGACTCTAACCTTTTTGGACTCGGTCTTGTCTTGGACTTGGTCTTGACTCGGACATTGAACCTCTTTGGACTCGGTCTTGTCTTGGACTCTAACCTTTTGGACTCGGTCTTGTCTTGGACTCGAACCTTTTTGGACTCGGTCTTGACTCTGACTCGAACCTTTATGGACTCGGTCTTGTCTTGGACTCTAACCTCTTTGGACTCTGTCTTGACTTGACCTCGACTAGTGCTGGTCTTTTTGGACTCGGTCTTGTCTTGGACTCGGTCTTGACTTGACCTCGACTAGTGCTGGTCTTGGACTTGTCTTGGACTCGACTAAGAGGGTCTTGACTACAGCCCTGGTTTTTAGTCAGCTTCCAATGGAGATAACACTTTAATTTAAAGGATTCAGACAGTAAGACAGGGCTTCAGCAAGACTTAACCCTTGTGTTGTCCTGGGGTCCAATTTGACCCATTTTAAAGTTTTTTATATCAGAAATACGGGTTTCTTACAACCATATTACCCAAAATAACATGGATGCCATACAACATTCTTCGCAGGTACAATTGATGACTACTTTCATTGAATTTGGGGTTTTAGTCAATTTCATAGCAATCAAAATAAAAATAAAAATGTAAATGGTTTCAGAAAACATATCCTGACAAACTTTGATAGATACCAGTCTGTGATTCAGGATGATAACATCCTCGCATATACACTATTATTCAAAACAATTCACAATGTCCGCTTTTTTTTCCCTAAAACTCAAAAATGAGGTATTTCATATAAATTAGGTATATTGGAGATTTGAAACGAGGCTTCAGATTTCCTCTGTTTGAAAACATTTATTCAAGCTCAAGAGGTGCGAGACATTTTTTAGAGGACCGAGGCCGTCAGCCCGGGGGGGTTGCTCTCCATCATGCACCCACCAAAATGTCAAATAATCCAACAAACAGCAGTAAAATATATCTGGTTAGGACAGCAGAGCCTGGGGAGCAGCTGGGTCAAAAAATAGAGACAGTCCTGCTTCAGCAGATTGTGTGTGGCGCGCAGCGGAGCGTTTATCCACACTGGAGACGGGGAGGCGGCCGAGTGCTGACGCCACAGCAACGACCTCCATCTATTTTGGGAGCTCGAACTGGAGGTCCGGGCCTCCTCGGTGACGGGATCAGGAGAATCGGGGAGGCGAGAAGGACTGCTTCCACCTGCGATGCATTCATCACCGCATATATAGAAAAGAAGGGGTGCATCACTCAGAAGAATCCCCCCCGTCTTCCTTCTCTCTCTCCTCCGCAGAGGGGAATGAAAAAGAACATTGACATGAGGACAACATGAGGACGACATGAAGACAACATGAGGGCGACATGAAGACGACATGAGGGCGACATGAGGACGACATGAGGACAACATGAAGGCAACATGAAGGCAACATGAAGACAACATGAAGACAACATGAGGGCGACATGAGGGCGACATCAGGGCGACATGAGGGCGACATGAAGGCAACATGAAGACAACATGAAGACAACATGAAGACAACATGAGGGCGACATGAGGGCGACATGAAGACAACATGAGGACAACATGAAGGCAACATGAAGACAACATGAGGACAACATGAAGACAACATGAAGACAACATGAAGACAACATGAAGACAACATGAGGGCGACATCAGGGCAACATGAGGGCAACATGAAGGCAACATGAAGGCAACATAAAGACAACATAAAGACAACATGAAGACAACATGAGGACAACATGAAGACAACATGAGGGCAACATGAAGGCAACATGAGGGCAACATGAAGACAACATGAGGGCAACATGAAGACAACATGAGGGCAACATGAAGACAACATGAGGGCAACATGAGGGCAACATGAAGGCAACATGAAGGCAACATGAAGACAACATGAGGGCAACATGAAGACAACATGAGGACAACATGAAGACAACACGAGGACAACATGAAGACAACATGAGGGCAACATGAAGACAACATGAGGACAACATGAGGACAACCTCATTAAGACATCCCAACAGAGATAATGTGTAAAACTGTGCTCGGGTGTGATTCTTTAGGCTCCCCTCTCCTCACCCTCCTTGCTCATTTCGGAGAAGAACTAGGTCTCTGTGTGATTTACATATGGAGTAATTTCCCGCTCAGCTGCTCCACGAGTCCGGGCCGAGGCATAATCCACGACTCGGCCCCCCTAGCAAGGGTGCCAGCGGGGTAATATGGATGTTAGCTGGGGAGCACAGTGACAGCCCCAGAAGCGACGATTTAATTCATTGTATTTTAATTATCTCGCTCCTCCACCGGCTACAAGCCCTCGTCTCGACAGCAAGCCTTTATCACGGCCCGACGAGGAAGATAATAAACTTTTGCTTTAAGGTAATTACTTAATCTGGACAAACCTGTGTGTTAAGCAGTGCTATTAAGCAAGGGGGTGATAAATCAGCCGAGCACTGGAGGTGGGTGATTACTCGACGGGGCAATCAGTCTTTGGACCCTCGCAGTCTTTTTAAGCGCCTAAATTGCACAAACAGAATGCTAACAACACGAGGAGGCCCATCAGCGGCGCCGCCTCGCTCGTCTGACACCGCCGCGCTCACCTTGAGCCCCGTGATGCATGGAGGTTATTAGCATGCGGCCTGAGCCGTTGATTGTCGTTTGTCTGATTTAAGTGGCTCTGATGTCAGCCTGTTCGTGGTGGTTTGGCTCCTCTGGGACACAGACTGAATATCTCTGGCCTGGGAGAGAATGGAATACAGCTGCTGGTCTCTCCTCTGGGATTGATCAATTTGTCTGGTCTTTTTATTTGGGACAGTAGAAATATCTTCTGGTTTCTTCTCTCTGGGACAGTAGACTGAATATCTCCTGGTTTCTTCTCTCTCAGCCTGTCCTCTGGGACAGTAGACTGAATATCTCTGGTTTCTTCTCTCCTCTGGGACAGTAGACTGAATATCTTCTGGTTTCTTCTCCTCTGGGACAGTAGACTGAATATCTCTGGTTTCTTCTCTCCTCTGGGACAGTAGACTGAAATAGTAGACTGAATATCTTCTGGTTTCTTCTCTCCTCTGGGACAGTAGACTGAATATCTCCTGGTTTCTTCTCTCCTCTGGGACAGTAGACTGAATATCTCCTGGTTTCTTCTTCTCTGGGACAGTAGACTGAATATCTCCTGGTTTCTTCTCTCCTCTGGGACAGTAGACTGAATATCTCCTGGTTTCTTCTCTCCTCTGGGACAGTAGACTGAATATCTTCTGGTTTCTTCTCTCCTCTGGGACAGTAGACTGAATATCTTGGTTTCCTCCTCTGGGGTAGACTGAATCTACTCTGGGACAGTAGACTGAATATCTTCTGGTTTATTCTCTCCTCTGGGACAGTAGACTGAATATCTTCTGGTTTCTTCTCTCTGGGACAGTAGACTGAATATCTTCTGGTTTCTTGTCTCCTCTGGGACAGACCTGAATATCTTCTGGTTTCTTCTCTCCTCTGGGACAGTAGACTGAATATCTTCTGGTTTCTTCTCTCCTCTGGGACAGTAGACTGAATATCTTCTGGTTTCTTCTCTCCTCTGGGACAGTAGACTGAATATCTTCTGGTTTCTTCTCTCCTCTGGGACAGTAGACTGAATATCTTCTGTAGACTGAATATCTTCTGGTCTCTTCTCTCCTCTGGGACAGTAGACTGAATATCTTCTGGTTTCTTCTCTCCTCTGGGACAGTAGACTGAATATCTTCTGGTTTCTTGTCTCCTCTGGGGGACAATAGACTGGGACAGTAGACTGAATATCTTCTGGGACAGTAGACTGAATATCTTCTGGTTTCTTCTCTCCTCTGGGACAGTAGACTGAATATCTTCTGGTTTCTTCTCTCCTCTGGGACAGTAGACTGAATATCTCCTGGTTTCTTGTCTACTCTGGGACAGTAGACTGAATATCTTCTGGTTTCTTCTCTCCTCTGGGACAGTAGACTGAATATCTTCTGGTTTCTTCTCTCCTCTGGGACAGTAGACTGAATATCTTCTGGTTTCTTCTCTACTCTGGGACAGTAGACTGAATATCTTCTGGTTTCTTCTCTGGTTTCAAAAGTATGTGGACAAATACACGCTAAAGTTTTTTTAACCCTTGTGTTGTCTTCCTTCAAAATTGAAAATTAACACCTATGTTGACGCTTTTTATCAATGTTTTTAACTTTTTCTTAAATTTTTGTCCCATTTTTCAACACTTTTGTCCCTTTTTAACGTTTTCACCAACTTGTTAACTTTAGTTTTACAGTTATTTTTGGAATTTATCGTCAATTAACCTCATTTATAGGAAATTATACCTTATGTTTGAGTTAGAGAAAGTAGAAATTAAGAATTATTGAGACTAAAATTAAAGGAATGGATGTTGATGATAATCACAGACTGGAATATGTCAACTTTTACTCAATACTATTTCAAAAACACTTCCATTTGTTTTACAATGCTATAAAATTGAATAAGACGCCCCAAAATTAATGAAAGTAGAGATTTGTACTTGGCAAAGAGCGTTGTGTGGAATCAATCATGTTATTTTGGGGAATTAAAAAGAACATTGATATAGTACTACAAACAGTACCTGTTAGCAGGTACCAGGGACTTTTTATCGTCATGGAAAACCAAAAAAGACGAATAGAGTCGAAGCGAGTCATGCAGTAGAAAAACGCCATTAGTCTAATTAGGAATTTCAGGAAACCTTTGGATCTTCACATCTTGCATTTTAAATAAAGTTCTCTAGGCCTGAACAGCGCTCGTTTGTGAAAGGTTTCAGGTCGGACGCAGCCAGTTAAATAATATTCAGTTTGACCTTCATGTTGGTCGTATTTGGGGTGTTACAGTGTTGATCAGATTGTTTTCTACTACTACAAATAAGAAACAACGGTTCCCCTTCGAGGGGAACTCGAACTGCGTCGGTTACGACACTATGGAAACGCCTATAGTGTCGTAAACGGTCTCGTTCCCCTATCTCGGGGAACAAGGGTTACATACGTAACCCGAGACGTTTCCCTTTGAGGGGAACTTGAACTGCGTTGGTTACGACACTATGGAAACGCCTATAGTGTCGTAACCGACGCAGTGTCTCGTTCCCCTATCTCGGGGAACAAGGGTTACATACGTAACCTGAGACGTTTCCCTTTGAGGGGAACTCGAACTGCGTCTCTTTACGACACTATGGAAACGCCTATAGTGTCGTAACCGACGCAGTGTCTCGTTCCCCTATCTTGGGGAACAAGGGTTACATACGTAACCTGAGACGTTTCCCTTGAGGGGACCTCGAACTGCGTCGGTTACAACACTATAGGCGTTCCCATGGTTTTGTTCTCCTATCTCGGGGAACAAGGGTTACATACGTAACCCGAGACGTTTCTAAACCCGTCTCCTGGGAAATGTCATCAGGAAGTGATGCATGTATTTGTTTCTTGCTTTCATTAAGTGAAACAGACCGAGAAAACCTGTTACCATGTGAAGACATCGTGATCAGACAGCTTAGTTTGGATATTCTGGACTTGAGCCAACTTATTTATGCGGTAATTTCCTGCCAAGATCTTTGAATTCCTTCCTCATGAGTAAGACAAAAAATGCACTGTGATGATCTGCCATCTTTTATCGTGTCAACTTGTCATTTTAGTGGCTTTAGTCTGGCTTTACAGCGTAAAAAGAATAAAGCTCTGCTGGAGTATCTCCAAGAAACTGAGAACTACAGACCAGATGTGGAATTTAGCCCTGAGAGTGTTTAGCCCTGAATACCTGATCTTAGACACAAACAGAGTCTGCAGGTTTGTTTGGTTCAGTTTTTAGCGGTGATCCTGAATGAAAATCTGCAGAAATTAGAAGGACATGTTAACATTATGAGATATATTTTAATTTGTAAATTTCTGCCGAAACGTCTGCGGCATTCTGCAGCCGTGTGGCCCTGCTCATTATGAGTCTTCCCCCAATGCAACGCATTCACATGAACAGGTTTGTGTGATATCGTACAAAAGGACTGAAAAATGAACGAATCACGCTTTACTTTTCGTAGCAATATGTACGAATGGCTCATGAGAAGAGCCTGCCCAACGAGGCTAAAGGACTGGCTCCCAAAGACTTTGAGGTGAGGTTATTTTGTATTTTCACTCTCATGCAGAAGCATTAGAAGAAGCACAAGGTCATGCACACACATCTTGGTACCGTGCACCTTTTGCAGATCACACTAACTTTTAGACAACATGAAAACAGTGTTTCTGCTGCGTGCGTACCAAAGTGGGGGGGATGGGCTGACTATGAAAAAGAGCAGCCGGCCTGCTGCAGACGCTAAAACAAATGTTATCAAGCAAAGACTAATAGATGGCTGGAGCCTAAGCGAGGGCCCGGCGGTGCTGCCTGGCGCTGCGTACGCCCAGGGGGGATCGGGGCCCAGTGAATCAGGTAAATGCGCCTCTTGAACTCTCATGAGCGCTAGCCTTTTGTTCTTCCTGTGGCGGGAGAACAATGGAGCTGTCTGGGTGATGGAATAAGCCTGCCTGGTCAATCCCCTGGCCAGGACGCCAGGGCCACAGAGGAACCCTGGCTGGATCCCTGACAGGGCTCCTCCAGGTCCAACGTGTCCAAACTGGAAGAGCAATCTGAGACCTCAGAACTCAGACGTTAATCCCTGCTGCTGTTGCACACCTCTGTTGTGAGTCATTGTTTGAAACGTCTGTAGCATGTCTACCAGATCTAAGCCAAACGTGTCCTGACATAAAGACTAAAGAAAAGATTTTTCTAGAACGAACTTAACACTAGAAGTGCCGTGAGCGGTCACATTGATGGCCAGATTCCCAACTCTATAATCTGTCATGATAAATACCTAATTGCAACATTAATGCAGTTATTTCGTTAGGATATCTTTAGAAAAACGAAATAACACCAAAAATGTACAATTTAACAAGTTTAATTACACACTTGAGTAGCCCAGGTGTTTCAATAATTCATATCATGGCATAGTAAAACGTAATTATTTCATTCACATCTGAAAAATATGGTATGTAAATTCATTCAACATAACTTATAGCATGCAAATAACACCTAAAAGTATCTTATTTGAACATTTATAACCTAACCTAACCGGTCACTGCCTCTTACTGATAGTAACTAAGCAACCAATATGCATCTTCAACCGCGCGAAAGAATAAAAACAATATCGGGAAAATCCGAGCGGTCAATATGACCGTGTATGGCCGAAATAGGTAAAAGTGATTTTATTTTCTTTGCCTAGTGTGTAATGTATATAAAAACTATTTTAAATGAAAATATAGACCCTTTTAGGAAAAGTCAGGTACCAGCAGGATTGTTTTTTTTTTTTTATCCAGCAAAGTTATTACATATGCAAATTTCAAAATGGTCAAAATGACCGTCATGGCCGTTCTAGTGTTAAAGGACTATGAAAACGTCACAGTGGAGTTTAGCTTGCTGTGTTGGGTTACACATTTCAAACTCTTCAACACATTTTTGTTTGTCTCTTCTTTGCAAGTATCAAAATATCTATAAATACAGTGAGTAATTGTTGCTTCTATCCTATTGTAGTGTCTTTCATTTTTTTAATTTTATGCAAATGTTGCAAATGACATGTAACATCTGTCTAGAAATTACAGATGTGCACTTACAATCAATGTGCACAAACTCTTTAAAAGCACTTTGAGTATGTTTAATTTGCATACTTTGACTTTTACTTGTGCTAGTATTTTAAGGATTTAAAGCCTTCTTCTCAGATGTAGTAGCTCTTTAAATCTCTTATAATCAGCTCTTTGGCTCTCTAAACGTCGACCAAAGACGCTGCTCCGGCTGTATTTTCTTGTTCTCCTCACAGCTGCTCAGCATTACCTGCTGCCGTCTGACTTTTGGATTTCAGGTGTGGCATCTTTATGACAGCGTATCAATTAAACACACAAGCCCGAGGCTTTTTCCATGGAGAGAGAGAGAGAGAGAAGACTTTAACACGAGTCAGTCACGACTGCAGCACACGGGGACTCAGTAGTTTCATTTACATCTTAGATCTAAAGTACAGACCTACCAAAATTAACCATTTACACAAAGTGCAACAGAGAGTGCTAAAACCTTTAAAATCTTACGTCCTGTTTGAAGTAGAAATCTCAGTCACATCCCAACTGATGATGATGTTTGTGCATCGTTTATTTCTCACTGATTAAAGGACTGAATTAACTACAAAGTGACAATATTGAATCTAGTGAACACGAAATACTACTTTAAGTTCATCCAGAATTCACATCAATATGTTTTTATACTAAAAAAACTGCAGAAGGATGAGTGGAAAAGGGTCACTGTTGGTATTTGGTGAGAGGAGAACAATCCCTTCTTTAGTTTTCTTCCAAATAAAAACACAGCTCAGAGAAACGAGGTGGCGGCGAGACCCAGCTGAAGGAATTCAGCAGCCTCGTCCCATCAGGCCTCAGTGGCGTTGTGCAGACCCAAAGTAAAGAGGGCTATTTCTGCAGAGTTTGGGGACCGGAGCTGTCCGTCAGGCTGTCAGGGTGCAGAGTGAGAGGAATGGACCTGGAATGCTGACTCACTCAGGTCCCGGGCTCCTGGGAGCCCCGGGAGGCCCCGTCATCCCCTCCCAGCGCGCAGCCGAGAGCAGATAATGATCCGTGGCCCTGACCCCTCCGCTCCCAAATCCCAGGTCACCCTGCGAGATTCCCGCTAGACAGTGTGTGTGTGTGAGTGTGTGTGTGTGTGTGTGTGTGACACACAGGAAGAATTTTAATGCAATCCAGAGATCAGCTGGCTCACCTTTCCCTCCTCTCTGCGTCTTTCTGTTCTTCGTGTCTTCTGCTATCAGGCAGCTCGCAGACGAGACACACCAGGTTGCAATTAAAAAGACGGGGAAACTGCATAAAGGGCGAGCGAGGGAGGAGATGATGAGGTAAACATAGAGAGAGAGAGAGAGAGAGAGAGTTAGGCAATACCCTTATGGAGCTTTTACAAAATAAAAACCTGAGAAAAATGTTAACAAGAAACATAACTCCATAAAGTTGGTTTAAGAGGCCAAAAAGGCTTCATTTACATGGCGGTGAAATAAAGGCACGACATGTTATCACAACAGCTAATTAGTTCTAATGTTTTGGGTAAACTTCCCAGATCTGAGAAGAAACCACAAAAGGAAAACAGGCTTCTAATGAAAAATCCAAAAGGCCATTAAAAGGATGCACGGTGAAATAAGCCTCTTAAAAACAGACGCCTATTACACATAGATGGCTTAAATTGGAAACAGAAATGCACCTTTAATGCACAACCTGCAGGTTTGTCTGACGTGTGAGTGGACTAAATAATTTCATGTTGCAGCCAAATAAAACATGCAAACACGTCTTGGATTATGTCCATATTTTAGAATTTATAGATTCAGCCTGATCTCACAGAAAAGGAGCTTTTAATGTAATATGCAAGAGGTACTTTTTGTTTTTTTGTACCATCATGTAGGGAAGAGCTGAACCAAGAGAGAGTAATATAATATAACATAATAATACTGGTCTGGTGGCTTTGAGGAGATCAGTTCCCCGTCACAAAGGGCCGTCTCACAGCTGAAAATATCCTAAATGTAGGCTCCATTTCAAACTGATAGAGATGTTTTTAGGTGTCTGAAATCGGACTGTGACTGACTATGGAGAAGTACCTCATCCAACCGCACGTCAAAACATCAGACTAGCCCTTTATGTTCTTTCATTCCAGCTTCTGCAATATGTGGAGTTGCTGCTTTTCTTTGTTTTATAGCACAGTTAAGTGGATAACTGGATAATTGGGACAAAATAACAAGTAATAAGTTGCATTGTGGGGAATGTAGGATCCAGTGTTTTTGGAGCACTAAAACTCAACCGCTGCATCTTTTTTTTTGTTGTTGAACTTTTTAGTAATTCACATGCTTTAACTTTTCCTGCTCTTGTGAGGAGCCGTGATTTCCTCACCTGGAAGTGCAGAAGGTCCAGAAACATCTATTCTCTCCAACCCTGGAAACACAAAGCAAAAGCAAGTCGGTTACTTTATAATTAATAATTAAATCCAGGAAACAACTAAAATAATTCATAAAAACAGACACAAAACAGTTTACAGTGGCTGTCATGTTGGCAGTTGACCCAGGAGTGTGTGTGCGTGCATGCATGCATGTGTGTGTGTGTGTGTGTGTGCGTGCATGCATGTGTGTGTGTGTGCGTGCATGCATGTGTGTGTGTGTCCAGTGCTGGTCTGTTTGCAGCCCCAGAGAAGACCCACACAGTTAGTAAAGGCAGAGTGTGAGCAGTAGAAAGCTTTTCCCAGTGCTGTCAGTCCCAGTTTGAGTCGGGCTGCAGCTTCCCTCCACACAGTCCATCATCCTGTCTAGTTCAAAGACCCTCTAGCTGCAGGTCTTTGTCAAAGCCCGGTTGGAGATCTTTTATGTTCAAGATGTAGAATTTCTTAGGACGACTTTGATTATTTATTTATTCCACTTCACTTGTGTGATAGTGCCAATATTTTACACGAAAGTGCTCAGCCTGCTCTGAAATTCATCTTGCTTTATTGTAGCCCTTTTGCCTTTGAATTTTTTTTGAAGTCTCTCTCTCTCTCTCTCTCTCTCTCTCTCTCTCATATCTAACTGTTTTCCTGCTCTTGCAGCCCCCCACCACATCTTCCCCACCTTCCACACACCGATCCCGATTGACATGCGCCATCACGAGGGACGATACCACTACGAGCCTCACGCGCTGCACGCCATGCACGGGTAAGTGGCTTGGTCTTTTTCTTCTTCTGGGTGTATATTTTCTAAAAAGGGACTTCAACAACACGTCACAAGTCAGAGTCTGAAGACGCAGGTTCAAGTTAAATCCATCAGATCATGTTGATGCAAATGTGCATTTCCTTTTCAGTTACTACTGAACAGCGCAGAGCTTTTTTAACTCTGGAGGACTCCAGTGTGTGTTTGTAGGCGCAGATGAGAGCTGAGCGTTCGCCAACTTCAATATCAAAAACAGATGACAACATGCTGACTTCCAAAGTGAATAATCAATGCTGGGTCTGAATTTCCCCTCTGCAGCCTCTTGTTTCCGTACAGTTTGATTATGTGGGCAAGCTCAACTGTTTGGGGCTCCGAACGTCTGGGGATGACAACCGTCTGATGCTTTAAGAAGTCTGAAGTTTGCTTACGAAGATCCGGATTCGGTTAGAAAAGTAAAAAGATCTTTCTCTGAATAGCTGAGATGCCACTGAGCCACTAAGCAAGGCAGTTTATACTGGAATCTAAGAATGTGGAGTAAAAGTTGACGTATTGCAACAGTATTCAGGTTGCTCCCTACATTTGAGCAGTTCCTTTAGACCTTTGCTTCTACCTATTTAGATGGTTTTAAAAGGTGGATTTGGTTCCTCTGGAATGGGTACATGCACTTGAAGTGGTTTGTTGAAGGTAAAGGTGCATCTAGTTGATCTGGATTATCAAAATCAACTGATCTTATCTGCTGCCATGGGGGAGTTTTATGTAGAAATCCAGCTTTCAAAGTCAAAAGTCAAAGTCTGCTTTATTGTCAATTTCTTCACATGTCAAGACATGCAAAGAGATCGAAATTACGTTTCCCTCTGTCCCACGGTGGAGACAAGACATATTTTTTACACACACACACACACACACACACACACACACACACACACACACACAGGTCCACAGACAGACATAACATTCAAGTAAACAATATAAAAAGTAAAAATAAGAAGGCACATACAATGAAGAAAATAAGAGCAGCAACATTTGAGTTAAAAATGTGCAATTGTGCATCCAGTAGACAGTCAATATAATATATATATAATGCAAAGGTCAGGCCAATAAATGGCTGAGGTGGTTCTGTTTGACCTGAGTATGCCAGTGGCATGGTGGTGCAGGTTATGGAGGAGCAGCAGAAGTGTTTCCAGGACAGCTTGGTGTGGAACGAGGAGTTGTAAGACGTCACTACTTTACATTCAAGGGGTCTCAAGCCAAAAAGGTTGGAAGCCACTGGTATAATCTATAACAATGCATCATATTTCATAAATGGAACATTTTGTTTTGTTTGTAAAAGTTGTAATTCCAGCTGTCAAATAACCAGAGAGGAGTAAAAGTGTTATGATATGTAAAAGGAAAGAGGATAAAAAGCAAACACTGAAGTAAAGTATGAGTGTAGCTACTGTATATAGTTGTGTTCCACTTCTGTTGCTGGATAATAAAAAAAGTAAAAGAGACATAAATCTCTGCCAGTCGGCTCGTATCAATCTGCTCGCTCCATTAGCGGCGATCGGCAGGGCCGGATCCATCACCGATGACATAATACAGCCAACCTGAGTCCAGCGCCTCTTTATATTCATTAATGGCTTGTTGTGGAGCTAATCTGTGTGGTGCAGGCCGCGTTGCCCCCGAGCTATAGCGCCATAATTAAACTCCCCGAGTATAGAGGTCACAGCAGCAGCGCTGGTGGTGAGTCTGGCTCCAATAAGAGATCCCATTTATTTTCCTGGGGGATATTCAGCTTGTTACACACAGCACTGAACACAACTTCACAGATCTGCTATTTGCATCGGGACGCGTTAGATCCCATTTTTTCTTGCTTTTAATGAAAAAAATGAACTTGAAGAGACTGAAAACATGTTGGAAACGGCCAAAAGGTTTAATTCTGTAGCTGTGCTCAGACCTTATCCGTCCGATTTTTGTTATAGTTGTTTTTTTTGCTGCAGGATAATGCATCTCGAAGTAAAAGACTCATCTGAAAAGTGCATTACTCACATGTGAGTGGATCTGAGTCTGCGGCACACTCTGACACATCGAGGCTCCTGCACGAGTTCAAAGTTACTTTATCACAAAAAGGGACAAAAAAAGTCAATACAATTCTCCAAATAGTACTCTTACATTTAGATTCCCAGATTTGATGGTGATGCATACTTCGCGCCTTGCGGAAGCAGGGCTATTCATCACGCCGGGCTGGGAGAGGGGAGGGACGGGGGAGAGCAGGGGGAGGCTGTCCGCGGACTCGGCCACCTTGATTAATGTGATTTGATCTTGACAGTGGACCCCTAATTCATCAAGACCTTGATCTAGCTGTCGCTCCCCCCTGCCTGTGCCAAATTCACCTAATTACAGGAACATTGCGCAGCAAATTAAGTGCGGTGTCATTTGTCGCCTGGTGCGGCGCTTTATTATCCGCTCGTGGCAGCGTGTCAGAGGTCCCCTCCTTGATTGTCTAACATGACATCTCTGTGCCGGCCCCTTTATCATTGTTTGCATATACCATAATGAGAGGGCTGGTTATTTTGTCAAGCCTGTCATAAAAAGCTGCCATAGCGAAGACTCTTTTTTTTTTTCCTTCTTTCACCGGATACTGAGGAGGGGGGGTTCTTCCCTCGCCTCACTGTCATTCGCTGGCGACAGAAGAGCACAGGGGGAAACACTCCCTCCTCCGCGACGGAGCGAGGCTGGAAACCCCCAACGTGCAGGAAGCGGAGATCTTAAGGGCCTGAAACTTTACAAACACAGCAAAGAGTGGACCAAACCTGCAGCTCCCCACAGTCACACACAGACAGTTTACATGCAGTTAAAACACCTAATTATATTCCAGTTAAAGCAATACACCGACGCAGTGTCTCGTTCCCCTATCTCGGGGAACAAGGGTTACATACGTAACCCGAGACGTTCCCCTTCGAGGGGAACTCAAACTGAGTCGGTTACGACACTACGCAGTGTCTCGTTCCCCTATCTCGGGGAACAAGGGTTACATACGTAACCCGAGACGTTCCCCTTCGAGGGGAACTCAAACTGCGTCGGTTACGACACTATAGGCGTTCCCATAGTGTCGTTCCCCTATCTCGGGGAACAAGGGTTACATACGTAACCCGAGACGTTTCTAAACCCGTCTCCTGGGAAATGTCATCAGGAAGTGATGCATGTATTTGTTTCTTGCTTTCATTAAGTGAAACAGACCAAGAAGACCTGTTACCATGTGAAGACATCGTGATCAGACAGCTTAGATGCACATCAGTAAACCAGGGATAAAACCAGAGTGCTCATACTGGGTTAACAGAGATCTAGACCTAGAGATCTCCTTTAGGAACCCAGGGATTTCTGCATGAACACCATGGGTTACAAGAGCAAAATATGGCGCCCATTTAGTTCATGTCCTCGCCTGCAGCATACGCCAAAAAGCTGTCAGGTTTACTTCCGTGATATGCGGCATGCTGAATCTGTGCAGGTGTGTTTCTCCCGCTGGCCCAGAGACTTCCCATCACAGGTTTTTAAGGCACTTTTCTTGGCTCTAGGGAAGCTTTCACATATAAAAAATCCCATGGATTTAAAATTCAGAATAGACCTTAACCTGGGTCTGCACATGCTCCGTAGGTTAAACTGCCCCTCCCCCACTCCGCTGCAGTGGGTTTGACCCGGAAAGAGATGAGAACAGTTGGAAGCAATGGTGCCAAAAACCTATGCTTTTGTGCTGCGTATGCCCAAATACATGTTACAATACATGTTCAATTAAGCTGCCTCAGATCAGTTGATCCACAACCATGAAGCTCCTGGAGTGCTCTTGATTTCAGAAACTAGAAGTCCTCCTGAAGCTGCAGAATCAACGTGTGAAACTCTCTCTGCTCTTCATGCTTTATTTTCTAACACCATGATCCCTGCGTCTGGACTTCCTGCTACCACGTTGTGGCAAAGAATCAAAGAAACAAGTCTGCAAAAGTTGCCATTTTGTGTTTTTCAGATGAAACATTTTACACGAATGCATATGTATAAAGAAATGGAAGAAAACGAAGTCTCTTCATCCAGCTTTGAGGACAGACCAATGTGCAGGATGAGGACAGACCAATGTGCAGGATGAGGACAGACCAATGTGCAGGATAAGGACAGACCAATGTGCAGGATGAGGACAGACCAATGTGCAGGATGAGGACAGACCAATGTGCAGGATGAGGACAGACCAATGTGCAGGATGAGGACAGACCAATGTGCAGGATGAGGACAGACCAATGTGCAGGATGAGGACAGACCAATGTGCAGGATGAGGACAGACCAATGCAGGACAGACCAATGTGCAGGATGAGGACAGACCAATGTGCAGGATGAGGACAGACCAATGTGCAGGATGAGGACAGACCAATGTGCAGGATGAGGACAGACCAATGTGCAGGATGAGGACAGACCAATGTGCAGGATGAGGACAGACCAATGTGCAGGATGAGGACAGACCAATGTGCAGGATGAGGACAGACCAATGTGCAGGATGAGGACAGACCAATGTGCAGGATGAGGACAGACCAATGTGCAGGATGAGGACAGACCAATGTGCAGGATGAGGACAGACCAATGTGCAGGATGGACAGACCAATGTGCAGGATGAGGACAGACCAATGTGCAGGATGAGGACAGACCAATGTGCAGGATGAGGACAGACCAATGTGCAGGATGAGGACAGAATGTGCAGGATGAGGACAGACCAATGTGCAGGATGAGGACAGACCAATGTGCAGGATGAGGACAGACCAATGTGCAGGATGAGGACAGACCAATGTGCAGGATGAGGACAACCAATGTGCAGGATGAGGACAGACCAATGTGCAGGATGAGGACAGACCAATGTGCAGGATGAGGACAGACCAATGTGCAGGATGAGGACAGACCAATGTGCAGGATGAGGACAGACCAATGTGCAGGATGAGGACAGACCAATGTGCAGGATGAGGACAGACCAATGTGCAGGATGAGGACAGACCAATGTGCAGGATGAGGTGCAGGATGAGGACAGACCAATGTGCAGGATGAGGACAGACCAATGTGAGGATGAGGACAGACCAATGTGCAGGATGAGGACAGACCAATGTGCAGGATGAGGACAGACCAAGGAGGATGAGGACAGACCAATGTGCAGGATGAGGACAGACCAATGTGAGGATGAGGACAGACCATGTGCAGGATGAGGACAGGATGCAGGAGGACAGACCAATGTGCAGGATGAGGACAGACCAATGTGCAGGATGAGGACAGACCAATGTGCAGGATGAGGACAGACCAATGTGCAGGATGAGGACAGACCAATGTGCAGGATGAGGACAGACCAATGTGCAGGATGAGGACAGACCAATGTGCAGGATGAGGACAGACCAATGCAGGATGAGGACAGGATGAGGACAGACCAATGTGCAGGATGAGGACAGACCAATGTGCAGGATGAGGACAGAGGATGAGGACAGACCAATGTGCAGGATGAGGACAGACCAATGTGCAGGATGAGGACAGACCAATGTGCAGGATGAGGACAGACCAATGTGCAGGATGAGGACAGACCAATGTGCAGGATGAGGACAGACCAATGTGCAGGATGAGGACAGACCAATGTGCAGGATGAGGACAGACCAATGTGCAGGATGAGGACAGACCAATGTGCAGGATGAGGACAGACCAATGTGCAGGATGAGGACAGACCAATGTGCAATAGGATGGACAGACCAATGTGCAGGATGAGGACAGACCAATGTGTGCAGGATGAGGACAGACCAATGTGCAGGATGAGGACAGACCAATGTGCAGGATGAGGACAGACCAATGTGCAGGATGAGGACAGACCAATGTGCAGGATGAGGACAGACCAATGTGCAGGATGAGGACAGACCAATGTGCAGGATGAGGACAGACCAATGTGCAGGATGAAGACAGACCAATGTGCAGGATGAGGACAGACCAATGTGCAGGATGAGGACAGACCAATGTGCAGGATGAGGACAGACCAATGTGCAGGATGAGGACAGACCAATGTGCAGGATGAGGACAGACCAATGTGCAGGATGAGGACAGACCAATGTGCAGGATGAGGACAGACCAATGTGCAGGATGAGGACAGACCAATGTGCAGGATGAGGACAGACCAATGTGCAGGATGAGGACAGACCAATGTGCAGGATGAGGACAGACCAATGTGCAGGATGAGGACAGACCAATGTGCAGGATGAGGACAGACCAATGTGCAGGATAAGGACAGACCAATGTGCAGGATGAGAAGATGAAATGACTTTTTAAGGAGGCCATGATTTGCGGCACCGTAATCTGTTTGTTTGTATGTAGGTCATTTCTCCCTCTGCATGAGAAGGAAGGCGTTCGGGGGATCCGGTTTGAGTGGGATGGGGGGTTGTTGCCTGTTAAGTTTGAGGCGTCCGCTTCACGCTGCAGCAGCCTCATAACCCTACAGTGGATTCAGCCGCATGCTGGACGCCGTGATTTATCTAAATCAGAGCGCTCCCTGAGCCCGACACCGGAGACGAGACTCACTGTCACACTGTAATTCATCGCTGGTGCCGCAGAGAAACACAAACACACACACACACACACACACACACACACACACACACACACACACACACACACACACACACACACACACAGTCTTGTCTCACTATCTTTATGGGGACCAGTCATTGACATAATGCATTCCCTAACCCCTTACCATAACCTTAACCATCAAATATAAATGCCTAACCCTAACCCTAACCCTAACCCTAACCATAACCTAATTCTAACCCTGATCCTAAAACCAGGTCTTAACCCTCAAACAGCCCTTTAACGTTAAGGGGACCAGCATTTTGTCCCCACAAAGCTGTCAGGACCCCATAAGTATACTGTATTTCCAAATTTTGGTCCCCACAAATGTAGTTAAAATGGTACACACACACACACACACACACACGGGGTAAAAAAAATGCTCGTACAGTAGCTTAAACCAGACAGATGTAGAGGAATGCTATGCAAACCTACCAACACTTCCACGTTCCTAACATCTAACTTTAACTGAAAACTTAATAATTTAAAGTCATTTATCACTTAAAATGCAGCATTTTAAAAACTGCTCCATTGTGTGGATTTGCAGCTTTTCTCCGTTTTTAAATCATTAGAAAACTGTTTCAATTTCAACAAAAACAAAACACGAAGGATCAATTAGTAGCTGCAGATATATAGAAATATAGCAGAGAAATGTCACACAAATGCCAAACTTTTTTTCTTCTACATTTCTATATTCTCTTGACTGAGAGTTTTAACAAGTCCCACGCCTCGTCAATGTTATTATATAATATCAAGTCTGCGCCATTAAAAACACACATCAACAGCAGAGAATAAGGTAATGTCTGCCAGGAGGTGTGAGAGCTGTCGACTTCCTTTAAAGCTTTAAACCACTGAATACGTGTTGAAGACATTTCCCATGAGGCCCTGCTGTGTTTCACAGGTAGAGAACAGTGGCTCCATCACAGCTGCTGCTGCTAAAACACCGAGACTCAACAACATTGGAAATGTGGCCCTTAACCTAGCCTGGGGAAATCCAGACCCAAATCCAAAAGGATTGGGGCGTCTTATTCAATTTTATAGCATTGTAAAACAAACGGAAGTGTTTTTGAAATAGTATTGAGTAAAAGTTGACATATTCCAGTCTGTGATTATCATCAACATCCATTCCTTTAATTTTAGTCTCAATAATTCCTAATTTCTGCTTTTCTAACTCAAACATTAGGTATAATTTCCTATAAATGAGGTTTATTGACCATAAATTCCAAAAATAACTGTAAAACTAAAGTTAATAAGTTCAAAAAGCGCCAAAAGTGTTGAAAAACGGGACAAAAACGTAAGAAAAAGTTAAAAACATTGATATAAAGTGTCAAAAGTGTTGATTGGAAGACAACACGAGGGTAAAGTAGCACGAGTGACATTTTGTCTAGTCCTCCCGTTCAAGGCTGGACTACGTGAGTTCCTGAGGTTCCTCTAAACCTCCGAGGCCACCTCCCAGGGGGGGCCGAGAATTCATTTGCAGTCTGGTAGACCAGCGAAGGAGGGACACGAAGTAGAAAAATAAAAAGGTGGGGGAGTTTTTCTGCTTTTCTAAATCAAACATTAGGTATAATTTCCAATAAATGAGCTTTATTGACCATAAATTCCAAAAATAACTGTAAAACTAGAGTTGAAAATGCCAAAAAGCGTCAAAAGTGTTGCAAAAAGGGACAAAAACGTAAGAAAAAGTTAGAAAAGCGTCAACAAGAGTGTTGATTTTAAGAAATCAGGATGGGAAAAGTCCCTTCTTTTGAGCAGTAAACATGTCCCCGCCCCCCCCAGACCGCGATCTAAAGTTAATAAGTTAGTGTTACGTAGTGTTAACGTCAAAAAAAGTGACAAACATTAAAAAAAAAGGACAAAAACATAAGAAAAAGTTTAAAAAAAATACATTCAATTTTGACGGGAAGACAACACGAGGGATAGGATATAGTCTAAAATGGGAAAAAGTGACTTAACTGTAACAACGTGCCAGTTAACACAACAATATTAAGCGTCCCTTTCTGAATATCTGATCGCAGCGGCACGTGGAGACACAGACATATTTATACGCTTCTATTTGTGATAGTTGGAGCTCGTTATCACAGTAAACCCAGATTCAAAGGCAGACAGACAACTATGAAAAAAGCGGCTAAAATGTCGAAAAAGTGACAAAACTATGGAAAAACAGGCTAAAATGTCGAAAAAGTGACAAAAACGTGACAAAAACTATGGAAAACACGGCTAAAATGTAAAAAAAATGACAAAAAAGTGACAAAAACTATGGAAAAAAACGGCTAAAATGTCAAAAAAGTGACAAAAAAGTGATAAAACTATGGAAAAAAAAACGGCTAAAATGTCAAAAAAAGTGACAAAAACTATGGAAAAACAGGCTAAAATGTCAAAAAAGTGACAAAAAGTGACAAAAACTATGGAAAAAACGGCTAAAATGTTGAAAAAGTGACAAAAACTATGGAAAAACAGGCTAAAATGTCGAAAAAGTGACAAAAAGTGACAAAAACTATGGAAAAACAGGCTAAAATGTCAAAAAAGTGACAAAAAGTGAAAAAAAACTATGGAAAAACAGGCTAAAATGTCGACTAAAATGTCAAAAAAGTGACAAAAAACTATGAAAAACAGGCTAAAATGTCGAAAAAGTGACAAAAAGTGAAAAAAGTGAAAAAAAAAAGTGACAAAAAACTATGGAAAAAACAGGCTAAAAATGTTGACAAAAAGTGACAAAAACTATGGAAAACACGGCTAAAATGTAAAAAAACTGACAAAAAAGTGACAAAAACTATGGAAAAAACTGCTAAAATGTCGAAAAAGTGACAAAAACTAAAAAAAAAAAAAAAACCTTGTTGAAATATATAAAAATATTTATACGCTTCAAATTGTGATAGTTGGAGCTCGTTATCACAGTAAACCCAGATTCAAAGGCAGACAGAGCACACCTGCAGGAAAACATGAATATTTCACTCACTCACACACACTCACACACACACACACACACACACACACACACACACACACACACACTGTGGGGATGATTATGTTTTTGGGTGCGAAATCTGATCATTATCTTCTTCTTCTGAGAAGGAACAACGTGATGCAATCCAACAACCTGCCTGCAAGGCGATGGAGAACATGTATTTTTCATGAAGTAGCCAGGTAGATGTGGAGATGTAAGAGCTGAAACATCACTTTAACGTGGCTTAATGTACCTAAACAACAATCAATCATCTCCATATTTCTCTCACATATTGCTCCTCATAACCAGTGAAAACTGTCCAAAGATCTAACCCAAAGTCCTGTTATTATGGACATCAGCTGACATTAAGCATGTCTGCTTCATTAAGGGATATTGTAAGGAAAAAGCTTAATGTGAAAATAATAACAGGACTTTGGGTTAGATCTTTGGACAGTTTTCACTGGTTATGAGGAGCAATATGTGAGAGAAATATGGAGATAATTGATCGTTGTTTAGGTACATTAAACCATGTTAAGTTTCTTCCTTGCCATAGACACCAATGGAGAAGAAAACGTTACTGTGAGATATCTTCTATAATCGTTGGATTTCAGTTTAGTTATTTTGACAGGTTTAAGTGTTTATGACCAGATATGGCCATGGTAAATATGGTGATGATTGATTTTCATTGTTGTTTAGGTCCATTAAACCAAGTTAAGCTTTTTAGAACGTCCCACCTGATTAAATATCCCTCTATTAAAGACATCTTAAAAAGGTGTCAGGTTACGCTCTTTCATCTGGCTCTGGAGGAGGTTCTTCTCTCAATGAGATAAACGCCCCGTGGGTACCAGTTTGGCTTCCTCCTCGTCTCCGTGACCCCGATCTCACCCCTTCCTCTGATTCTCGCGCGTTAGACGTGATCTCATCTCACTCTCGTGGAGGCTTAGTCGTGCAGGGTTACTGGAGCGGGCGTCATGTTGATGTCACAGCATCAGTGGAGATCTCTGCGCTATTACAAATCATCAATGAGCCACGCTGTTGCCCTGGGCCCAAATACTCAGTTGAGCGCCACATGGGGATTAATCCGCCGCTGAAAATAGTCCACAACACATGCACTATTGAAACTGAGCTGGGGAAGAAAGCCTTCTCTTACTTCGCTCCGTGGTCTTGGAATAATTTGCAAAACTTGCTCCATCTTAATGATCTAGTCCCATTAAATGAATTTAAGGCCATGTTAAAATGTCATGTAATTCAAAAATTTAATTGCCCCATGTGCCTGTTCCTTTCCCCTATGTGTGATTTTTGTCTATGCTGTATTTCTGTGTTTGTTGTAACCGGTGTGCCGTCTCGGCCAGGTCTCCCTCAAAAAAGAGATTTCCATCTCAAGGGACTTCCTGGTTAAATAAAGGTAAAAGAAAATTAAAAAAAAAACTGTTTTTCTGTGTTTTTAACCCTCGTGTGGTCCTGGGGTCAAATTTGTCAAATTTGTTTTATATCAGAAACAATGGGAGGTCAAAAATGTCAACAAGGCGACAAAACATTGGGGGAAAAAAAAGATAGATAAAAAAAAATATTGGAGAAAGTGACAAAAACTATGGAAAAACCTGCTAAAATGTCGAAAAAGTGACTAAAACTATGGAAAAACCTGCTAAAATGTCGAAAAAGTGACAAACACGTGACAAAAACTATGGAAAAACCGGCTAAAATGTTGAAAAAGTGACAAACACGTGACAACAACTATGGAAAAACCGGCTAAAATGTCGAAAAAGTGACTAAAACTATGGAAAAAACGGTAAAAAAATGTTGAAAAAACTATGGAAAAACCTGCTAAAATGTTGAAAAAGTGACTAAAACTATGGAAAAACTGGCTAAAATGTGAAAAAGTGAAAAACTATGGAAAAACCTGCTAAAATGTTGAAAAAGTGACAAAAACTATGGAAAAACCTGCTAAAATGTTGAAAAAGTGACTAAAACTATGGAAAAACCTGCTAAAATGTTGAAAAAGTGACTAAAACTATGGAAAAACCTGCTAAAATGTTGAAAAAGTGACTAAAACTATGGAAAAACCTGTGAAAAAGTGACTAAAACTATGGAAAAACCTGCTAAAATGTTGAAAAAGTGACTAAAACTATGGAAAAACCGGCAAAAATGTTGAAAAAGTGACTAAAACTATGGAAAAACCTGCTTAAATGTTTAAAAAGTGACTAAAAGTATGGAAAAAACGGTAAAAAATGTTGAAAAAGTGACAACAACTATGGAAAAACCGGCTGAAATGTTTAAAAAGTGACTAAAACTATGGAAAAACTGGCTAAAATGTCAAAAAAGTGACTAAAACTATGGAAAAACCGGCTAAAATGTCGAAAAAGTGACTAAAACTATGGAAAAACCTGCTAAAATGTTTAAAAAGTGACAAACTATGGTGACTGAAATGTTTAAAAAGTGACAAAAACTATGGAAAAACCTGCTAAAATGTTGAAAAAGTGACTAAAACTATGGAAAAACTAAAATGTCGAAAAAGTGACAAAAACTATGGAAAAACCGGCTAAAATGTTGAAAAAGTGACTAAAACTATGGAAAAACCGGCTAAAATGTGCTGAAAAAGTGACTAAAACTATGGAAAAACCGGCAAAAAATGCTGAAAAAGTGACTAAAACTATGGAAAAACCGCAAAAAATGTTGAAAAAGTGACAAAAACTATGGAAAAACCGGCAAAAAATGTTGAAAAAGTGACTAAAACTATGGAAAAACCTGCAAAAAATGTTGAAAAAGTGACAAAAACTATGGAAAAACCTGCTAAAATGTTGAAAAAGTGACTAAAACTATGGAAAAAACGGTAAAAAATGTTGAAAAAGTGACTAAAACTATGGAAAAAACGGTAAAAAATGTTGAAAAAGTGACAAAAACTATGGAAAAACCTGCTTAAATGTTGAAAAAGTGACAAAACGTCAACAAAAGGGACAAAGACATTGGGGGAAAAAAATTTAAAAATGTTGAAAAACCCCCAAAAAATTATACTTTTTTTTTTTGAAAAGCAACAAAAACACTGAGATAGGGACAACAGAAGTGCAGGAAAAGACCACACAGGGTTAAAGGTTGTTTTTGTGTCCTCTCGTACAGATCTGCAGGTTTTGCCGGCAGCCCCGTCCTCTCCGATATCTCGCTGATCCGCCTCTCACCCGCTGCCATGGCAACCGGCGACTCCCCCTTCAGCCCTCCTCACCCGTACGTCCTCCCCCACATGGAGCAGTACCTGCGCTCCGTGCACGGCAGCCCCCCCCTCTCCATGATCTCGGCAGCCAGAGGACTCAGCCCTGCCGACTGTAAGTTCTCACTCTCAGACCAAAAGTACAGATCAGTCACTGGAGTTGATTTGGAAATCACGATTCGGCCTGAAAACCATCTGATCTTCAAGTGTTCAGATTAATCAAAGCAGGACCTCATGCTTTTCACTGTCTGTCTATAATCAATCCATCCATCCATCCATCCATCCATCCATCCATCCATCCATCCATCCATCATCCATCTTCATCCGCTTATCCGGTATCGGATCTCGGGGGCAGCAGCTCCAGTAGGGGACCCCAAACTTCCCTTTCCCGAGCCACATCAACCAGCTCCGACTGGGGGGTCCTGAGGCGTTCCCAGGCCAGGTTGGAGATATAATCTCTCCACCTAGTCCTGGGTCTTCCCCGAGGCCTCCTCCCAGCTAGATGTCCCTCCACCTAGTCCTGGGTCTTCCCCGAGGCCTCCTCCCAGCTGTACGTCCCTCCACCTAGTCCTGGGTCTTCCCCGAGGCCTCCTCCCAGCTGTACGTCCCTCCACCTAGTCCTGGGTCTTCCCCGAGGCCTCCTCCCAGCTAGACGTCCCTCCACCTAGTCCTCGGTCTTCCCCGAGGCCTCCTCCCAGCTGGACGTCCCTCCACCTAGTCCTGGGTCTTCCCCGAGGCCTCCTCCTAGCTGGACGTGCCTGGACCACCTCCCTAGGGACCCCCCCAGGAGGCATCCTTACCAGATGCCCGAACCACCTCAACTGGCTCCTTTCGACAAAACCTGGTACTGAGCAGTGGGGGACACCTTGACCTGTGCTCCCAGGGGCTTTGATACTCACCCCCACCCCCTACCCCCCCCCCCACACCTGCACAAATTCCTCAGGCTGTGATGACAACTCCTTCCTCAGCGCTGAATTACAATACCAGATTGGAGCGTGGCGGCGGGATGGGAGATAAATCTCCTTTTACAGTCCGTCTCTGGTAATGTGGCAATGCTTTTAGACTTAAATAAGCAGCCACGCCGCGATAAAGCCACGCGAGGGACAAAAACCGGACCGGGGGAGCCTATTTGGGGTGGAGGGTATGCAAACAGCTCGTATGGAGACGGAGGCCCTGGGTATGGAGATGGAGGCCCTGGGTATGGAGACGGAGGCTTTTATGTGCTCCAGGTGACCTTTCTCTTTTTCCCTACAAACCATCCACAACATCTGACATGGAAGTTAGTTTAACATCCTGTCATCCCCTGGACCTGTGGTTCCCCTCCGCAGTGTCTCATTCCCCTATCTCGGGGAACTGGGGTTACATACGTAACCCGAGACGTTCCCCTTTGAGGGGAACTGGGGTTACATACGTAACCCGAGACGTTCCCCTTTGAGGGGAACTGGGGTTACATACGTAACCCTAGACGTTCCCTTTGAGGGGAACTGGGGTTACATACGTAACCCGAGACGTTCCCCTTTGAGGGGAACTGGGGTTACATACGTAACCCGAGACGTTCCCCTTTGAGGGGAACTGGGGTTACATACGTAACCCGAGACGTTCCCCTTTGAGGGGAACTTGAACTGCGTCGGTTACGACACTAAAGGCGTTCCCATTGTGTCGTAACCGACGCAGTTCGAGTTCCCCTATCTCGGGGAACCGGGGTTACATACGTAACCCGAGACGTTTTGGTATTAGTGTCAGATGTGTCACTTTCTTTCCGTCTGTCTTTAATAGAGGAATATTTAAATCAGGTTTATTTACTTTAAAAAGGGTCAGTTTGCAGATGGATTTAAGATATTTACATTCTAAGAAATTTAGACTTCTCTTTATTAATCCTTTTGGGATGACTCCCGCGAGGAAATTGGAAATTCCAGCAGCAGTTTTGCAAAAAAAAAATAGATAAAAAGACAATATAAAGACAATAGTAATAATAAAAGCAATAATAATAATAACAATAAGAACATTCATCAAAGATATCTGTAAATTAACAGCTGTATGACTGTATATTTTAACAGAAATTGTCCCTTGTACGTGACTCACAGCTGTATTTCTGTTAATTTACAAAATAACAGATGTTTTAGTGTAGGATAGTTTAGGGGACGTTTGGTTTGCAGACCGGCGTCTCCGGGAGCCGACGCAGAAGAGAAGAGAAGAGATTCTGCAAGCGGGAAACTAATTCCCATCAAACTCTTATTGGCTCTGACACTTTTAAAAGCTCTTTACTGGGTGCAGATGTGAACACATGCAGGGAATTAACTGTAAATTGAACCCATTTTAAGGAAGCACAGAGCTCACATTGACCCTGCAGCGTCTGTAGTTAAAGAGATATTTAGTCTGAGGAGACACTGAGGCCTGGAGGTGGAGGTGGGGCTGGGGGTGGGGTGGGTGCACCTACACGGGCCGTTGCACATCAGTGACCCCGTCCCGCCGGCCCCTCGGCCCATTCATGGGGCGCGATAGACCAGGAATTCAGTTATTAACCCTTCCCTGCATCCTTCTTAAAACATCCTTTTATCAGTAGCTCAGTGTAGGGGGTTGGGTTGGGAACCGGAGGGTCGCCGGTTCAAGTCCCCGTATGGACCAAAAAACGTACGCAAGTGTGAATTGGTGGCTGGAGAGATGCCACTTCACCTCCTGGGCACTGCCAGGTGCTCTTGAGCAAGGCACCGCACCCCCAACCGCTCAGGACGCTGGTCCAGCTGGCAGCCCCCCTCTCTGACATCTCACCATTAGTGCATGAATAGATCCTGAGCATGTGTGTGTGTGTGTGTGTGTGTGTGTGTAGTTCAGGACTGTGTGTGTTAAGTAACCAAGTGTGGACACAGAGTGTAAATTGTAATTTCCCCATTGGGGATCAATAAAAAGATTAAAAAAAATTTAAAAAAAAAAATTTAAATTATCAAAGAACATTTCCTTAAACCGCCTTTTATTTCTTTTTTTAAAAAAAAGTGCTTTTTCTGTTACAAACCAAATACTTTGTCTTTGTTTTTTCTTTAAAAAAAAAAAAAAAAAAAAAAAAAAAAAAGACATTATGTTTTATTTTTGCTGTTTTGTGACACACTTTGTAACATAGATTTTGAAAAGAGAAGATCCTTCCTAACTCACCCACCGTCTCCCCCCTCCCGTCCACAGTGGCCCATGAGCATTTAAAGGAGCGGGGGCTGTTTGGGCTCCCTCCTCCTCCTCCTCCTCCTCCTCCCGGGGCCAGCCCGGCGGAGTATTACCACCTCATGGCCAGCCACCGGAGCCCCTACGGAGAGCTGCTCATGCAGGGGGCGGGGGCCGCCGCCGGGGCCCACCTGTCCGACTACATCGCCCCCATCGACGGTGAGTAACCCGGACAACAAACTCCCAAAAGCTGGAAATTCACAGCTGTTTTTCAGCCTCGTTTAGCTCCTAGTTTAGTGCATTTTCTTTACTTATTTTCTCTGCACTGCAACTAACAAGCCTTTTACTTATTGTTAAATTTTAACTGATTATTTCCTCGATTGATCAGTGAATCGTCTAAAGAAAATTGAATAGAAATGTCCATTATGTTTACTCAAATGACAATTTGATATCTTTTTATTGCTTATTTTGTCCCGGCAAATCTGAAGATTTGAGAAGCAAGAACTAGAAGAGAAGGGAAAAATATTTGCCTGAAAAAAAAGGAAATTGTTGCAGATACATTTTCTGCCAATTGACTAATCAATCACTCAACTAATGGTTACAACTTTACATTCATTGTTGCCCATGAGCAAACTGCGCAGAGAAAAGTTAAAGTGACTGAAAGCGTGCATCAGCTTTTGGTTTTTTTTGCTCTCTTTCAGTGACGTTCTGCAGGTGCTCCAGTCCAGAAAACATCAACCACTGCTTTTTAAGTGCTGTATTTGTCAAGTGAATGTCCAAATTCTGTGTCAACTCTTTGTGCACCAGAGCCGAGATACTGAAGACAACATCACTGCAGAAATAGACCAAACAAAGCAGAAATGAGTCAGTAAAGCATGCTAACATAGCTCTCAATGGGCAGCTTTGACACTGATTACGGAGAATGAAATGGAGTCCAGGTGAATGATGAAACAAAGATCACAGGAGAGGCGTATGAATAAATAAGGCTTGTATACATTTTTCATGTCAGACAACTTCAAACGGACGAAGGCCTTCAGATATCAGCCGCACAATATTTCTCCCCACCGACCCGAAGCCGCCACTTCTCCATAAACACCTCGCAGGACTCGCTGTGCCGCTGTGACATTTCCAGCGGACGCCATCGCCGGGCACATTCGCTCGCAGCAGTTATACTTAAATAATAGCGTAATAAATGCCTACTTTGATCCGGCGCTTGGCTGCTGCACCTTAAAAGGGTAGCCGTGTCTGAGAGGGAGACTGATGGTGGAGGGGAACGTCTGATGATGAACACCAGAGAGTCTGCACCAATGTCAGCTCTCTGTGCTCTGCCGGCGGAGTGATACTTATACTGTATATGTATATATATCTGTATAGGTGCCCTTTGCTTTAAGTGCACACAAAGTAAAGTCAATGATTGCACCAGGACAAACTTGCATTTAAATCCAATATCTCCACAAACTGCTCTCTTCTTCTAAACTGAAACTAAGTCCTCAGATAGGCTGGTTGTTTGGTCTCTAAAATATCAGAATAGGGTGAGAAATGTGGATCAGTGTTTCCCAAAAAGCCCAAGATGACATCTTCAAACGCCTTAAGACACTATAAAATATCCACATTTAACAAGCTGACTTTTTTTTTTTTTCATAGAAAATGACTCAAACCGATTAATCGACAACTAAAATAGTTGTTGATTAATTAAATAGTTTACATACAACTAATCCATTAAACTTAACAGCTCCATCCTCAGACCAACTAAAGTCCTCAGCAACTTTTTTTAAAGTCAGAAGCAAAAAAGTCACAATCTTCCAGCTCTATTAGGAAGGTAAAAAACACTTTATGTTTCAAAAATCCAACTGAATTGAAAAAATCAAGCAGCCATTGAGAGTCGGAGACAGAGCTGAGTGCAGAGCCGACCCTGGGTTAACCCTATCCCTGCAGGGTGAGCACACAGCAGGCCGGGGTGTGAACGAGCCCGCTGTGTTGTGGTGTCCGAGGCCAACCGTCTCCCGTCTCCCGTCCCCCGTCTCCCGTCCCCCCGCCTCCCGGCCCCCCGTCCCGTCCCCGTCCCCGTCCCCGTCCCCCGTCTCCTGCAGGCTGCCAGCAGCGTGAGGCCGTCCACTGAAGCTGTCATAACTGAGTTTCCAGCCGTCCCCCGACACTGTGCAGGCGCCGAGGCCAAGACAGAGCGCCACATGTGGATTAATCCGCTGCTGAAAATAGTCCACAACACATGCACCATTGAAACTGTATTTCTGTGTTTTTAACCCTCGTGTTGTCCTGGGGTCAAATTTGTGAAATTTGTTTTATATCAGAAATATGGGAGGTAAAAAATGTCAAGGCGACAAAACATTGGGGGAAAAAAGATTAAAAAATATTGGAAAAAGTGACAAAAACGATGGAAAAACCGGCTAAAATGTCGAAAAAGTGACAAAAACGATGGAAAAAACGGCTAAAATGTTGAAAAAGTGACCAAAAAGTGACAAAAACTATGGACAAAACGGCTAAAATGTCGAAAAAGTGACAAAACTATGGAAAAACCGGCTAAAATGTTGAAAAAGTGACAAAAAAGTGACAAAAACTATGGACAAAATGTCGAAAAAGTGACTAAAATGTCGAAAAAGTGACAAAACTATGGAAAAACCGGCTAAAATGTTGAAAAAGTGACAAAAAAGTGACAAAAACTATGGAAAAACCGGCTTAAATGTTGAAAAGGTGACAAAAAAGTGACAAAAACTATGGAAAACCCGGCTTAAATGTCAAAAAAGTGACTAAAACTATGGAAAATACTGCTTAAATGTCGAAAAAGTGACTAAAACTATGGAAAACCCGGCTTAAATGTCAAAAAAGTGACAAAAAAGTGACAAAAACTTGGAAAAACTAAAATGGAAAAACCGGCTTAAATGTCAAAAAAAGTGACAAAAAATGGTGACGGCTTAAAAAAAGTGACAAAAACTATGGAAAAACCGGCTTAAATGTCAAAAAAGTGACAAAAAAGTGACAAAAACTATGGAAAAACCGGCTTAAATGTCGAAAAAGACAGACAGACGCAGAGCCAAAATGGCAGTGTTAAGTTATTCCCTGAAGCTGCTTTACTTTACTTTACTTTAGCTGCCAAGTGCCCAAACCAGGAATATTTAACTCCTCTACACGTCCAGACAAGAGGAAGGAAGGAAAGCTTTACATTACTGCTACGGGCGAGTTACCGAGCGGGATGCAGGGCATTAAAACCACGCCACGGGTTCATCATAGTGCATCGAGTACTGATCCCCTATGGGGAAATTACCATTTACACTGTTATTACACACTGGCCTGAACTACACACACATGCTCAGGTCCTCTACATGCAGAAAGGTCCCAAAAGGTTACAGTTAGAGGCTTAATGCCGTAGACATGTTCTCTGTAAGTCTTTACAATCAGACCCCGGTTGAATCCAGCAGGGCTGCCTTGGTGCATGATCCACATCTTCTTTTTTGTTGTTTCCTGAAGCGAAGGGATTTGGAGAACAGCAACTGAAAATGTTGATCCCGATTAATTTTACTGTAATTTAAGTCCTTAAAACACAGCTACAAGTCACTATTTTAATTTATTATTCTTTTACTTTCGGGGAAAGTTTCCCCTTAGAAATAAATACAATGTTTTCATGCCATTATGCTCTCTTTGCAACTTATCGTTGCTTGTGTGTTGCTTGGGGACAAGGTTGCGGGTCTTGTAAAGTAATTACGACTGCATGCACAACCCCTAAAAACTCTGGTTGTGGACCTTTACACGCGCCCCCGCGTCCCCGAATGGTTTGAACCTGCAACCTTCTGGTTTCCAACAGTTCAGTTACACACGGACCACAGTGGCACCGCGAGCCTCGGGGGCTACAGCGCACACACACACACACACACACACACACACACACACACACACACAAATTCACTCTGCAAATCACTCCACACACACACACACACACACACACACTCCCAGTGGCGGCTGCTGATATAAATCACAATGGAGGAGGCGGGGGGGGGGATGGCGAGCGAGTCGAGCCGGGCTTTTCCATTGGTCCATTTATCAGGGGAAGTGGCACATTAATAAACACATCTCCCCAGAGGTGAGAGGAAGTAACAGAGATGAATATGGCTGCTTCATCTGAGCAGCCGCTAACACCGCTAACCGCTAACACAAAAACACACACCTGATCCTCTACACACACCTTCCACCCTCGAACACCACCATCACCGTCAACCACAGCTACATCTCAACTTTAGCTGCTTAAATGTCCAAATTAGCCCCCCTCCCCCCCCAACAGGAATGTCTCTGCTCAGCTTCCGAGCGGAGACATCCCTGGAGAAACCACGCGGATGTTCTTCTCTTCTGTGGATTTGTTACAACATCATTCAGATTCCATTTGTCGCGGGGTAAAAGTTGTCTCCCCTCCTCCACATGTCTCACAGCGCCAGTTTCTAAACAGATAACATATGCTGGGGATTTGTACCCGAGGACGTAGTTAGACACAGCCTTTTAGCCCCCGTCATTAAGGACGCGCAGAATGAATGGGTCGGGAAGACGAGACGCGGACAGTCTGGGACAGGAAGTTGGATGCACGCCAGATGGGGTTTGGCTCCCAAACTGTTAGTATTAAAGGTTGTCATGATGGCGAGGGGGGGCAGAGTTTACACACACTGACTGGGTGCATAAAGCCTTTCTATGTCTTCTCTTCTTCTGCACTTCTCTTAACCCTCATGTTGTCCTTTGGTCTGGAGAACGCTACCGTGGTTGCGGGTGGGTGCGCCGGTCGTTATAAACCGATTACTAGACTATGAAATATGCCGACTCTGATATGTTCATACAGCCTACTCCAAACAGACAGGGCAACCTAACGCAGACAGGTTGGCTTACCGTTTTCAGGTGAGACGCCATGTTTGTAGTCCAGCTGCAAACTGTTGCTTGCAAACTTTGCATTTGACTTTTTCCCGTTATGTATTTGTGTAAAATGCTGCCACACTGCCGATGTCTTGGACATGGTAGAGGAGGACTGACTGGAAACTAAACACTCACAGTTACATAAATATTCAGCAAACCATCAGACGAAGGCTTTCTAGTTCTTTCTTCAGTCTGTCTCCGGTGGGTCGGGCTAATCCAAAAAGGTGAAAACAAGGGGGGTGTTCTGAAGACAGCCTGTTACCTGGGAAACAGGGGTGCTCTGTAAACACCCCTATTAGCATTTAGTGCTTTCCACCCATAGACCGTAACGGTCCATGCTTCCACCTGATGGAATAACACGGCAAAAAATCAACTAATCAGAAGTTTGGTCGAGCCAGAACGTCCAATAATCGACCAATAAATCGACCGGTCGACTGGGAGTTTACAGCCCTACAGCTGTCCTATGTAATAGATGCCAATCTTCAAACACACATAAATAAGAGTCAAGAAAGATATATAACCCTAACATCCAGATACCCCTGCTCATTTCTTTTTAAAGTCTCTTACTGCCTTTTGTGTTAGTGTTTAAATTTAATTTAATTTAAAAATGACTCTTAGTATGTTTAAAACTCTGATCTGTGAATTTTACATATCTCATTACATAACTGAATAGTAGTATTTTACATTATTTTGTGTTTTAGTTTCTCTTGCTCGTTGTAAATGAAGGCAACCTCAGTGTCTCACAAGTTGAAATAAAGGTCATTACATTGAAATCTCCAAAAAGATCCATTTTCAGTGACCTAAAAGATAGTTTGACCTAAAATGAGCCTCATTAGCATAACTGATCAACAAGTATAAAGAAAATCAGAGTGGCTCTGTAGGTCAGAAGTGTTCCCTGAATGCTTTGTGGAGCTAATTCATTGATTAGTTAATTGGCAAAAACCACATTTTGATGTACAAATCTGTAATTTCACAAAGCAGAAATACCAAAATTCAGATTCTCAAATTTCCTGATTGTGTCTGTTTTATATCATCAACAATCCTCAGAGTTTTGGGACATTTTATAGATTAATTTATTAGAAAGAAGTCCAGTGCAACAACAGTCTTCTCTGTTAAGATCTCAAGTCCTTGTCTGAATTTACATTTCAGAGCGGAGATCGATCGGACCGCTCTGCATACATTTCCTCGCAGTTGAAATCAATTCTCTGTAAATTGCCCTCATTTAACATCGTGAAGTGCAAAACCCAGACTGTGTGATGTTTATCTGGAGTAATTACGGGGAATTATTGTGGGGAAGATTGATTAGTTATGTCTGAATCTTAATGGGGTCGCCACATGTGGGCAGATGTCAGAGCGCCACTGGCTCTAAGCAGACGAGTTTTTGGAACAGAGACCGAAGTCTGATGCTCAAAAGTACATCAACAGAAAGGATGCTAGTTAAAGGACAGTCTTGGAGTCTTTTCTGTATCTGAAGTCTTTTTATATAGACGTTAGTGGTCCCCTAATACTGTATCTGAAGTCTCTTTTATATAGACCTTAGTGGTCCCCTAATACTGTATCTGAAGTCTCTTTTATATAGACCTTAGTGGTCCCTAATACTGGATCTGAAGTCTCTTTATATAGACCTTAGTGGTCCCTAATACTGTATCTGAAGTCTCTTTTATATAGACCTTAGTGGTCCCCCTAATACTGTATCTGAAGTCTCTTTATATAGACCTTAGTGGTCCCTAATACTGTATCTGAAGTCTTTTATATAGACCTTAGTGATCCCCTAATACTGTATCTGAAGTCTCTTTTATATAGGCCTTAGTGGTCCCCTAATACTGTATCTGAAGTCTCTTTTATATAGACCTTAGTGGTCCCCTAATACTGTATCTGAAGTCTCTTTTATATAGACCTTAGTGGTCCCCAACAAACAAACTGCAACCTCCTTTGTCTGTTTTTGGGATATTAATGAATCACTTAATCTGTATTCTGCATTAATTATGGTGCAGTTATCTGCAGAAAGAGTCTCTTATTTCACATGTCATTTATTCAAAGAAAGGGAAGTTGTAGGGCTCAAAGAAAGACAGAAATGTTTTGATTCTTCTCTGTAAATGGACAAAAATCTAAATCCTGCTGCTGTGTGTTCCCCATCGTGCCTCCATGAGACTGGATCAGATTGTTTTAGCTGTGAATCAACCCCCGGCACTTATTGATAGGGTTGTTCTGTGTCCGTGGGGTGTGAGTGTGTCGCGGAGAGGCTGTGGCGGCATCCATCACACTGGCTGGATCCTGAAATAACGCAAGTAAAGTGACACGATGAGGCGATGAGTGACTCTTTGGATTTCAGGAATCATTCCTTCAGACTGAGAGCATTTAGAGGGGGACAGCATGGAGGACGTGCAGCATTTATCACCTCTGTCACATTAACACCAGGTATCCGTGGAGACCTTTGTGCAGTAGGTTTTGAAAATTACTAACATTTCAGTGGTGTTTTGGTTTCATCCATCCATCTTCAGCCACTTATCCGGTATCGGGTCTCGGGGGCAGCAGCTCCAGTAGGGGACCCCAAACTTCCCTTTCCCGAGCCACATCAACCAGCTCCGACTGGGGGATCCTGAGGCGTTCCCAGGCCAGGTTGGAGATATAATCTCTCCACCTAGTCCTGGGTCTTCCCCGAGGCCTCCTCCCAGCTGGACGTCCCTCTACCTAGTCCTGGGTCTTCCCCGAGGCCTCCTCCCAGCTGGACGTCCCTCTACCTAGTCCTGGGTTTCATCCATCCATCCCTTAGGCCTCCTCCCAGCAGCTCCAGTAGGGGACATCCCTCTACCTAGTCCTGGGTCTTCCCCGGGGCCTCCTCCCAGCTGGACGTCCCTCTACCTAGTCCTGGGTCTTCCCCGAGACCTCCTCCCAGCTGGATGTCCCTCTACCTAGTCCTGGGTCTTCCCCGAGGCCTTCTCCCAGCTGGACATCCCTCCACCTAGTCCTGGGTCTTCCCCGAGGCCTCCTCCCAGCTGGACGTGCCTGGACCACCTCCCTAGGGAGGCGCCCAGGAGGCATCCTTACCAGATACCCGAACCACCTCAACTGGCTCCTTTCGACGTGAAGGAGCAGCGGCTTTACTCCGAGCTCCTCTCGGAGGACTGAGCTTCTCACCCTATCTCTAAGGGAGACCCCCTCCCCCCTCCTGAGGAAACCCATTTTGGCCGCTTATACCCTTGAACCTTTGGTTTCATGGAAAAACCAAATAAGTTGAGTCTCCTAGATTAAAGCGGCTCACCTGTGTGTCCACAGTGTCGCGGTTCTCCAGCCCCAGACTGACGCCCAGGCTGAGCAGGAAGAGGGCTCTGTCCATCTCGCCGCTGTCGGACGCCAGCATCGACCTCCAGACCATGATCCGCACCTCGCCCAACTCGCTGGTCGCCTACATCAACAACTCGCGCTCCAGCTCGGCCGCCAGCAGCTCCTACGGACACCTGTCGGTGGGCGGGCTCAGGTAACTCACCTGAAGAGACAACGTGACCCAAATGCAGCGCTCGTTTGTTGGTTTTCCACACATCCTCTGACTTTAGGTGTCATTTTGTCTCATATTCATCTTTAAAAGACCCCCATATGTCATTATACCCCCATTTGCTTCCTGACGCCTCGTTCTTCCTCTACTTTCTCTAAGTGTTCTTATTCTTTTTCAGTCAGTCAGTTTATAGGTTAATACGTTTATATTTTATAGTCATAGTTAATATTTTACCATGATCTACTGCACTGTTCACCTTTGTACTTTCATCATCAGCACAGTCTACAATAGTATTTCTATCTATCTACATATCTATCCATCCATCTATCTACATAACTATCTACATAACTATCTACCTACCTACCTACCTACCCATCCATCCATCCACCCATCCACCCATCCATCTATCTATCTACATAACTATATCTACCTACCTACCCATCCATCCATCCACCCATCCATCTATCCATCTACCTCTACCTCCTAGTGTTGCTTCCTCCCCTGATCCCATTGAAACATGCAGGATCAATGTCCATCTGAATCTGTCCTTGCCCTCTGCAGCCCGTCCTTTCCGTTCCCACATCCCATCAACCCCATGGCCTACCAGCAGCTCCTCTCGCAGCAGCGGGGGCTCAGCGCCTTCGGACACACTCCACCTCTCATCCAGCCTCAGTCCTCCTACTCCAGCCGCCAGCCGGGCCTCGGCCTCTCCTCCCTGTCCGCCTCCGCCCACAACAGCGACCTGCCGTCCAAGGTACAAAACCACTTTGTTTTTTAAAGATGATCTTCTACTCAAATCCTGTCTTGTCTCGTGTCAAGACACAGATATATAGTGTGGATTTATATTAGAGACGGGTTAAATTATCCTGAACTTTCTCAAGACGTTTCAACCTTTTAGGATTCAAATAAAGACAGGAATGGAAGATGTAGAGTCTTTTATTAGCTCCTACATTTAAAGTGAAGAGCTGTATGCTCCCCCGTTCCTCCACACCTGTGTACCTGAGCCTGATCACCTTTATGCCCTCACAGGCAACACTCCTCCCAGTGCTCAAACATCAGACAGCAGATTAATTAACAAAACCAACGGGGTATATATAAACATAAAGTGTCCAACAGAAGATGTCTTTGTGTTTCTGGAGCTTTTACAGCTCCATGTTCACGTGGTTCAGAGGTTTAAAATAGCTCTAATAGCTCTTATTTTAACCCTTGGGTTGTCTTCGGGGTAAAATTTGACCCATTTTCCAATTTATTTTTTCAACCAAAATGCCCCAAAAATAACACGGATGCATGGATGATCTTTGGTAAATTTAATGATTGCTTTCATTGAATTTGGGCTGTTTTATTCAGTTAATTAATAGCATTTGAGATCTTTTTTTAAAAATGGTTTTAAAACAGAATCATGACTATACGTCGTCTGATCTTAACTATTAAGCAAAATAATTCATAATTTTGGCTTTTGTAGGGTATAAAGTCATGAATTAAATGGAAACACAACTTTGACAAAAAAAATGTTTTAAAAAGTGTCAAAAGCATAAAAAAAATGCCCAAATTTTGACCCGGAAGGACAACACAAGGGTTAAATCCTGTTATGTCTAATTTAGCCAAAGCTGGAATTTATCTGCAACCGTTTGGTTTCTCCATCACTGACGTCAGCCGAATCGTCACAGTAAACTGCTGTTTTGGTTTGCGGTGTCGGCACGTGTAATCAGTGTGTGCAGCGCCCCCTCAGAGGTAAACCTTCACGAGGGGGACCCCATCATTTCCCTCCACCCACACAGGGATTTTTTCCTCTAATTCTGTCAGCTAGTGGAGTCATCTGTTCCTGAGCTCAGACATGTTTGTTTGGGAAAGGCCAACGAGACCACGGGAAAGGGAGATCATCGGATCTGTTTCTGCTGGTTGATTTTCACGGATTAATTCAATCAATTAACAACAAAAGAAGAACAAATACTGTCTTATTGGTTATGATTTTTAACTGGCTTTTTCTGTCTGATTTGGAGCAATTTTACTGACGATAATGATTATTTTACACTCATGCATCTTAACTTTCTTAACCCTCATGTCGTTCTCATGTTGTCCCCATGTTGTGTTTGTGTTGTCCTCGTATTGTCCTCATGTTGCCCTCATGTGATCCTCATATTGCCCTCATGTGATCCTCATGTTGTCCCTATGTTGTCTTCATGTGATCCTCATGTCCTCATGCTGTCCTCATGTTGTCCCCATGTCGTCCTCATGTTTTCCTCATCTTGTCCTCATGTTGTCTTCATGTTGCCCTCATGTTGTCCCCATGTTGTCTTCATGTTGTCTTCATGTTGTCCCCATGTTGTCTTCATGTTGCCCTCATGTTGTCCTCATGTTGTCCCCATGTTGTCCTATATCAATGTTCTTTTTAATTCCCCAAAATAACATGATTGATTCCACCCAACGCTCTTTGCCAAGTACAAATCTCTACTTTCATTAATTTTGGGGCGTCTTATTCAATTTTATAGCATTGTAAAACAAATGGAAGTGTTTTTGAAATAGTATTGAGTAAAAGTTGACATATTCCAGTCTGTGATTATCATCAACATCCATTCCTTTAATTTTAGTCTCAATAATTCCTAATTTCTGCTTTTCTACCTCAAACATTAGGTATAATTTCCTATAAATGAGGTTTATTGACCATAAATTCCAAAAATAACTGTAGAACTAAAGTTAATAAGTTAGTGTTACGTAGTGTTGAAAACGTCAAAAAAAGTGACAAACATTGAAAAAAGCGTCAAAATTGTTGAAAAAAACGTAAGAACAAGTTAAAAAAGCATCAACAAAAGTGTTGATTTTTACATTTTGACGTGAAGACGACACGAGGGTTTAGGAATTGGGTCCTGAATCTTCTTTCCTCTCCTCAGAACCACGGCGGCGACTCGGCCGTCAGCAGCACGGTCGACCCCATGATCACCAAAAGGTCAAAGGTCAAGACTGAAGCAGAGGGATTGAGGCCAATGACTCCTTGCTCACCGGTATGAAAATAAATAACCCAACCTACATTAATCTGCATTTATTTTTTAATACTCTCATGCATTTAGTAACAGTCTTTGCAGCGTCATTAGTGCAGCAGGACAGTACACCTTCACCGTAACTGTAATATTACACTTATTACACATAAACATATTTATTATATCATTTTATCCTTTAAAAATCATGAGCGATGCTGTAAGACATCTACAAAATATCTGTCACTTTTTAAAGGAAGTGTAGTACATAATTTCAGATGTTAAGCGGTTATTTTTCTATAACCTTTATGTTGTCCTTGGGTCAAATTGACCCGTTTTCAGTTAATTTTTTTTTTTTTTTGGTCACAAAAAATGGGCCGTGGAAATAAGCGCTGAAAATGTCAACATTAAAAATATCAAAAAACTTTGGAAACAAAACACCAAAAAACATAAAAAGCACCCACAACATTGAAAAAGTGACAAAAATGTGGGAAAAAGCAATAATGTTTTTTACATGGTTGACGGGAAGACAACACAAGCAATGAAATGATTTATCATATTTGAAATGAAGAGTAGGAGCAATTTCCTTTGGCTGATAAAGAAAAAGACATTTTACAAAGTGGGGACTTTGGTGAAAAATGAGGACTTTATTTGGAAAGAGGACATTTTAAAACGTGAGGACACGTCTCAAGATTGGTGAGAACTTTCTGGACTTGTTTCTCAAGTCAGGAGCATTTTAGGAGAGTCAACACACTTTGGAAAAGTGAGGACAGTCTTTGGAAAGTCAGGGTGTTTTGGAAAATTGGGATATTATTTGGAAAGTCGGGATATTATTTGGAAAGTCGGGATATTTGGATAGTTGGGATATTATTCAGAAAGTTGGGATATTATTTGGAAAGTCGGGATATTTGGATAGGTGGGATATTATTTGGAAAGTCGGGATATTATTTGGAAAGTCGGGATATTATTTGGAAAGTCGGGATATTATTTGGAAAGTCGGGATATTATTTGGATAGTCGGGATATTATTTGGAAAGTCGGGATATTATTTGGAAAGTCGGGATATTATTTGGAAAGTCGGGATATTATTTGGAAAGTTGGGATATTTGTAAAATTGGGATATTATTTGGAAAGTCGGGAAAGTCGGGATATTATTTGGAAAGTCGGGATATTTGTAAAATTGGGATATTATTTGGAAAGTCGGGATATTTGGAAAATTGGGATATTATTTGGAAAGTCGGGATATTATTTGGAAAGTCGGGATATTATTTGGAAAGTCAGGATATTTGGAAAATTGGGATATTATTTGGAAAGTCAGGATATTATTTGGAAAGTTGGGATATTATTTGGAAAGTCAGGATATTTGGAAAATTGGGATATTATTTGGAAAGTCAGGATATTATTTGGAAAGTCGGGATATTATTTGGAAAGTCGGGATATTATTTGGAAAGTCGGGATATTATTTGGAAAGTCGGGATATTATTTGGATTGTCGGGATATTATTTGGAAAGTCGGGATATTATTTGGAAAGTTGGGATATTTGTAAAATTGGGATATTATTTGGAAAGTCGGGAAAGTCGGGATATTATTTGGAAAGTCGGGATATTATTTGGAAAGTCAGGATATTTGGAAAATTGGGATATTATTTGGAAAGTCAGGATATTATTTGGAAAGTTGGGATATTATTTGGAAAGTCAGGATATTTGGAAAATTGGGATATTATTTGGAAAGTCAGGATATTATTTGGAAAGTTGGGATATTTTTTGGAAAGTTGGGATATTATTTGGAAAGTCGGGATATTATTTGGAAAATTGGGATATTATTTGGAAAGTCAGGGTGTCTTGGAAAGTCGGGATATTATTTGGAAAGTCGGGATATTATTTGGAAAGTCGGGATATTATTTGGATAGTCGGGATATTATTTGGAAAGTCGGGATATTATTTGGAAAGTCGGGATAATATTTGGAAAGTTGGGATATTTGTAAAATTGGGATATTTGGAAAGTCGGGAAAGTCGGGATATTATTTAGAAAGTCGGGATATTATTTGGAAAGTCGGGATATTATTTGGAAAGTCGGGATATTTGTAAAATTGGGATATTATTTGGAAAGTCGGGATATTATTTGGAAAGTCAGGATATTTGGAAAATTGGGATATTATTTGGAAAGTCGGGATATTATTTGGAAAGTCGGGATATTATTTGGAAAGTCAGGATATTTGGAAAATTGGGATATTATTTGGAAAGTCAGGATATTTGGAAAGTTGGGATATTTTTTGGAAAGTTGGGATATTATTTGGAAAGTCGGGATATTATTTGGGAAGAGAAGACTTTTTTGGAAAGTTGTGTGGACATTACTTGAAATAAAGACATTTTTGGAAAATTAGGCATCTGAAAGCAGTTGGAAAGTGAAAACATTGTTCAAAGAAAGTACAGTTTTGATGTATATTTTGATAATTCAAATCGTTTTGTAAAGTCAAGACTTTTTTAGTGAAAGCCAGGATTTTGTTTGGAAAGATGATATTTTGAAAAGTGAGGACACTTTTAGAAAGTCAGGTTGTTTATGAAAGTTTTTCTTTAAATATTTTGGAAAGTCTAAACCATTGTCTAGAGCACATGTGTCAAACTCAAGGCCCGCGGGCCAAATCCGGCCTCTTACTAATTTTGATCTGGCCCCTTTATACATTTAAGTTATATATACACACCTACTTTTTGTCACTTTTCACATTTTTTTTAAAACCTTTTTTATGCTTTTTCCCAAATGTTTTGGCATTTTCTTTGACATTTTTGCTTGAGTGAGAAGGCTATATGAGACATGCAATAATACAGTCAAAGATATTTGACTTTTCCCATGACATAAAAGCAATAAACTCTATGCCTGGCGCCTTGATGTGATGCTCATTTTCTAGTGTGGCCCTTGGGGAAGTCAAGTTTGACACCCTTGATCTAGAGAAAGGACAGTTTTTGATATTTTGGTGATTCAATTAGTTTTGTAAAGTCGGACACTTTTGGATAATGAGGACATTTTAAAAAGTGATGACCTCCTGTTTGTCTCTTCTCACGACTCCTTCTCTGCATCCTGATCCATGGCGTGACTCGCGGCGGCCCCTGGGAGCCGCATTCTCCCGTGACCCTCTTGTAAAAAGGCGTCCGGGACAAAGAAAAACTTCCCATGATAAGAGCTTTGCATCCATTCGTGGCTCCGCTCCTCTTTCCCGCTCCCTGGCCACTGTAAACTGTGCCAGAGCACTTCGTTTCCATGAAATATTGGCCGGGCTTTATTGTCATCTGAGGAGCTTTTTTTTCTCTCTCTTTTGACAAATTTGCGGCTCCTCTCCGATAGCGAGGCAGGTTTGGGCTTGATGCATGAGGACGGCGGTGCACGCAGTCGTCTTGGGGCCACCAGAATTGATGAAGATCGTGTGCGTGGGGCAGAGACAAACATGCTGCAGTCAGCACGTTGTGTGTGTGTGTGTGTGTGTGTGTGTGTGTGTGTGTGTGTGTGTGTGTGTGTGGAGGCGTACAGGAAGCCGGGTGGGACTAGCTGTGTGTCGGTTTCTGCATGTGTGCTCTTGTACAAACCTTCCGAGTTTGAGACACTGAGTCTGAGGTTTTTCTGTCAGTAAAATGGACTTTATGGAAAAGTAAGGAATTTATACAATATTTTTAGAGGTTGAGGACCTTTTTGGACTGTTGGGATAACATAAATGTAGACTTTTTGGCAAACTGAGGACATTTTCTTGAAAGTCAGAATATTTTTGAATAATTTAGTTTCCCTAAAATGAGGAAAGATAAGCACATTTATAAATGTGAGGTTATTTTGTGAAAGCAAAAACTTTTTTTTTTGAAGCTGTGAGGGACATTTTGGAAACTTGGAGAAACATTTAGCAATGTGAGGCCATTTCTTCTGCTCCTCTTTTTCTAAATGGCTTTTTGAGGGTTAAGATTCGACCACAATCAGCGGCAGGTTGAGTTATATTCACCTCTGAAGTTTTGCAGTAATGGAGCTAATACATTTTTAGGCAGATATGTAGTTTAAGCAAAACTGTTGCCCCCTGTTAAAGAAGTGTCCCGACCTGCAGTGTGACTTTGAGACCTGCATAATTACAAAGGAACCAGGAGCTGTAAACACACATCACGTGTGTGTGTGTGTTTGTGGTGGACATTGTCAAAACAAACCTTATCCAACCTCTTTAACTTCAGGTCAGCATGATGGACTTCAATCTGTAATTTTCTGTGTCTGGTTATATCAGGTAAAGCATATGAACAAACAGTTGCGTACGACTCCTAAAATCCGCTGTAAACTGTTCCACATGTGCCTGGTGCAAACACGCCCTTAGAAGTAGAAAAGTGTATGCAATTCCTTGTTGTAATATTTAGGAAATGTTTGGGTTCTCCACAGAACCATCACGGCAGCTTTTTGGACTTGAAGGATGACATGGATCGAGACGATTGTAAGCAGGAGCCCGAGGCCGTCTACGAAACCAACTGCCACTGGGAGGGCTGCAGCAAGGAGTACGACACCCAGGACCAGCTAGTCCATGTAAGCGTCTGTTTGTCTACGACTGCTTAAAACACACAAACACAAACTCACACTACCAGATCAAACCTCGCGACGGTCTCCTGCTCAAATTTCATGACTGCACAGACACTAGAAGAGACAGTTTAGGGGTTTATCAGCATGCAATAGAGACATTATTCAGGTGTCTGATAACATGAAGCTTGTCTTTGACTCTAAAATTTCTGTTGCACTGTTATTACGGTATATACGGTATTTAGCTTTTCCTACATGATACAGCACAGAGTGCACATGTCTTACAGAAAGTGCATATTAAAATGAGCAAAGTAAGTAAGAAATATGTTGCTTCATAACTCTGCACTGGGAAAATATTCCCACCATCACAGCTTTCTGATCCTTCTTTTTGTATAATTTGTGTTAGACAGCCTCTCTTAATTCTCATCAGGAACTTCAAGATAATAAATCAAGCACCTATGAATTGCAAATTTTCCAATGCAAGGATAACCTTAAGTTGAGATCCATTACTTTTTCTAGTAAGTGGACCGTGAGTAAAGATCACGTCCTAAAACTACACTTCCAGAAGTCCAGACTGAACTCGGAGCAGACACTTGATACCTGGGAACTGATGCTCCATTTACATTTAATTCTTGTAGATGCACGTTTCGAGTCTGATTTTCTCTCCATCACAACAAGCAGGGTCTTGGTTAAAAGAGGTCTTAAGAATTCCACACTTCCAGTGAAGCAAAGAGATGAAAAGACGGCGCGGGGTGAGGGGATTAGTGAGGCTGAGGGAACTCGCCGATACCTCTGTGAGAAGTTACACTGGCTCTTAAAGCTGCTATGCGCGGCATGTTTAAACATCAGCATTGCATTGTCTGTGCTCGAGATAACTGCCTGCAGTATTGTTACTGTGCTACTGTTTTCTCCAAATTAAGACCTCATTTCACATAAACTCCATTACTTCCTTTCCTCTCCTTGGCAGAGCTCCACTAGGCTTTTCTTTAAATTTAGGATAAACATATAAGGAATCACAGATCACTTGGAGCCCTGAAAGATTTATCTGGAAGAACAGCACATTGCAACGTGATGCAAAATAAAGAGTAGAGGAAGATAGAGCTGCAAAGATCGCCAGCTATTTTGATTATTGAATAAATAAGTTTGAGTAATTTTTTTATAAAAAAATCTAGCTTCTTAAATGTGAATATTTTCTAGTTTCTTCTCTCCTCTCTGACAGTAAACTGAATATCTTTTGAGTTGTGGACAAAACAAGACATTTGAAGACGTCATCTTGGGCTTTGGGAAACACTGATCAACATATTTCACAGTTTTCTGACATTTTAGACCAAACAACTAATCTATTAATCCAGAAAAATATGGTTAGTTGCCCTAGAAAGTGTCCCTGTGCTCACTATACAGCCGGAGCTGGCTATTTCTCACTAAGAAATAGAGAGGTGTTGGTTGGTTGGATTTTTGACTTTGGACCGTTTCCAGTCTTGAAAAGAAAGCACATATTGTCTGTAATTGAGTCCGAAAAACAAAGTTCAGGAAAGAAGAAAGAGAGAATTATTATTATAACTATAATTAATAAGCCTGACTTTACAAATGTCTAATGTCAAATGTCTAAGAAAATATAACCAATGTCTCTGAGATTTTTACGTTATGGGAGAATGTTTGTGTTTCACTCTGGAAGCTGCTTTCATCGGGTCTGATATCCAGAACATACTCGGCCCTAATTAGTGAGACTGGAACAGTTTCCTCTGCTGCAGCCTCCCTTTGAGATGTATGCTGATAAGATGGATTTCTACTGAAAAACCTCGCCGAGAACAGCATGAGAGCCTCTTAGTGGACAACTCTCTCCAGAAAACCTCTCACTTCTGTGTGTGTGTGTGTGTGTGTGTGTGTGTGTGTGTGTGTGTGTGTGTGTGTGTGTGTGTGTGTGTGTGTGTGTGTGTGTGTGTGTGTGTGTTGTATCTGTCCCACAGCACATCAATAATGACCACATCCACGGAGAGAAGAAGGAGTTTGTGTGCCGCTGGGAGGACTGTTCGCGGGAGCAGAAGCCCTTCAAAGCTCAGTACATGCTGGTGGTTCACATGCGCCGACACACGGGGGAGAAACCACACAAGTGCACGGTGGGTAACGGATGGCCCCGGCGCCCTCACGGGCCCCCGGAGGGCGGGCGGCAGCTCACGCTCTCTAAACACCGCGCGTTTCTGCACACACACGGCTAGTTTTTTTTATATATGTAGGTAAAACACATACACACACATACACACACCCTTGGGACGACAGGATAGAAGATTTCTTCCTTCTTTCTACTCATTGCACATAAAATAAATACATTAATCTCACAAGACTTCTTTCATCAACTGGTTTGGTTTGTAAAAATGTCAATTTGAAGAATGAAAATACTCGTATGACATTACAATTAAAGAGTACTTCACCGAAAGGATCCACCAGCAAAGCATATGTCAATAGATTTAACAACAATAGCTAGTTTAGAAACATCAATTAAAGATTAAAACCTAAATAATCTTAAATCCATAGATTCACAAAGCAAAATAAGAAGTAATGCAGATTATTTTCTGGATTAATTGAATATTGTGTCAGAAAAATGTATTGTAATTTTCCTTTGTGCTTATTAATTACCCTTTTAGTGGTAGCCAGGTAGAACATGTGCTATTTTGTCTCTCAGAAGTTACATAATCTCACGTGAGGTTACCTTTTCTACATGATTTTAAGTTGAGATGCTGATAGTTAGGATAAAAAGGTCTGCCTGGCTTCTTTTCAGTTCGAGGGCTGCTCCAAGGCCTACTCCCGTCTCGAAAACCTCAAAACCCATCTGCGCTCGCACACGGGAGAGAAACCATACGTCTGCGAGCACGAAGGATGCAACAAAGCCTTCTCCAACGCCTCGGACCGAGCCAAACACCAGAACCGGACGCACTCCAACGAGGTAAGTAAATAAATCTCCATAAATCTGTATTTGAAAATCAACACTTTTGTTGACTCTTTCCATCAATGGTTTTTCAACTTTTTCTTACGTTTTGTCCCCTTTTTCAACACTTTTGACGCTTTTTTCAATGTTTGGCCCTTTTTTTGACGTTTTCACCACTGCGTAACACTAACTTATTAACTTAAGTTTTATGTAAAAAAAAAAAAAAAAAAAGAAAGAAAGAAAGAAAACGTGACAAAAATGTCAAAAAAAGAGAAAAAAAAAAAAACTTTACAAATTTGGAAAAACACCCAAAAATTTCAAAAGGCTTAGAAAGAGTTGACAAACGTTGAAAAAAATTACAAAAACTTCAGGGGGAAGACACAAAATGGTCGAAAAAGACGATGATAACCTTGATATAAGGTACTTTATTTGAATTTTGACTGAAAAACAAAAAATCAACACTTTTGTTTACTCTTTTAATCAATGTTTAACTTTTTATGTTTTTGTCTCTTTTTCAACACGACGCTTTTTTCAATGTTTGACGTTTTCAACACTGCGTAACACTAACTTATTACCTCTAGTTTTACAGTTATTTTTGGAATTTATGGTCAATAAACCTATTTATAGGAAATTATACCTGATGTTTGAGTTAGAAAAGCAGAAATTAGGAATTATTGAGACTAAAATTAAAGGAATGGATGTTGATGATAATCACAGACTGGAATATGTCAACTTTTACTCAATACTATTTCAAAAACACTTCCATTTGTTTTACAATGCTATAAAATTGAATAAGACGCCCCAAAATTAATGAAAGTAGAGATTTGTACTTGGCAAAGAGCGTTGGGTGGAATCAATCATGTTATTTTGGGGAATTAAAAAGAACATTGATATAGGACAACGGGGCAATTTGACACAGTGTTAAAAACACTGTATAGCGCGACAGGACTTTACATTCATCTGTGGCCCAAATTTCCCAAATTTCCTTTGTGTCCAGATTGTTCCAGACATAATTCCCCTCCTGTTTTGTTTCCAGTCCCAGGTGTGGAAGCCTAAATCTGTGTGTTGTTTTAGTGTGTCTGCAGACGTTTGTGATTAAATAACGAGGTGTAGACATAATGAGCACGACAGCCCACAATGCATTAGGGAGAATCATGCTCCTCACCCCCCCCCACCCCCTTCCTCCTCTTCTAATCCTGGGACCACCTGCAGACACCGAATAGAAAATGAAACCCGTTGCCTCGCTACTTATCCATCAGTGGCACTGCAGAAGGGCGTGAACACGCTCACTGAGGTCTCTCATGCCACACAGATTTATTTTTACAGACATTTACTGTACGCAGAGCAACTCTAATTTAGTTTAATGTAAACAATACCTTCAATGATGATGATGGATGATCTCAATGATTCAATGGTTCACAATACATTTGAGCTGAAAATAAAGGACAAAAAAATGCATTGATGCACTAAATTAATAACCAACCACGGATGTTTTAAAGCCATTAAAGTAGGATATATGTGAGGTTTGTTTGTAGGAAAGTACTACTAAGTCAGAAATATTCAAATACTTCAAAACGAAAAGATCATCTTCTCATGTTCGTCCTTTTTAATTTAAGCTGGTAATGTTTATTTCAACATGTAGCTCACAAAGCTACAAATATACATAGAAATTGACACAGTTAACCAGGGCTGTAGTCAAGACCACCTTAGTCAAGTCCAAGACAAGTCCAAGACCAGGACTAGTTGAGTCCAAGACAAGACCGAGGCCAATAAGGTTTGAGTCCAAGACAAGACCAAGTCCAAAAAGGTTTGAGTCCAAGACAAGACAGAGTCCAAAAAGGTTCGAGTCCAAGACAAGACCGTGTCCAAAGAGGTTTGAGTCCAAGACAAGACCAAGTCCAAAAAGGTTCGAGTCCAAGACAAGACCAAGTCCAAAAAGGTTTGAGTCCAAGACAAGAAGACAGAGTCCAAAGAGGCCAATAAGGTTTTCTGAGTCCAAAAAAGACAAAGACAAAAAGAGTCCAAAGTCCAAAAAGGTTCCAAGACAAGACCAAGTCCAAAAGGTTTGACAAGACCAGAGAGGCAAGACAATCCAAAGGTTAGAGTCCAAGACAAGACCGAGGTCCAAAAGGTTTGAGTCCGAGACAAGACCGAGTCCAAAGAGGTTTGAGTCCGAGTCAAGACCGAGTCCAGGACAGAATAAAAGGTCTTTTGCATGACAGTATCAAGACAATCATTTTGGGTTTCCCTTTCCCTCCAATATTATTATTATCAACATAATAAAGACACCTGGACTCGGTCCAGACCAAAAGCCATATTGGGCAAGACCAGAGTCCGAGTCCAAATACTAGCGAGTCTAAGACAAGTCCGAGACCATAGAAAAACGGTCTTGAGTCCAAGACCGGACTCGAGTACTACAGCCCTGCCGTTAACTCTCTGCATGGTATTTATGAGCAAAACTTAAATCAGTATCTGTGTGTGTGTGTGTGTGTGTTTATCTGTAGAAACCCTATATATGTAAGATCCCGGGCTGTACCAAGCGCTACACAGACCCCAGCTCTCTCAGGAAGCACGTGAAGACGGTCCACGGCCCAGAGGCCCACGTCACAAAAAAGCAGCGCAGTGACCTGCCGCCTAGGCCGCCGGCGCCAAAGGAGAACGGCGAGAACGAGGCCGGTACCATAGACAGAAACCAGAGAGGGGACAAGATTTCAGACAACAGCTCCCCCAGAGGTGTGGAGGACTACCTGCACGTCAAATCCATCAAGACGGAAAACTCTGTGGTAAGAAGGCTCAAACAGTTACACATTTCTTTGTACTAACGACTTCCTTTTATTCTAAAAGTCCTAAAAGAGAAATTGAGTTGTAGTCCATCAGTCCTGCAAATAACAGCACGTCCTGTTATTCTAACCTTTGCTCTGCTTGCGGCTTGTCTTCATTTCTCTCCCTTTTCTGACTTTCCTTATGGACAGACCTTGCTAAGGTGAGCTCACCTTTGGCTTATTTTCATATATTTCACCATCTAACTTTGCCATCTTTTGCAATTTTACTTCATCCAAAATAAAACAGTTTTAATCCAAAAATAGATAATGGCAAATCAAAAGCCGGGGAGAAACTGCTTCTTGGATCTGGAAATTACTAATACGCAGGTCACATTCTTGGGTTCAGCATAAGATATAGACCCTTAAAAGCTGAAGCTCTTTGTGGCAAACTGCAGGAGCAACGTTACATTTTTTCCCATTAAAAGGATAAAATCAGGTTTACTTTCTTGCAGTCACTGTAGACTATTTTGGAGTCAAACTGTCCTCAAATGAACTCCCGTCTTCATTTTATCATCAGCTGCACCAGGATTTTAGAACTTTATAAAGAATACATAATCATGTTTTATCATTTGTATTGATTTGTTTTTTTTTTTTATTAAATAGACAATCAGTTGCATGCCATCTACAACGCAGTGTACGTCCCTTTTCCTTTTACACCAACAGTGGAGTCCTATCAAACAAACCTGATGAAAGCACCTCCACGATTAATATTCAACCTTTGGGAATTGGTTTTGGTGCTCTGTGCAAACCGAGACAACTATCACGCTTTCAAGTGTGAATACATTACAGTCTGCGATGAAACCAAGGCCGATCAGGGCCAATTCAGGGAGATAAATGTATATAATATATAATATATACAGTATATAATATACAATTTGTAATATAATGTATAACTGTTACAGTCCTAAGAAAAGACATCATTTCAAACCATATATTACAAATTAACTCCATTTGCACAAGCTAAGTGAGTGAGATAATATCAGGGCTGTAGTCAAGACCACCTTAGTGGACTCCAAGACAAGTCCAAGACCAGGACTAGTCAAGTCCAAGTCAAGACCGAGTCCAAAGAGGTTTGAGTCCAGGACAAGACCGAGTCCAAAGGGGTTTGAGTCCAAGACAAGACCGAGTCCAAAGGGGTTCGAGTCCAAGACAAGACCGAGTCCAAAATGGTTCGAGTCCATGATAAGACCGAGTCCAAAAAGGTTAGAGTCTAAGACAAGACCAAGACCAGGACTAGTCAAGTCCAAGTCAAGACCGAGTCCAAAGAGGTTCGAGTCCAAGACAAGACCGAGTCCAAAAAGGTTAGAGTCCAAGACAAGACCGAGTCCAAAAAGGTTTGAGTCCGAGTCAAGACCGAGTCCAGGACAGACAAACAGGTCTTATGCATGACAGTATCAAGACAATCATTTTGGGTTTCCCTTTCCCTCCGATATTATTATCAACAAAATAAAGACACCTGGACTCGGTCCAGACCAAAAGCCATATTGGGCAAGACCAGTGGCCGAGACAAGTCAGAGACCATAGAAAAACGGTCTTGAGTCCGGACTTGAGTACTACAGCCCTGGATAATATTGATATAAATAAATGATATAATATTTAAAAAAATGAAAGATTGTGTACTGTAGATGAAAGAAAGGAAATCCCAAAAGGTTTTTACTGTAAATCTAACTGAAACAAGCCGGTGTGACAAGCAACGCTTCATGCTCCCCTAAATGTTCAGAAAGAGTTTAGTTTTTGGAGAAGCATAATCACATTTTGTGATGATTACGTGGACACTCTGGCTCGTGCTCAAGCAGCCTTTCATCCTGCCCATTTCCAATTCACAGACAGACTGAGACAGTCTGTAATCTGTGGTGCGCCCCCACCTCTTTGCCCCATCTCCCCCCAAAAAAACAGTCATTATTTACAATTAAGCTGGGAGAGGATAAAAGATTCAATGATTCACTGTTCTTCTTGCCATGTTAACCACCGCTCCACTTCTGTTCTGTGAGGAAAAACTGTTTTTTTTTAGATCAAACGTTCTGCTCACTTTTTGGTCTCTCACTTTTTGGTCTACTCTTTCCTTTTGCTCTTTCCATCCATCCATCCATCCCTCCTTCTAGATGTATCAGCCCAGCCCTGGTGGTCAGTCATCATGTAGCAGCGAACCATCACCACTTGGCAGTGCCACCAACAATGACAGTGGAGTAGAAATGGCGGCGCACAGCGGGGAAAGCCTGGGGGACCTCAGCACCTTGGATGACCTGCCCTTTGTGGAGTCCTTGGGCTGTGAAGATTCGACCGGCGGGGCCGCGGTGGTGGGTCTCCACATCCGAAAGCAGTTTGGCACCAGCCGGCGCATGGAGTATTTAAAGAAGGAGAAGCTGAAGACAGTGAGGGACTCGTGTCAATGGGCCAGCAACCCAACTCCCCCGGTCCTTGGCACCAAGCTCCCACCCATACCAGCAGGCGGTGAGTAGAAAAGCAGGATACAGTACTGAGGATATTTATGGTCAGATTAAAGCTGAACTCCACAACAAGCTCCCAATTTTCATTCTCCTTTTAGCCGTGGTTTGGTCTGCAGCTACTCCTGTGAAAAATCTAAATCTAAAAGGAGACCTATTATATGTATTTGCTGTCATATCTATATGGTTCCAATGTTGGATGTTCATGTTAAACATGGGCAAAGCTTCAAATAATGACGTGAAGGTATTTAAAAGAAATCCTTGTTTTCTCTACTCTCGGCTCCTTATGATGTCCTACCAAACAGAGTTTCTATTTTTGGTTATCTGCTCTTCGGGAGGGGGTCTTCAAGAGACAGGTGCCCCAACAGAGTATTTCAGACTGAGGGTGAATACAGGTGCAGCAGCCATGGGCAGTTTGACAAAAATAAAGTCTTTTTTGAAACATTAAAGCATGTCCACATGATCTTGTAGAAACACAAAATACAAGCATGAACATGAAAACGTAACATAATAGGTATCCTTTAAGCTGTTAGATGTTCCACTTTGTCCACCAACTACTGTAGTTGCTAATGTGAATTTTACTGTCTGCCGGTTGTAGATTTGGTTTATAAGATTTCAGATTTATCGGGTGTTCAGACTCCAAAGTGCTGCCAAGTTGGTGAGAATTCAAGTGTCTAACATTCTTATCTGTTCATTCACAGGGTCCTTCCTGGAGAGTCCAAGTATGGGTGGTGGTCTGGTGTCCTTCCCTGGTTCCGGCTTCGGTGATCTGAGCTCTGGTAAAATGACTCTGCTGGAAAACCTTTCAGAGCGCCGTGACAGCACCTCCAGCACCCTGAGCTCAGTTTACACCCTCAGCCGCCGCTCCTCCGGCATCTCCCCTTGCTACTCTAGCCGCCGCTCAAGCCAGGCCTCGCAGTTTGGTGCCAACCGCCTCAGCAACCTTAGCTCGGCCGACTCCTACGACCCCATCTCTGCTGACATGTCCCGGCGCTCCAGTCAAGCCAGCCAGTGTGGGGGAGGCAGCGGAGTAGCAGGAGGGTATGGAGGGGGCCTACCCAGCCCTCTCAGCCTGACCCCAGCGCAGCACTACCACCTCAAGGCAAAATACGCTGCCGCCACTGGAGGAGCACCGCCTACGCCTCTTCCATACATCGACAGAATGGGTCTGAAGGCACACACAGCACAGTATGGGGACTCCTCCACCACCAAAAAAGGCCTGCTTTCCAGGCAGTATAGCAGCTGCACCACACGGAGCCTGATGCCCCATGAGGTCCCATCTAATATCCCCCGCCGAGCAAGTGACCCCGTGAGACGCGTAGCTATAGATTATTTCAGCCAGCCACAAATGCAGCGCTACAACAGCATGGGTACACTGAGTGGAGAGCAGCCCCATCCACTTCCTGCAAGACAGAGCCAACTTTCATTCCAGCAAGGTTGCCTACGACCGGATGGTAGTCCCCACCTCTACCCTTACAGCCTGCGACCACCCAGCATTTTGGAGAACGTCACGATGGGGATAATACCGAGTGACATCCCTGAAGAAGACCTGATGCTGCCTGACCTCAGTGACCCAATCAACAGAGTGTCACAAAATCAACAAGATTCCCAAGGAGACCCCAATCTCCAGCAGCAGTCGTACTAGAGAAGGACGGCCGCTGTGAATCAGGTTTTGTCCACTTCCAGCATGAGTCCAGGGCAGCAACGTCAAATGTGTCCATCTTCACCAAGGGACAGTAAGGCCAACTTACTCGCTCAGTGGAACAAAGTCTCTTTGGGACATATGGATGCCAGCCAGCTGTGCTCCAAACTCCAGGTCCGAGGGAACCTGGCTGTCCTCCAACAAAACCAGAACTTTGGATCTTTTCACAACAATCTCAGCTCCAACCAGCAGATGGTTCAAAACCTTGTTAACACAATGCAGCAAGGATGCAAACATCTGAATACTGAACCAGGTGCGAACTGCTTCCAGCAACAAAGATTACAGCAGGTCGTCAAATCTCAATGAAGCACTTAGCTCTCAGTGCAGGTTCAACAAAGGCTTTAGTCCTTGTGATAAGAACGGTAACACCACTTATCTACCATGTAACAACACAACAGCAGTCAGTGGGAGCATGCTAAGCCCCACATGCAAACAGGAGCCAGTTGACATGGACACTGTTGGCATGCACTTTGCTAATGCTGGATTTCAGCCTGTGCAAGTTAAAATTGAGGACTGTGGTAAATCAATCATGATGTCAGATCAGCAGAAATGTCACATGACCCCCCAAAATTCCTTGCAAACTGTGAATCAGAGCCATTTCCAGCCAATGCCACCAACAGAGCCTAAATCTCTAAACAAGCATATTTCAGGGCCCAAAGTGACAAACCAAACTAGGCACCCAAGTATTGCTAACGTGGATGTTGCTTCCGCGTTACCCACTGGTGGAGTTTTAGGACTTCATTGCAGCAACAACTCTGATGACAATGCCTTGTACTACACAGGGCAGATTCAAGTATTTTGTGTTTCTCCTGCGGTGAATGTACCTCCTTCTGAAAACAATGCAGTGTCTCCCAGTCCAGGCGACACACAGGCATCTAGGACTGTAAACTGTAATGCAGCACTGGAGCAGGCGCAGATAGACTTTGATAGCATGCTGGACGATGGGGATCACTCCAGCCTCATGTCGGGAACCCTGAGTCCAGGTCTGCTCCAGAGCTTGTCTCAGAGCTCCTCTCGCCTGACAACGCCAAGGAACTCTGTGACGTTGCCCTCGGTGCCGGCGGGGACAGGGAACATGGCCATCGGGGACATGAGCTCGTTGCTGACTGCTCTGGCAGAAGAAAGCAAGTTCCTCAACTCGATGTCGTAACAAATGATTTCCCCTCGGCTGAACTTTTGAACTCCTGATGCACAATAGACAGTCAAAACTTAAAATTGATGTAATTGTGTGCCAAAGCCTCTGTGGTGTGTGACGCTTGTTTTCTTGTACAGTCTCAATTGTTATTTAAAAATGTTAATTTTCTATCTTTTTGAAAAGCCATATCTCTGTTTTTTTGCTGCCATAGGTGGTAAATGTGATGTAAACAACAGAAATCTTTCAGTTGTTGTACAGGTCTGCAGTAAGATCACTTTATTAAGTGCCTGGCTCAGCCAAAACATATGCATCTTGTGCATATGATTACATTTAAAATGCGTAAAATGCAACCAGGTAATTATCCGATACCTGCATATATGGAATGTACCATCACCAACAACTTGTTTAACACTGTAAATTACACGAGCTGAACTATATTCTACAAGCTCAAGTTTCTTTTCTCCATTACAGCATTTCAGGTTTGCAGTCATTGTCCTCAGTTAGCCAGTATTTGATCGCTGCGGAGATTAACTGTGACCTCTGTCAGTGTTGGGCATCAAAGGCTTGATTTGTGACTGAATTATTATGAACCCATGCATAAATCGGTTGTGCTCTCGCAGCGAGAATCAAGCTTTTTCCTTTTGTACATTGTCGTACCAGTTTGCTGAGCTGGTTAAATGTAAATATCATTTGTACATTTTTAAGAAATACAATATTGACATTGATTTTTTTAAACAAATACTGTTTGTGTTGTTCTTCGGGCAGATGTTTTGGGAGTGTGTCCAGAATAAGATCTGATAAAATATGTTGAGTTTCCTGTAATAATCATTCATATGACCCTTTGGTTAAACAACTATGCTGTCATCATGCTTTAAAGAAAAACTACTTGGTTAAGCTTAGGGAACGATCTTATAATAGAATAAATAAATAGAATAAAGTTAGCATTGACTGTTGGTAGGAAATGATCAGTCAATGATTTATCAAGCAGAAATACACACATTTGATAGTTCCAGCTTCTAAATTGCGAGGATTTGCTGCTTTTTCTATTTACACATTATAATAAACTGAATATCTTTAGGCTTTAGACGGTTGGTCGGACAAAACAAGAGACCTAATGATTTCACTTGAGCCCTAGAAATATTGTAACAGCATTGGAATCACCAGATGAATCAATTATGGAAAATATTGTTAGTTGCAACTCCATAAATGTCTTATTTAGACATTTAAACAAATGGATGTCATTTTTCTTGGAGAGAAAGTCTTTCAATTAAATTAATTATATTATATTCAATAGCTTTATGTACACAAAATCAAATCATCAGGCTGTGGAAGCACTGCCTAAAACACAGAGACAAGTAACTCGGTTGTAAACTATAAGCCTTGCTCTGTTTCCCCACATGTGCCATCCTCTCTTGCTTCTTGCTTCTAATTATTCTTCATCAGTCTGTCCCTTGATTGCCTCCTGTAGAAGGAGAAGTGTTGATCGCTTCAATAATTCAACAACAAAACTTTAGCCTTTGAAGCCACGTTGCTGCACTTTCCTCAAACCTTTCTTATTGAATGTCAGACTGAGGCGTCACTGCTTTCTTAAGACGTTGCACGACCTCTTTGAAATAACTTCCCCTGACCTCTTCTTACCTCGCCGGCAAGAGCAGGCTTGACATAATGTAAATCCTTGATGAAAAAGGACGCTAACGGGAGGGGAAAAGGCTAGACTCTGCTGCTGCTGCTGCTGCAGTTAGCCCGTGTGTACTTCAATATTAGCTCTGACAGAGCGGCCCAGAGGACACAGCTGCTGAAACCACATAAAACCAAGCAGCTGAGAGGAGCGAGGGCTTCCTGGGACGCAGAGCCGAGCATTAGCAAGAGGAACAAATGATTTTAGTCTGTCAGGGAATTCAGCCGAGGATACGTTTGATCTGGAGTTCGTGATTGCTTTTGCCACTGGAATTCCTTATTCTCTCAGAGATGTGAAGTGGGAGAGAAAATAGCCCCGGGCTGTGATATTCAACCAGGCCCCGAACAAGAGGTGGAGATAAGACTGGCAAAGATTGCATTACCAGCACCTTCATTTATTGATGGAGATAACGCAGTGAGAAAGACGGGTTTCAGCGCTCTGCCAATAAACTCATGGATCATAAATTGTACTGTAGTACGTTATAAAATACCTTGATTTTAATCATACAAACGTGATGTAAGTAAACCCAGAGTGGGGGATTTGGAGGGATTTTTTGCAGCAGACAGCTTTTTTTTTTTTTAAATTTGGAAAGCAAGTTAAATATAATTCATATTCGGTATTTACTGTCACTCTAGCTTGTGTCCGGTATTTAGTAAAATAAGAATTAGAAGAGCTCAGAGGTTCTTTTCCTCCGTGTAAGCGTATTGGAGTCGAGTCAATTTTAATCTACATTTAAATTACAAATTTGCCTTTAAACGGCTTTACAATCAGTACAACCTAGAACAGCCTCGGTCCTTAGACCGTGCAGCTGTTTAATTCATATAGTTTCATTGTTTAAGCTGATTTTTTAATCTAATGTCCAGGCCGATCAATGCCCTGCAGGAATTCTCTGATTTTAGTTTTAGTTTCTGAGTTCCATCATGCAGTGAGATCCTAGACATCCGTATTAATCAAATGTATGACATTTATCAAAACCCACTGGTTACCATTGGGAAATGCAACATTTATTCCACATACCTCCTCCTGGGGAAGTCTGGGAAACCGTCTCCTGGGACAAAAAGATCCCTAAGAAATGGCAGCAGCTAATGTATCACGCCCAAAAACCTTGATTTATCCAGGTAAGTCGAGTGAGACGACCTGCCACATTCACACAGTTACACATCCATAGCTGGAAGATGATTTTTATAATTTCTTTACAGTGTCTTTTGTGGAAAATATGTTGCAAATGTATCACAGAAATACATTATATTGGTTGAAGTCTTATTAAGTGCTGAAGCAGATGCAAAGTAAAGAGTAGGGGGGTCCTGGGGGCCCCCGGTTGAGGAGAAGACCATGTTCAAGACCAACCAAGTACAGTTGCAACTAACGAGCATCTTCATTGTTGAATAATCTGTTAATTATTCTCAATTAATGGATTATTATTTAATCTATAAAAAGGTCAGAAAGTGTGGATCCGTGTTTCCCAAAACGGCGTCCTCAAATGTTTTGTCCACAAATCAAAAATATTCAGTTTACTGTCACAGAGGAGAGAAGAAACTAGAAAAACAGATTAATCGATTACCAAAATAGTTGGAAATTAATTGATTAATCTTTGCAGCTCTACAATCAAGGACCTTTGTTGCACAACTTTCCCATAATCTATTAATTAAAGGATTTAATAAAGGCCTCAAAGTGCCAAATAAATAACCAAAAACAAAGGTTTGAGACTGGGATGTGAACCAATGCTGCATCCAGTTTCTGTTTAGCTCGTCTGTAGTAGATCTATAAAAATAACAAGACTTTAATCAAGAAATCTGAATTCACAGACCACCACTTCGATCAACAGTCGCTTCATTGAGGATCGTCTGACTTCCTCTGAATTTTAACATGAATGCAAGATTAAATTATATAATAAAGTTGAGAGTCATCTCCATTTAGGTTGGCGGTGGGTTTTTATGACCGGAACTCACTAAGGGGGCAGTAAACAGGCCGGTCTGCTGACAGTGTAGAGGGCCAGGGGGAACAGGTTTTGCATTCTCCTGCTTCTCTCGGGGCTCCTGAGTTACTGACAGACTCTTTATGAGCAATACGCTTTTCAAAACACTCGGACCAAACCCAATGCAAACACACCCTCAAAGTGCAGAATCCCATTAATTAAATCTTGACATGAGAAAAAAAAAAAAAAAAAAAAAAAAAGAGTCAAATTAAATCAAGGTGGACATCTTTTTGAAGATAAGAGCGACCAGGGCCCCACTTACATTTTCCAGTCCAGCTTAAGATGCCTGTGGCTGATTGGTCGACCAGCAGCAGGAAGACAGGAAGGCAGGAAGCAGCTGAAGCTGAAAAATCCATCAATGAGAGAAAAAAGCATTAGGTCATGCACCTATACCGACCCTCAAGGCCTGTTACACGCTCTGCTTTGGCACACACACACACACACACACACACACACAACCTCACAAACACTTGATGTCCATTCCAGTTCCCAGCCTGCTATAGGGCAAAAGATTGAGGACCGAAACCAGCTAGAGTCTCGTCATTTTCCAGTCTGAAAGAACCGAGACCTGTTCACATCCGGGGTTTGCGGTTTCCCGTGTGGTGCCGGAGAGAGCGCAGCTCATCTGCCGGACGTTGATAATGACAGATGGGACACCTTACACCAAATCTCTTTCCATGACGATCATGTTGTCCTCGGGTCCAAATTTGACTAATTTTCTGTTTTCTTTCACAATGGGTGAAATAAGCTGAAAAGTCAGGTCAAATACTTTTTTTAAAAAAAAGAACCCCTACATTGAAAAATGGTGAAAAGAATCCCCAGGTGAAGAATCAACTCGAGCAGGTCTTTAAAAAGGTAGTTTTGCTCAAGCCGACTGTTTCCTTTGCCCAGGCAGTGTGCAACGTATTAGGCGGGGCGGTACAGTGGCCCTCTTCCCGTACAAAAAAAATGCAATTTCACATCATTTTTTGGACCATTTATCAAAAATAATAAGTAATAATAATAATAATTTTACATTTTATTTGTAATACACTTTACATTTAAGACAAACCTCAAAGTGCTACAGGTAAGATCATAAATGCGAGATAAAAACATCAGTTTAAAATACATATAAATAGTGCAACAGCATTGTTGTGCAAGGTTAAAACTCATAGGTTCTGCTAAAAAGAAATGTTTTTAGTCCTTCATTAAAGGTCTCAATAGCTTGTGGTGCCTTCAGGCGGTCAGGGAGGAAGTCTCTCCCCATTTAATGTACATATTTTATTGAAATAAGAGTCTCATGAGGTCTACCGGAGGGGAGGAGGCTTTACCTTTCTGTAATGAAAGGGAAAAATGGTTCTTTATCTTGTGTGGTTGACCCCACCCACCACCACCAACCACCACCCCTCGAGCCACAGGGGCTCGCGTTCTGTGCGGTCAAACACCAAAGTCGCCGACACGATCACCGCGAGGACATGGAAAGTGACGACTGGGCTCCATTACAGCTGTAGCAATGGAAGGCAAGGCCCTCTGACGTGAAGGAGACTCTGCAGCTCTGGTGACACCACATCACCACAGCTCTATATTATTTGTGTTATTATCACTCAGTCTAACAATCCTGCACCCAGCTCCCGTTGTCAGCGCCGATGATGGATAGCGCTCTGCACTCATTCATTTCTATTAGACTAATATGTAAATCCCCTCCAGAATTCAGCCTCTGCCTCCTGAAGCTGGATATTCATTTATGAATCAATTTCAGAAGCTTCTGGTCAAACTGGCAGTTAGGGAGTCTGTCAGTCTCCATTTGGATCTGCCAGCAGATGATCGGTCCTAGATATGAGTCAGCTAAGCCAGAAAGCATCCACACACACACACAAATAATCAGCTAAACTTCCACAACAATGTCCGACAGGCTACAATGTTCATTACACACAAACCACTAACATATTTAATATATATGTTTACTGTAACTAAATAAAAACTCAACTAAAACTATGCTGCCAGGTCAAAAAACTAATAAAAATGAAGTAAAAACTTTTATTTTTTATTTTTAAAGATGATTTTTTTAGACATTTTCAGTCTTTATTTTGATAGGGCAGCTGAAGACATGAAAGGGGAGCAAGAGGGGGAATGACATGCAACCAATGGCTACAG
>CM049394.1:15533610-15548610 GCA_026937815.1 Etheostoma perlongum
AAGAAGGGGGCCCTGATGCTGAGTGCCAGCTCCGTGTATGGCTCTGGCACCTTCCGGCTTTTTCTGGAAAGACTTAACAGGCCCCATGGCTGCATGTCTTGGCTCTGAGTTTTGAGCTCGAGTCAGCCACCCCTGACGTAATCCTTTAAGAAATGTCTCTCCTCTGCTGGCTGCGAACCACGCCGCCTCTCCACAACATAAAGGGAGCCTTGCTGTGAAGCCAAAGTTTACAGAAAACATCCAACGCCCCAGCTTTCCTCTCCAGCTCTGCATTACAGTCCATTTATGCAAAGCGCTGCTCGGCCTGTCGGCGGTTAATCATTACAAGGATGATCGATGGTGTTTATTTCCCCATGATGGAACGCAACCCCCTGCCTGATGATAATTGTAATAAAAAGGACAGATCAAGCCTGCAAACTTATTAAATTATCAGACCATAATTTGCATTAATGCCTGCGTTTGGGCTGCAGAGATGTTGGGGAGAGGCCCGGCGTCGGCTTGTTAGAGGGAGAGTCCACCTTGAAAAGCTGCTTGTGCCCTTGGCCCCCCCCGCAGACATGATGACAGACGAGACAGACAGTTCAGGACATTAAGAGCCACTAAAAAAAAAATACTGTCATGTCTATCTATACAGTTTGTTGCATCCTTGTTTCCTACAGCAGTGGAGGACGTATTCACATCCGTTACTCCAATAAAAGTGCCAATACCATAATGTCAAATATGTTGTCAAAAAACGTCAAACACATTTAACAAGTGACATTGCAATGCATTAAAAAAATGTTCCTTCAGTTAAATATATCATTTTATATCCTGATTACCCAGGAGTTAAAGAAAAAGCCGGATTATAGTGTTGTTGGTGGAGCTGGAGCTCATTTTGAACCACTGGTTATTTTCATTATGTATTTTAGTTTTTTTAGTGTTGTTGGTGGAGCTGGAGCTCATTTTGAACCACTGGTTATTTTCATTATGTATTTTAGTTTTCTGGTTTAAGCTGTGCTTGTCCTAGTTGCAGCGTGAGTTCGTAATGACTTAACCACAGTACTGCATATCACTCAGGATTCAAACAGCTGCGGAAAACCTGAATGAAGCGGCGGCCCGTCTGTAAGAGAAAAGCCCTCTCAGACCTGCAGCCGAGCCCAGATGGACCCTTGAACCATCAGAGCCGAGTGATGTTCATTAGCCAAGGACTTTTGCCTCCATCTTTTTTGAACAGGTCTCGCAGGGACTGGGAGCTTCTGGTTGAAAAGCCAGCTGGACGTAAAAAAATGATCCAGCACGGGGGGGAGAAAATAAAGAGCACAGAGTTAAAAATAAAAAGAGGGCAGCAGCAGCTAATGGGGCTCTGCTGCTTTTAAGAGGAATACACCAATTCCCCGTTAACCCCGATTCACAGCAGAGAGGCCGAGTGTCGGTTTCTTTGAGAACTTCAAGCCCAAACAACACAGAGAGGCTTCAGACGGGGACACGCATGTCCTAACTGGAGACAGAGTCCGGCTGGATCCATGCCACGGTACACTGTCAACATAAGAGGTCCAATACAGGTCCATGTTTGTTCCCTAAGGTACAAACTTAGCAAATGTTCCCTTAAAAGTACAAAAATGTATCTTGAAGGTACATTTCTGCACCTTCCGTTGTACAGTGTGTACTTTCTGAGGTGTAAGGTACATATTTGTACCTTTAAGGTACATTATTGATCCTCAAAGGTTTAATATTGTCCCTTAGAAGGTACAGGACAGGCAGGGCTGTAGTCAAGACCACCTTAGTCGAGTCCAAGACCAGGACTAGTCGAGTCCAAGTCAAGACCAAGTCCAAAAAGGTTCGAGTCCGAGTCAAGACCGAGTCCAGGACAGAATAAAGGTCTTATACATGACAGTATCAAGACAATCATTCTGGGTTTCCCTTTCCCTCCAATATTATTATTAACATAATAAAGACACCTGGACTCGGTCCAGACCAGAAGCCATATCTGGCAAGACCAGTGGCCGATACCGAGACAAGTCCAAGTCCAAATACTAGCGAGTCCGAGACCATAGAAAAACGGTCTTGAGTCCGGACTCGAGTACTACAGCCCTGCAAACAGCTAAGGTCCAAATGTGATCCTCTTATTCAAGGTCCAACAATGTCCCTTTGAGGGTCCCACCCCAGGGACAAGGTCTTGTTCCTTAAAGGTCCTGGTTTGTAAAGAAATCACAGGTTCTGAACACCATCTACGCAGAAATTACATCTTTAGGAGAGTCCAAAGTTTACAAAAAGAAAGTTAAATGATCCAAAAGTCATCGAGAATATTAATTAAAAAGGTGCACATGTTTTTACTCTCTAATATCATGGTGTAAGTGGGATTAAATCAAGAAAACACCATGAATTCAATATTTCCAGAGGGAAGCAATCTTTTGTTCCCCCTGAATAAATCAGACTAATATTTTGAAAGCGCTGCTTCCTGTGCGGAGACACACATCTGGGAGACTGCGTTAGCATGTTGACATTACTGAGTTTTAAACTGGATCGTCATCACGCTGTTGAAGTGACATTTTAAAGCCATAACTGAGTCTTCAATCAAGGTCCAGGTACTTGCTTGTTCTGGAGCTTTCAACTGAAGCAAACTTAATTGACGGATCAACAGTTCTGCATCTTTCATCATCGTTCTGAGCACTTCATTGTTGAGCATGACGGTTCGAGTCCATGTGTGTTGTGTCTTTGTGATCCAGTCAAAAGCCCCACAACATCACACCATAGGTTTAACCCACTGCTCTTGAAATATTGTATTAAATGTAAGTTGTCTGAAGGTACATAGTTCCCCTTTATTAACGACTTCTGGGTCAGAATATGTAAACAAATTGATGTCATATTCAAGAAGCAACTACCTCTAACTCCCGGTGGCTGTATTCTGGGGTTAAGTCTTAAAGCAACGGGTCTCAGCTCCTCCAGATTGAGGCTGCTGGAGGTGCTTCACTTTAAGGAGATGCATCCTTCTCCTGTGGATCTCAGACTCTGTTCCAACGATCCCACAATGGACTCCAAGTGTGTTGGAGCTTCTCCCATTAGAAGCTCTTAGCTTCTGGCTCAGGGACATGCCTTTTCACTTTTTCGAAATCTGGGACCCCTTCTTGGACTATATTGGGGAAGATGGTGCACGGACCCTGCAGAGTGGCCTCTATGGTCTAGCATGGTCCGAGATCTCGAAGTATATCTCCAGATGACATGCAATGGCTACAGTACCTCATCTTGACTGACTACGTTGGGTGTGCCTCAAGTGTGCAAACCTATTTTATTTTAGTCATTTTATTTTTATTTTTAATTACTTGTTGCTGTCTAGCTTTATTTTTCATTTTATTTTTTTGTTAAGAAGTTGCGGGTGGGCTAAAATGAGGGCTTTATTCTTTACTCAATGTCTGTCTTCTGTTATACTGTATGTGCCCTTTGAAAGAAAAGTTTAATAAAGATGTTATATATAAAAAAAAAAGCCCCACAACAAACAAGCCAGCCGCTTTTGACTGGAAACTCCACTTTTAAGCATACATATGCTAAAAGTCCTTAAAACCAACTCCAGACTTCAGCTTTGGATGAATATGGAGTGCAGTCAGGAGCTCCAGAATAAGCAAGTAAGTGGAACTTAAGGTCACCAATTGTTTATTTTATCTACATATAAAAAGGTTTTTCCTCCTCTTAACAAGTTTTAAACTAAAAGACTTTGTTTAACATGGTTTTCCTACGTAAAAAGGTAACAATAAACTGTGCAGATGGGCAGGAAGCACAGCTCCTCTTTGAATGAAAACCATTGGAGAGGTTCAGCCATACATGTATACACCCCCCTATGTTAAAATACAGGGGCATAAGTATACACCCCCCTATGTTAAAATACAGGGGGCATAAGTATACACCCCCCTATGTTAAAATACAGGGGGCATAAGTATACACCCCCCTATGTTAAATTCCCATAGAGGCAGATTTTTATTATTAAAGGCCAGTTATTTCATGGATCAGGATACTATGCATCCTGATTAAGTTCCCTTGGCCTTTGGAATTAAAATACCGCCCCCATCATCATCATCATCATCATCACATACCCTTCACCATACATAGAGATTGGCATGATGTTATTTGAGTTAGACTAATAGCCGGTTTGATTTGCATTGACATATTATTTTATGGAGTATGGAAGTAACCCATGCCGATCTCTATGTATGTATCTCTATGTACCTCATTTTTTAATTAAGGCATTAAGATAAATGTCCAAAACATGATTTTTTTTATTCCTCTTTTTAGTTAATTTAAGCATGGGCATGTAAAGTTATGAGCACCACTGTATAGTAGAAACTAAGTCCCATATAAAAAGGTAGAGCTGACACTTTGAAGAGACTCGGTGCTGCAGTGCGATAGACAGAGTCCTGTTCTGTTAAATAATCATGATGAATAATGAAGGTGTGTGTGTGTGTGTGTGTGAGTGGGACTGGCAGATCTCCCCTCCTGGGCGGACACTTAGTGTCAACCTGACAGGTCTCAGCGCAGCCCGGGGACGAGGGGGGGATGAAGTTGTCTCCATATTAAGCAGGCAGATTAGACCTGTTAAATGGAGGGCAGCATGGAGAGGTTCTGCACGTGGACCTCCAGGGTCTAAATCTCATCAGGTGAGGCTGGGCAGAGCTGCAAGGATTTGGGGGAAGAGGGGAGGGAAGGGGAGCGCGTGGGCCAGGCCTCCACCACACCACCTCACGTCTTCCTTATCCCCAAACTGGAAGTGACCTGCGCTTCTGCCAGCCTCCGCCAGAGCTACGCCCAGCCCTTCCCATCATGCACAGGGTCCATGCAACCAGCTCCCATGAGCCTCGGCTCGCTCCCTGCCATCTGCCGTGATTTATAGAAAACGGCCGATGATTTATGGGCCAGTCATCTCACAATGAAGTTGTTCTCTTTCATTTGCGCGACCTCCCGACCTAACCGCCACTCCCAGCCAGGTTGGGGAAACACGCGCTAATCATACACTATGAGGGCCTCTAAACAGGAGGAGCTGCAGGGGTGGAGGTGGAGGTGGAGGTAGAGAGAGAGAGAGAGGGGGTGTGTGTGTGTGTTCAAATAGAAGGCCCTTAATGAAATTAATTTTCAACAGTGTTTGCATACAGATTAAACAGGCGGGTCTGTGCGACGACGCGGGGCCACCACCGAGACACAAAGCCGTTTCAAGGGTCTGACGACGGGGAGAACTCGTCCACGCGCCCGCTTTGATCAACGAATCAAACGCCCCATTAGAAGCTAGTGATCCCAGGGATGTGTTTAAAGATTTATACAGCGTTGGAGGGGAGCTTGTAAAGCACACAGTGTGGGCCTGCAGGTCTGGAAGCACCAAAGTGGCCCATCAGATCATCTGCAGGGACGTCCTCTATACGTCTCAAAATGTCCACCTGTTCCCCAAAATGTCCAGGGGTGTCTCATGCAAACATCTGCTGCACCTGAGGTTTTTAATCTTAATGAGTTGCATGTGCCAAACCCCGGCTGGTCACTCTACTACACCTTCTTACTACACCTTCTTATGGTCGTGTCAGCCCTCGTGTTGCTCAATTTGACCCGTTTCTAAGTGATTTACATCAGAAATATGGATTTCTTTCAATCAGATTACCCAAAAATAACATGGAGGATTCCACACAATGTTCTTCTGGTAAAAATTAGGACTTTAATTGAATTTCTGGGGTGTTTTATTTAATCTTATAGCATTTGAATTCTGTTTTTTTTTAATGGTTTTAAACAGCATGGGGACTAAACTTTGACATCTACCCATTTGAGATCTTAACTAGTAGTCACAAGAATTCATAATTTCTACCTTTTTAAACTAAAGACGTATGTATAATTTGATATAAATGAGGTTTGTTGACCATGAATTCCAAGAATAAGTGTAAAACCTGTAAAACCTGTCAAATTAAAAAAAACAAAGCTCAAAAAAACGCCAAAAGCTGGAAAAAAAAACAAGAGAAAAAAAAAAAATCGAAAAAGTGAGAAAAGCTGGAAAAAGTGAGAAATAAATCAGAAAAAGTGAGAAATAAATCAGAAAAAGTGAGAAATAAATCAGAAAAAGTGATGTTAATTTTTAATTTTAATTTAATTTTTATATATATTTTTTAATCTCATGTTTTAAAGAAGAAAACAGCACTTTAATTTCACGTATAGCTGAATGCTATGAAACAAGAAGAAATACTTTTACAGTAACTTGATGAATAGTAATTTTCTCTTTTAACTTCTACCTCACGTTTCAGAGGAAAAAATACTTTTTAATTCACTTTAGTTACTGCTCAGATAAGCTGGTAAAATACACCAATTCATATTAATGAGGGTGGACTAAATAGCCGAAACACATCCTATAAAATGATCCCACAGTTCAATTAATAGTGAACATTATCAGCTTCCTAAAGCAGGATTTATTATTATTATTATTTTCACTTAATACCAAATATGTAACTTGTTTGTTCTGAAGATATTTAATTGAAATAACATGAATTGTCTTCCAGATGAAGGCAGTTTAGGTTAAATATCCCAGGCTCTAAGTAGAGATGTACATTTATATATATATATTTTATATTGTTGAATACTTTCAATAAAAAGGGTGATTTATGCAATCTTAAATAGAGTCCTGGACACCTTAGCTCAATATTTCTAGTATTGTATTTTTGGGCCTTTTCAGCTTTATTTTGATAGGACAGCAGATGGCATGGAAGGGGAGAGAGGAGGAGGGAATGCCATGCAGCAGAGAGACGCAAATACACACACATATATATACACAATATATATATATGTATGTATACACACTATATACACACACACACACACATATATAAATATATATATATGTATGTATGTATACACACTATATACACACACACAGACACACACATATATATGTATGTATACACACACACATATGTATACACACACATCAGACTATATATATATATATATGTATGTATACATATATATATATATACACACACACACACACACTCATTTATATATGTATGTATACACACACACAATATATATACATATATGTATGTATACACACACTATATATATATATACACACACACTAATATATATATATATATATATATATATATATATGTATGTATATACACACATATATACACACATATATATATCTATATGTATATATATATATATATATATATACTATATATATATATATATTTATATATATATATACACACACACTATATATATATACACACACACACTATATATATATATATATATATACACACACTATATATATATATATACACACAGTATATATATACACACATATGCACACTATATATATATATATATATATATATATATATATATATATATATATATATACACACATGTGTATATACACACACAACATGTGTACACACACACACACACACACACACACACACACACACACACACACACACACACACACACACACACACACACACACACACACACACACACACACACACACACACACACACACACACACACCCCCTTTAGTTGTTACAGAACATTTAGAGAGCTTTTTCCTCTTGCTTGACCAAGTTAAATGTCTTGAAAAGAGAAAATATTCTCAAGTTATTGATTATCTTTACCTGCCGGCAGTCATCGTCCTGCAGCTGAAACGTCCCTGAAACCCCGACCTGTCCCTGTCCCTGTCCCTGTCCCTGTCCCTGTAGTTCGGGGGTGCACTCGTGCTGTAACAGAAGAGAGTCACAGGTTCGATCTCCGCAGCAGGAAAGTGTCTCAGTGCTTTGGGCTAAAAAAAAAAAAAAACCCAAAAAACGGATTTAAATGTCAAATTAATATCCTAAATCTTCTAGTGAACCTGTAATAAAGACCTCAAAAGGGACACCTTTAAACAGATCGTTAAAAGGTTAATAATTCATCAATAAATTAAAATATTGCAGTAGAAGAAGACCATGTGAAGACTGCCATCTGGTGGGGGGCTCCATCAATAGAACAATGATTTTTGTCAAGTTCTCCTCTTATTTTATGTCCAAATGAGACAATTACAACTTAAATTTCAACTTATTCTCGTTTATTCTTATTTGGCTTTGTCAGACGATTGGTCTACCAGGAGATTAATGCTCGATTAGGTTGTAAATCTTTAAAGACAGAACCAAAGTTAACATTTTAAACATTTTTTAAATACATTTTAAATGCCTAAACCACTTAAACATTACACGTTGAATTAAAAAGAAAAAGACAATTTCATGAATTTTAAAGTTAATAAAGCTCTAGCATTTACCAGAACTTATCATTTTACCATTCTTTTGTATCTTACTTTTATTTTCTTACAAATTCAAAATGAACTGTTATTTTAGCATGAACCCATTTAACTCTAAATCCATTAATTAGGTCAATGCTGCAACGTGTGTCTTAACCAAGCTACACAGCAGTTAAATTTAAGATTAAAGCATTAAAAACATCATGAAAGTAAATAAACATTTCACCAACCTGAACTCGGGAGTTAACTCTCAATGACTTAACAGGTGCTCCAAATCAGTGCTAATGACTGATCAGGTGCAAAGCTGCCGGTTTGCTGCTGCTGGTGCATTCTGGGAAGTGCAGTTCTATGAGAGAGCATCATTCCTGTGATTCAGCTTAACAATTCTTCTTTCTACACTTATTTAAATCGAAGATTTCACCCACAGCATCGCAGAAAATATACAAGTTGACATGTGAAATAACATTATTTTCTAAGAAATGCACTTAAATTCACTTCACTTAACCCTCATGTTGTCCTCATGTTGTCCTCATGTTGTCCCCATGTTGTCTTCATGTTGTCTTCATGTTGCCCTCATGTTGTCCTCATGTTGCCCTCATGTTGTCCTCATGTTGTCCCCATGTTGTCCTCATGTTGTCTTCATGTTGCCTTCATGTTGTCCCCTTGTTGCCCTCATGTTGTCCTCATGTTGTCCCCATGTTGTCCTCATGTTGTCTTCATGTTGCCTTCATGTTGTCCCCTTGTTGCCCTCATGTTGTCTTCATGTTGTCCCCTTGTTGCCCTCATGTTGTCCTCATGTTGTCCCCATGTTGCCCTCATGTTGTCCTCATGTTGTCTTCATGTTGCCCTCATGTTGTCCTCATGTTGCCCTCATGTTGTCCTCATGTTGTCTTCATGTTGCCCTCATGTTGTCCCCTTGTTGCCCTCATGTTGTCTTCATGTTGTCCCCATGTTGTCTTCATGTTGTCCTCATGTTGTCCTCATGTTGCCTTCATGTTGTCCCCTTGTTGCCCTCATGTTGTCCTCATGTTGCCCTCATGTTGTCTTCATGTTGTCCCCATGTTGTCCTCACGTTGCCCTCATGTTGCCCTCATGTTGTCCCCATGTTGTCCTCCTGTTGTCTTCATCTTGTTCCGATGTTGTCTTCATGTTGCCCTCATGTTGTCCCCTTGTTGCCCTCATGTTGTCCTCATGTTGTCCCCATGTTGCCCTCATGTTGTCCTCATGTTGTCCCCATGTTGTCCTCATGTTGCCCTCATGTTGCCCTCATGTTGTCCTCATGTTGTCCCCATGTTGTCCCCATGTTGTCCTATATCAATGTTCTTTTTAATTCCCCAAAATAACATGATTGATTCCACCCAACGCTCTTTGCCAAGTACAAATCTCTACTTTCATTAATTTTGGGGCGTCTTATTCAATTTTATAGCATTGTAAAACAAATGGAAGTGTTTTTGAAATAGTATTGAGTAAAAGTTGACATATTCCAGTCTGTGATTATCATCAACATCCATTCCTTTAATTTTAGTCTCAATAATTCCTAATTTCTGCTTTTATAACTCAAACATCAGGTATAATTTCCTATAAATGAGCTTTATTGACCATAAATTCCAAAAATAACTGTAAAACTAAAGTTAATAAGTTAGTTTTACGTAGTGTTGAAAACAAAAAAAAAGTTCAAAATCTCGACAAAAAATAAAAAAAAAAAAAAAAAAAAAGTAGATTTTTAATTTTTTTTCGATTTTCAGAAAAGGAAAAGTTGAATAAAAGAAATGACAAGAGACAAGAGACAAGAAGTCTGATTAGTTTATTTCAAGTTCTGCAAAGTCTATCACAGGTGAAAGAGAACCAAACATGTAAATATATACAGTCATACACAGGGAATAAAACATAAATATATATAGGGTAGCATGAGCCATGCATAGTGGAAAATAAAGCTTATTTACAGCATCTCTTCTTACATTAGTTCATGGAGTCCACCGAGCTTAAGAAGCAGCGTGTTAGTATGTTAGTGTCAAAAGAAATATATATATATTTATATATATATATATGCACCCATAGGCGCACTTCCAGGAAATCAAATGTATGGTTTTAAATTTGGGGTTTTAGTTCTTTTTGTCTACATATACGTATAAGCTCGTAGGACAGAAGCTGCCAAAATAAAACAAAAGACTCGATAAATGAATAAAATGTCATTAAATGTACCAGAAATAATATAAAAGACATAAATTACTTGATCACACTTTCTGTTTTAATTGGATCTTTTATTTATTTATTTAAGCTTTATAACAATACATAATAATGTACTTTTATATTTAAGTTTCCATTTTTTTTTAAATTTTTTAAAATTAATATTGATTTTTAAATGCATTTTTTTTTTTTTGCTTAAGTTATTTTGAATCAATTAATTACATTAACAACATTTATTTTCAATATTGTTTTTGTTATATATTTAGTGGAATTCTAATTGATTTTTCAAGTCATTTATTTATTCATTATTATTTTTGGCTTTTGGCAGCTTCCGTTCCCGTAGTTTAAAAGTGGGAGTTTTTAAATCACGCTCTACAAAAGAGGAAAAGGAAATGACTTTAAAAGGCCCTAACGGCAGCGGCGGGACGCGGGGGGACTCTGGACCAGCGGGCAGACTCTGGACCAGCGGGGGGACGCCGGATCGCCGGACCACGAGCTGCGGAGGACTTCAACATTCAGTGCAGAGTTAAAAACTCTTCAAGTTGCCAAAATAAGAGACAACGGGCACCGGTACAGTACATTTAACAGTCAGAGTATTAAGATTGAAGCAGGGCTGTAGTCAAGACCACCTTAGTCGAGTCCAAGACGAGTCCAAGACCAGGACTAGACGAGTCCAAGTCAAGGCCGAGTCCAAAACGGTTTGAGTCCAAGACAAGACCGAGTCCAAAAACGTTCGAGTCCAAGACAAGACAGAGTCCAAAAAGGTTTGAGTCCAAGACAAGACAGAGTCCAAAAAGGTTTGAGTCCAAGACGAGACCAAGTCCAAAAAGGTTAGAGTCCAAGACAAGTCCAAAGACCAGGACTAGTCGAGTCCAAATCAAAACCAAGTCCAGGACTAGTCGAGCCCAAGTTGAAACCAAGTCCAGGACTAGCCGAGCCCAAGTCAAAACCAAGTCCAAAAAGGTTCGAGTCCAAGACCAGGACTAGTCGAGTCCAAGTCAAGACCGAGTCCAGGACAGAATAAAGGTCTTATACATGACAGTATCAAGACAATCATTCTGGTTTCCCTTTCCCTCCAATATTATTATTATCAACATAATAAAGACACCTGGACTCGGTCCAGACCAGAAACCATATCTGGCAAGACCAGTGGCCAAGACAAGTCCGAGTCCAAATACTAGCGAGTCCGAGACGAGTCCGAGACCACAGAAAAACGGTCTAGAGTCCTACAGCCCTGGTTTGAAGAGATGAAATAAGGCCTGGAAATCTTCAGTAACAGCATCCTTCACTTTCTGGGTTTACAAGTCACATTAAAGACACATTTCAACTATTTGGGATCTACGAGCCGCGTAGCGTAGCTTAGCTTAGCATAACGACTGGAAACAGCTAGCCTGGTTTTTAAATGGTATTTTTCATAAATTGTATACAAACATTCAGTATTTCTATACTGAATTTGAAAAAAAGAAAATTACTTTTAGCCAATTTATATTGGCAAAAAGTAATTTTTAAGTTGGAACCAGCTTCACAAATGTTAATATTTGTTAGTTTTCAGAGTTTTCTATATTTGGGTTTTCAGACAAATATGAATGTGAAGTTCCTTTTTCATTATTTTCTAACATTTTGTACAATAAAAAACTGATAGATGTGAAATTACTACACCTGTTGATAATGAAAACAGACGATTATTTGTGTATTCACAGTTAAGGAATAGTAGTTTCATTAAGTTAAGGTTGTTCTACAAGACAATGTACATAACAAATGTACTTTTCTGGTGCAAATAACTAACAATTTAGTGATTAATCAAATGATCTGGAGCCAGGCTGTCTGTGTTCAGTCTTTATGCTAAGCTAAGCTAAGCTAACAGGCTGCAGCTTTATAATTACCATACACGCATGCACGATCCGTCCTGCACATGTGCAATATGTTCGCACACGTGCAGATGATGATTTACGGCACTGCACGATCTGTTGCACAGTAGCGGTCTGTTTAGCTAACAGCTAATTCGGCTAACCGCTAGCTGACAGCTTGATTCAGCCTAAAATAAACTAAACAGCGGGAAAAGCAGCCTACAGCTTAATTAAGACTTTACAGTAATAATAAAGACAAGTATTGAGTGATTGTGTTTTAAATGAGCACAGATAACAGCTGTTATATATTTAAACAGTTATTTGGAGTTTTGAGGGTCTTTTACATGCCGTCTCAGCTAGCGGTTAGCATAATTAGCTGACAATTAGCTCATGCTAACAGTTATTTGGAGTTTTGAGGGTCTTTTACATGCCGTCTCAGCTAGCGGTTAGCATAATTAGCTGATAATTAGCTCATGCTAACAGTTATTTGGAGTTTTGAGGGTCTTTTACATGCCGTCTCAGCTAGCGGTTAGCATAATTAGCTGACAATTAGCTCATGCTAACAGTTATTTGGAGTTTTGAGGGTCTTTTACATGCCGTCTCAGCTAGCGGTTAGCATAATTAGCTGATAATTAGCTCATGCTAACAGTTATTTGGAGATTTGAGGGTCTTTTACATGCCGTCTCAGCTAGCGGTTAGCATAATTAGCTGATAATTAGCTCATACTAACAGTTATTTGGAGTTTTGAGGGTCTTTTACATGCCGTCTCAGCTAGCGGTTAGCATAATTAGCTGATAATTAGCTCATGCTAACAGTTATTTGGAGATTTGAGGGTCTTTAACATGCCGTCTCAGCTAGCGGTTAGCATAATTAACTGATAATTAGCTCATGCTAACAGTTATTTGGAGTTTTGAGGGTCTTTTACATGCCATCTCAGCTAGGGTTAGCGTTAGCATAATTAGCTGATAATTAGCTCATGCTAACAGTTATTTGGAGTTTTGAGGGTCTTTTACATGCCGTCTCAGCTAGCGGTTAGCATAATTAGCTGATAATTAGCTCATGCTAACAGTTATTTGGAGTTTTGAGGGTCTTTTACATGCCGTCTCAGCTAGCGGTTAGCATAATTAACTGATAATTAGCTCATGCTAACAGTTATTTGGAGTTTTGAGGGTCTTTTACATGCCGTCTCAGCTAGGGTTAGGGTTAGCATAATTAGCTGTTAGCTAAACTAACTTTAACTGTCTATGGGAACAGATCGTGCAGTGTCATAAATCCGCGTACATCGTGATATCATCTGCACATGTGCAGAACGGATCGCGTACCAACAGTTTTTATCTTCTAATCTTATGTCGTCTTTCCCAAAGTATTCCTTTAATGTGACTCAAACCACCTCTTTTAAAGATTTCAGTGTTCAGTCAGTAAGCTCTCCATACAGTACACACACTGGAGTTATTAGGCGCGTTTGTTAGTGTTATAATAAGCAGCGGTGACATTTCATCATAGGTGCACTTTAAAATAAAAAAACCTCTGTACATTGACCAGCGAGAGCGTCTCAAAAGGAGGAACACATACGTGTAAATTTACAGTGCTTCGACGTGAAAATATCAGTTTATTGCTAATGTCCGAAGATCAAAACGCTCCTTCAATCCTCGTTTCTTTTGCTCGTAACGCTGGCACTTTTTTCCACAATTCATCAATTAGCTTTTAGTAGCATCTGATCATTCAGCTTGTCAGTCCCTCAGTCAGATTTAGGGGTAAATATTTCACATTTTGAAAAAAAAAGGTCCAAGTGACTTACATTCGATTTAGGAAACAACTGATACAGAGGAGCGTCTTCCTCAAACTGCTAAACCATCTCTTTAAAACAAGAATACATTGTAAGCAGTTGTACTATTTTTGAAACTTTGAACTTGACCTTTTTAAGAGTAATATATAATATATATATATATATATATATATATATATATGTAACCTGTAAGACAGCAGACATCTTAACCATTAACATCCCAGTTTAACTTCCCAGACGGCAGAGAAACCTCACCGCTGTCTTTTAGTGGTTTTACTTCATAATCCTAATAATCCTTAATTGGTATTTCTCAGCTGTGTGACTAAAAAGTCACCGGATGATTTTAAATATATAGAGTACAGATGGCAAAGTAGTTCCACGAGACACTTATCGGTTAAATAATCCTTTTCTAATCAGATAATGTTAATTAAAAATGTTGTTTTGCTACTTCAACTAATTAAAAAACGACTTTTCTTTACATGAAAACACCTCAACGGCTGTCCTATTTGTTGACGAAGACATTGCGTGAATGTGTTTGGTCCCATTGTAAGACAAGAATCATCTTATCTTAGTAAAGTTTTGCATGACAACATAATGTTTTATTTAACTATTTCCAATTTTATGAATTGAAATGATGTCCCAACGCGGATAAAAGTCTGTTTTTTAAACTTCAGGGAAAACGGACAATACGGAAGTCATTTTTCGGATCAAATATTTGCCATTTAAAGAGTAATAATTATAATAAATAATAATATATTTAAATAAATTTGTGTCCATAGATTTCTCCTGTTCTCTAATTTAGTGTTAAACCCTGTGTGAAACATCTAGTAGTTTAATTTAAACATTATAAAGTATATTATATCATAGATTAAATGGGAATTCAACTGATAAGTGTCACACAGAACAAATTAAGTCCTTGTTTTCTT
>CM049394.1:15551110-15625256 GCA_026937815.1 Etheostoma perlongum
TTCATGATTTTTTTGACAGACGAGCGAGACAATGTCTCCGACAGAGGAGGACGTGGACAGCGAGGGCGGGGACATCGAGGTGGAAGATAGTGAGGAGTTTGGGAGGGAGGATGTGGTAGATGATGATGATGATGATGATGATGATGATGATCCTTTGCGCAACGCAGCAAGCGGCGGTAGATGTAATGTGTCCGCGCGAAGCATCCGGCACAAACGGGTTAAAAGATATTGCTCCTAAACACTTCAAAGGAAAACAGGTTTCTTATACAGCCACAAGGAGCAACAGTGCCTCGTACAAAGAACTAACCTTAAAGAATAGTTGAAATCTATGCTTTATCTGAAGTCTTTTCAAACTATATTTTTTAATTTCTTACATAAGCTTTCATCCATACGAGGCTTGCTGTTCTTTAATGATACTTCCTAAATAAATAACACCGACTCCAGCTGCAAGACTTTTTCCTGTTGAAACTATGCTGATGTGAACTCTGACAACGGTTCAGGACTGTGAAGAAAATGCTAACTAACGCTCCCTGACAGCGCGTCAGACTGACAGCTTGAAAGACAGGACATGTGTGTACCTTGCTGCCGGTCAGCTGAGCGAGGTAAGGCTTCAGCTCCTCTCCGATCACAGAGTAAATGGCCACCAGGCAGAAGACGCTGGCCTTCCTCACGCTGCTCTCTGTGTTGTCGTAGCCCTGTAACAGCAGAGGACGGTGAGTAAAACACCTGTGGACAACTCCTAAATCGACTTCAAAAGTAAAAAAGTCTCATGCTGTGCATCTCACTTGCAGGAGCCCAGGTATGATGTCAGAAAGCAGCTGATGCAGCGGCTCCTTGGCGATGCGTTCAATGGCCCTCGTTTGCATCTTGATGGCGGCCAGGTTGATGGGGTAGTCTGCAGTCTGCACGATGGGACAGAGGACCTTGATGCACTGCTCCGGGTGGATGGAGGCCGCCAGCGTGGAGGCCGCCTCCTCCGCTGCACGCACCACCTGCATAATGTTGGGCTTAAGTGAACCCTAATAAACGCACCACCTGCATAATGTTGGGCTTAAGTGAACCCTAACGGTTCAGGACGCACCACCTGCATAATGTTGGGCTTAAGTGAACCCTAGTACGCACCACCTGCATAATGTTGGGCTTAAGTGAACCCTAGTACGCACCACCTGCATAATGTTGGGCTTAAGTGAACCCTAGTACGCACCACCTGCATAATGATGGGCATAAGTGAACCCTAGTACGCACCACCTGCATAATGTTGGGCTTAAGTGAACCCTAGTACGCACCACCTGCATAATGTTGGGCATAAGTGAACCCTACGATGGGACACCACCTGCATAATGTTGGGCTTAAGTGAACCCTAGTACGCACCACCTGCATAATGTTGGGCTTAAGTGAACCCTAGTACGCACCACCTGCATAATGTTGGGCATAAGTGAACCCTAGTACGCACCACCTGCATAATGTTGGGCTTAAGTGAACCCTAGTACGCACCACCTGCATAATGTTGGGCTTAAGTGAACCCTAGTACGCACCACCTGCATAATGTTGGGCTTAAGTGAACCCTAGTACGCACCACCTGCATAATGTTGGGCTAAGTGAACCCTAGTACGCACCACCTGCATAATGTTGGGCTTAAGTGAACCCTAGTACGCACCACCTGCATAATGTTGGGCATAAGTGAACCCTAGTACGCACCACCTGCATAATGTTGGGCTTAATGAACCCTATGGCACCACCTGCATAATGTTGGGCTTAAGTGAACCCTAGTACGCACCACCTGCATAATGTTGGGCTTAAGTGAATTTCAATGATAAAGCCTGGCCTCCGGCTCTCACCTATTGCTCTCTTGGTAACCAGACCTAAAAAGACTCCTCACCTCCTTGTGCATGTCTTTATGAGCCTCCAGCGTCTTCATGATGGTAAGCTCAGCGTAGTTCTTAAAGCGGGCCGGCTGATTCCTCAGGATCTCCTTCAGGACCCGCAGGGCCAGCGCCCGGATCGAGTGCTAAGAGAGAGAAGAGTCAGTTCAAAGTGACTTACAGAACGTGTGATGGTCACAAAGTATTTTGCAGAGCATAGTCCTTACATCTTTGTCCCCCAGCGTCTCGAGCAGTAGCAGCAGCATTGTCTTAAAGTGTTCCTCCCACACCACCAGGCTGTCTTCTCGGGCCACTTTCAACAGCTCCAGCAGAGTCCCCCGTCGGTCCTCGGGTCCACGCTCCCCCGCCTGGCCCTGGGAGAGCTCCTTCAGCAGCTCCCCGACCAGCTGCAGCTGCTCAGCAGGGACGGCTGCAGGAGAAGAATTCAACAGATTGTGTTACTTTGGTAATAATTTAACAAAAACATTTATCTTGTGCTTTAGTGAGTGTGTGATGCTGATAAATGTCTGAAGCTCAGATTTAAATCCACCAAAAGATAAACAGACGTAGAAAGGATGTCGTTAATTTGCTGTGTGGACTTTTTGGTATTTAAAAGCTCCTCAAGAGAAGCTTTATAAATCTGGACTAGTAAATAGTAGTAGTAAATCTGTACTTTTGGTCAGTCTACGGGACAAGAGGAGACTTTGTCTGACTAATATGTTGGTGATCTTCAGCTTAAAGTGTTTTGTATAAATGTCTTTTGTCCTTATGTAACTGTATTGTTGTTTTCAGTTGTCGATATATATTTTTCTATATCGATTTCTTGTATTAATGTCTGTCCCGGCGTGCTGTGACCGTGTTTTATGTTTCTGCAGAACAGGAACCTGCTGAAAAACCAGTTTTTAAACTGAGTCAGGCCCGTTTTTATATTGTAATGATGTAAACTTTCCTGTATAATAAATATATGAAATGAAATGAAGTATTTGTAGAAAAGGACTCGGTAATGCAACATGTCTTTACCAGGGAAGCTTTTGGGGTTCACGATCTTGTTTTCCACACATTCTTGTCTGCCGCCTGCAAAGAAATGACAAACTAAACACCGACTAAATCGTGAACTATTCAGCTACTTTCTGAGCAGATGTGCCTGTGGTCTCACCGTCTCGCAGCTGCTCCACGGCGTCCTCAAACAGCGCCTCCTTCAGGGCAGCTTTGTCCAGTGTGCCGATGCCGTCCGTGTAGTTGTACGGGTTGTAGTCTCTGAAGCGCGGGCCGGCAAAGGAGCGCGGCGAAGGCGTATTCAGCAGAGACGTCTTGTTGTCCAGGGCTGTGCGTCCTCCACCTACCACCTCACCGCCGAGCTCTGAGGACGCCCCGACTCCGGACTGACAACAACATCACGACACAAAGCTTACTTGCAACAAGTCCTCCAAAAACACATGACAATATAGGAAATGATCCACGTAAGTAGCGCCCCTAGTGGTGGCAGGAAATACAATCTTATATCTAAACCAGGGGTCTTCAACGTTTTCCAGGCCAAGGACCCCCAAACTGATGGCGAGATGGAGCGGGGACCCCCCAATTATATATATATATTGTATAAAATTGTGTTATATCAAACTGGTCCTATAGTGCCATGTGTAAATGTACCTTGTTATTGTGCATTCAATACTAAGATACTCAAATAATACACAGGTTCATATATTGATGTTTTTATTTTAAACATGTGCGAGGCCCAGTGAGTAGGGCGGCCATGCCACTGCCATTTATAAACATAACATAACACAATAAACTGATACCTGCCAAGATCAACAATGTCTGTCAATTGCATGTAATCATGCATAAATATAAAATATAAAAAAAAAGTCTAATCAACCAAAACTTTCGCGACCCCCATGCAGTACCCCCGTGGACCCCCTAGGGGTCGCGGACCCCCTGTTGAAGACCCCTGATATAAACCAATGTTTCCCAAACTTAGGGTGGGGACCCAAAATGGGTCGCAGACCCGTTTTATTGGCAGAGTAAAATGCATATCAATCTTATGTGAATGAGAGAGTTCTGGTCAGCTCAGATTCTGGGGTTTTTTCTCTCGCTCTTCTTTTTAAAATGAATAAACTGGACACACATCTTCAAACAAAACATTCACATTATCGGGGAACGTCCAAACGATGTTTCCTTTGCAAAGAAGAGTCCTTCAAAGGGAACCGAGCAGCGCTGAAGGCTTCGTTATAATGGAATAAATATACTTCACATGCATTTAAATTCATAGTTTGTTTCCGTCTTTTGTCCACAGTTTAAAAATGTAGATGTTACAATGATTCATGGTGGGTTTTTGTAAATTTGGGTCCCGGGGAGACACCAAATTTCTCTTTTGGGTCTTGAAGCTGAAAAGGTTTGGGAACCACTGCTCTAAACCAAAGAACGTAACGATTGCATGTTGTTAACCTTGTGAAACGGTCGCAGTTTGGTTAGATTTAGACACCAAAACTACTTAGTTAAGTTTAGAAAAAGATGGTGGTTTGGGTTCAAATCAGATTTTAATTTTAATTAAAAGGTTACTACACACATGACTCTAAACTCGCCGTTTACTTTTATTTTCAAATGGGACTCAAAACTCGGTCTCCTGGGTGAAGTGCTGCGTTTGTTTGACCCATCCGCGCTCTTATAAGACCCTGACACACTAACCCGATAGGGGAATTTGGCGAGGTTAGTGACTCGAGTCTGTTCGGTGTGGTTAGTGACGTCCAGTCTGCCTCCTCCCAGCTGTGGTCCTCCACCTAGTCCTGGGTCTTCCCGAGGCCTCCTCCCAGCTGGACGTCCCTCCACCTAGTCCTGGTCTTCCCGAGGCCTCCTCCCAGCTGGACGTCCCTCCACCTAGTCCTGGGTCTTCCCCGAGGCCTCCTCCCAGCTGGACGTCCCTCCACCTAGTCCTGGGTCTTCCCCGAGGCCTCCTCCCAGCTGGACGTCCCTCCACCTAGTCCTGGGTCTTCCCGAGGCCTCCTCCCAGCTGGGACGCCCCTCCACCTAGTCCTGGGTCTTCCCGAGGCCTCCTCCCAGCTGGACGTCCCTCCACCTAGTCCTGGGTCTTCCCCGAGGCCTCCTCCCAGCTGGACGTGCCTCCACCTAGTCCTGGGTCCTCCCCGAGGCCTCCTCCCAGCTGGACGTCCCCTCCACCTAGTCCTGGGTCCTCCCCGAGGCCTCCTCCCAGCTGGACGTCCCTCCACCTAGTCCTGGGTCTTCCCCGAGGCCTCCTCCCAGCTGGACGTGCCTGGACCACCTCCTTGGGGACCCCCCCAGGTCCTTACCAGATGCCCAAACCATCTCAACTGGCTCCTTTCGACGTGAAGGAGCAGCGGCTCTACTCCGAGCTCCTCTCGGAGGACTGAGCTTCTCACCCGATCTCTAAGGGAGACGCCAGCCCCCCTCCTGAGGAGACCAGCCCCCCTCCTGAGGAAACCCATTTCAGCCGCTTGTACTCTGGATCTCGTTCTTTCGGTCATGTGTCGTCGGACTAAAATGACCAATCTAATTGGTGGAGAGCTAACCTGGAAATGAGGAGCGGGATGAGCGTGACTAGAGTCTCTCAAAATTTGACGAAAATCCTTTAAATGGACCTTGGCCAATCAGAAATGAAGACTGCATGGCCTTTTTCTTGCTTAAAATGTGAGAGAGAGACACTAAATGGTGGGAAACTTTAAAGATTAAACCATTTTCTGACATTTAATTAATAAGTCAAGGAAATAAATTGTCCATAACTGCTAATTATAGAAGTATCTGACAGTTGTTTGTGTTCCTAAACTAAGCAACATCTTTGTCCTCACCATGCCGTCCCTCTTGCCGTCTCGCCTCAGCGGCTCCATCAGGTCCTCTTGGCTGCGGAAGCTGAAGTTCTGGATGGCCTCGGTGACGCCGCGCAGAGAGCTGTAGACCTCCTCTGAGTTCAGGTTTTCACTGTCGTACTCCAGCATGCTGCCGCGTGGGAGAGACGGGCTCGTTAGAAATAAAACTATCACACGAGAGCTGGTTCTGCTACAGAGAGCGGGGCATTGGTTGCGCTCTGAGGGAAACAGGATGGGATTATGTGTGACTTCGATGCTTGAAAAGATTATTTTGGAAAAAAAAAAAAACCTATCTGGGAGATTTGAGAAAGGACCTAACCTAACAAGCCTGACATGAAGAACCATAGATGCTTTAATGTAGTGATGCAAGACTACCTGAGGTACAAGGTTCAGCACTGCTTTTGTTTAAAGCTTGTGAATAATGAAGGAGGACACTTACCTAGACATGGACAAAACTGAATCCTTACCCCTTTTCGACCAAGGCAAACCTAGTACTTGTGCTTGGCTGTTGCTGGTTTTAATCCGTTTCTAGTCCCACGTACTGCTTTTTAACTTTCTGCACGACAGTTCTACCCTGCGGCAGACATCTCCCGCTGTATCGGCTCAAACACCGGCTTTGTCCTCGAAGCTCCCTCAAGTTTGTTTTGAACATCTATCGAGGAACATACTGCTAGGAGACTAGCTTTTCTCCTCCACAGACGATGGCTTTGATTTTAAGTCTATAATGAAGCTCTTTTTTAAAAAATGGCGGTCACAAGGTTGGTCTTGTAGGTCATGATAATCCCGCCCCCAGCCCCTGATGTCAGCAGTATTTGCTTCAAGATCAGCTAAGGGGTGGTGCCACTCTGGAACCAGTATTCCCTAGCCAAGAACCAGTTCTTTGGCTGTCAAAACACTTAGAACTGGTTCAAGATTAGGCACCAGGTCCGAACCGGCCCTCGAAATGCCTTCGTCGAAATGAGGTAACAGATATTCTGGTGTGCATTTCATTATTTTCTCAACTTTGACTTCTCGGGTCCCAAGTTTCAAGAGTACAAGAACAAAGCATAAGTGCTTATTGCCATGCACCACAACACACTGTGTCCATGACTAGGAAACAAGCAGCACAGTAGAGTCATAGTTGGAGCCTGTAGTCCATGTTTTCTGTGCACCAGGATGTATCTCAGTGCAGTGCGTGTGCATAGCCGTGCATGCTGACAGGTAGAGACAAACAGGGTGAGTCGTGCACAGAGACACTGATTGCACATTTTCTCACCTGGAAACTTTTAGTTAGAAACGAGAAACAAATGAATGGACAGCGAAGGACAATTGGAGCAGATGGAGGCGCAAATTGCTGCAGAGGTGACGACAGATGACACTGCCTGTGAGGTTTCACAGTGCAAGAGAGCATCAAGAGGACAAAGAACTGATATGGATTTGGTTCTTTCCTAAAAGATATTTTTCATTACAGCAATAGAAAAAGATATTTAACTGTGTTTTACGTCACGCAGCTCTACTGTGAAACCCCATAACAGGGAGGAGAAAAAGAGGGGGTGGGGGGTTACCTGGGTGAATAAGCTCGCCGCACTGCCTTGACGGAGGAGTGGGCAGTGGGTGGAGGAAGAGGGGATGGGGGGAAGGGTGGAGGAGGGAGCTTGGAGAGCCCGTCTGCGCTCCAACCCCAGAGCCGACTGCAACCAGCCGGGGAGGAAGAGCAGGAGACGGAGAGGGAGGGGCAGGAGGAAGAAGAGGAGGAGGAGAGCAGCCCAGAGAAAAGATAGAGATGAGAGAAAATAAGGAGAAGCTCTGTTCTCAGTACGTGTTGAGAACTGGCGCCAGTATCATGCTGCTGAACCTCGGATGTGTTGTAACTACACAAATGTTATTAGCAGGAAATCATTTAAGGGTGAAGCCTCACATGCTTGAGTCCAGAGCAAGTCTGCATGTGTTAAGAGTTTCTAAAGATAGAGAAATGTGCTTTTATTTCTGCCACTGTGGTGTCACACTAAAAACTAACACTTAAAAAATGTCCTATCAAAATGGTTTGATCCTGACGAGTCACTGATTTTTAACCTGATATCATTTGAAAAATAAGCAGAATATAAGAACACACGTACAACAAATCGGACAAGTAATCCAATCAGTGCTGAGTCAGGAACGGTGATGCAAAATAATTCAAAATATCTCATTAAAATGTTGAATTACTTGGCTAAATTTAAGTAAATATTAAGTTACATGTTCTTACATCTTCGCTTTGGTTCAGCTCTACTCCAGCTGACTGAAAAAATCTGATATTTTCTAAATGAATGACCTTCTAATCATCTGACATCAATATAAAACAGGGGCAAACTATATTTGTGATGCAGAAGAAATGACTGTAATGAGGGTACGTTCTGATATGGAGAATTAAGTGCATTTGAACATCTTTAAATCAGCAGTGGTCAGTAGTGTGACTGCGGGTTTGAGGTGCAGTTGTGCAGTTGTGCAGTGGGAGGGTTTCTCCGACGTACCTGGGAGAAAGCCCCCCATGGGAGCAGTTGGTGGGCGAGGTCAGCGGGCTGCTGCGGCTGCCGGGCGGCCGCGGAGGTGTGCGACCTGCCGAGTTACTCGGAGATGCCTGCAAAATCACACAACTGGCTTTAGAAACAGTACCCCTCCTACTTCTACTACCTTTGGACGTAATGCCTTCTGTTTTGCAGCAGTAGTATGACTGGAACATACTACAAAATACCTTGAAACTTACATCTCTGATCTCAATCTCCACCTTTAAGCAAAACCTTCAAAATTACATTGTTGACTCTTGTTCCTGCTGACAATCATGAACCATATTTATACACACATATTTAAGCACTTTATTCCTTTTCTTTCTTTGTTGACTGCTTTTTTTTAATTTAATTTAGCTGCTTGTTCCATGAATCATGTGTTTGACTATGTAAAGTTGTACAGTATGTTCCTATTTTATTCTGTAGCCTCTTGGCCAGGTCATGTTTGTAAATGAGAAGTGGTTCTCAAACAGTTTACCTGGATAAATAAAGGTTAAATAAAATAAATAAAAAAGAAACACCGCCAAAAAAAACATCTGGAAATGTGAGTGGAATGTGTTTAATTATTATCTGATGCGTGTAGATGAAATGTGTGCGTAAACCCTGATTTAAGATTATTTTGTCAAACTAAACAAAAAGGTACATAAAATATATTTGATCAGTTAAATTGATAAATAAAACGTGTAATTTAGAGATTATCTTAAATAGAGTTTGGATGGCGACTGAACAAAAATGACTCAGGTGGATGTTCTGTTTACATTTTCAGATTCACAACTTTATATTTCACAGTATTTTTTGGATGGATGGATGGATGGATGAAGGATGGATGGATGGATGGATTTTTGTGTGTGTGTGTTACCATGGTGATGCCACTGTTGGCGCTGGCGTTCCTCAGGTGGTTGTGCAGCAGTTTGGTGGTCCCGTCCTGGAAGGTTTTGGGCAAAGCGCCAAGCAGCATGGTAAACTCCGGTGTGTTCAGCTCAAACAGGGCAATTAGGACCACCTGGGCCGCCTATGACACACACACACACACACACACACACACACACACACACACACACACACACACACACACACACACACACACACACACAATGTTAAATAACTTGTCTCTTTGCGGTTGCCATGACCTGTTTGAGGTGTTTATTGCAGATTCTTTGCTACTAAAGCATGACAACTACACACTATGGAGTCATAGGTGTTGCCATACAAAAGAATACATCTGTAAAAGAATAAGAAAATGTAGAAACAGAAATAAATAAAAGAATAAATAAATAAATAAATAAGGGAATATAAATAAAAATAGCACAATATAAAACATGTTACTCCCCTGAATGCTGAAAATGCCCCAAAAATAATCTTTACAAAACAAAAAGGTGTTTGTTAATTTATTTCTGCATATACATGTATAAAATGTATTAACATGGATTTTTAAAATATATATTAATCTTTTGTATTCAATGACTATTTTATCGATAGATTTTAATAACTTATCTTAGATTTGATAAAAGTGACAGCTAGTGTGTCCAATGGCAGTAAAACCTTCGAGAGAAAAGAAATCCTCGGCAAATTCTCACTGTTTTAAAATGTTGACTAAATTTTTTTGAAAATGAATAAAACAAGACAAAGGGAACAAGAGAAAGTTCCTTAACTTGAAAGTAAACATTGAGAGTCAATCACATGTTAAGTTAAATGTTAAAAAGCACATTTGTTGCAGTGAGAGTGCAGCATGTCGGTTCAAATCGAGAAAGTTAAGCAAAAGCCCGAAACAAATGTCTTCTTCAGGAAAACTCACATGTATTAAAGTTAAAAGCAAAATGCACAAATTCATGCACAACTTGCTGGAAACATCCCGTTTGCTATGTTAAGGTCAGAGCTGGAGTTAAAACTGCACAGACCAAACCCCGCACGCAGTTCATGCACATACTGAAGACACATTTCGAAGTCCGCTGGAACACCTACAACCCATTTTCCCAGTTTTCCCAGCCATGAAACAGAACCATCACATGATTCTGAAACTTGATTTAAGAGCAGTTAGTGTGGAAAAGCCTCACACCACTCAGTGAGAACATCCAGCTGCTCCCTGGCTGTTTCTGAGAGTTAGAGAAGGTTATTCCCTCTGCTCATGCTGTTTGATGGAGAGTCTACCTGCTTGCACCTCTCCTCCAGGTTGCCCTCTCCAGGCAGAGAGGCCACGGTGTTGGGGGGTCGGCCTGAGAAATCCTCCCCTGCCCAGCTATGAAGGGTCTGGGGGGTGCGTTGGACGGAAATGGTGATTGGAAAAAAAAATATAAAATCAAGATGTGAAAAAAAAAAAAGAAATAAATAAAAAAAAGAATTGAAAAGTTGTGAGAGAAGATGGAGGTGGACCGCCCCGCCCTCCTACCTTGCGGACGTCGGAGCTCTTGGGCTCGGTCGTCCAGGTGATGATGCGAGAGACGGCGAGGCGTGTCTCGCTGGAGTTGACGAAGTCGCCCGGGTCCATCTGGCGGGCGAGCGCCTCGGTGTAGCGCAGGATGGCCACCTTCACCTTCAGGTTGGGCGTCTGCGTCTGGTCCACGATGAAGCGCATCAGGATGTTGAACTGCTGTTCGTACGAGAAGGAATCTCTGCAGAGAAACGTCCACGGCATCAGCTTTATTTTTTAATAACTCCTTAAACTCATCCAAGGAAATGGTACACTCTAAGAAAAAATTCCGTAAAATAACAGAAAAAGTACTGGCAGCTCATTACCCGGACTTTCTACCGTAATTAAAAAACTGAACATTTTCTGTTATTTAATGGCGTTCCTACAGTAAAAAAACTGAACATTTTCTGTTATTTAATGGTGTTCCTACAGTAAAAAAACAGAACATTTTCTGTTATTTAATGGTGTTCCTACAGTAAAAAAACAGAACATTTTCTGTTATTTAATGGTGTTCCTACAGTAAAAAAACTGAACATTTTCTGTAATTTAATGGTGTTCCTACAGTAAAAAAACAGAACATTTTCTGTAATTTAATGGTGTTCCTACAGTAAAAAAACTGAACATTTTCTGTTATTTAATGGTGTTCCTACAGTAAAAAAACTGAACATTTTCTGTTATTTAATGGTGTTCCTACAGTAAAAAACAGAACATTTTCTGTTATTTAATGGTGTTCCTACAGTAAAAAAACAGAACATTTTCTGTTATTTAATGGTTCCTGTTCCTACAGTAAAAAAACTGAACATTTTCTGTTATTTAATGGTGTTCCTACAGTAAAAAAACAGAACATTTTCTGTTATTTAATGGCGTTCCTACAGTAAAAAAACAGAACATTTTCTGTTATTTAATGGTGTTCCTACAGTAAAAAAACAGAACATTTTCTGTTATTTAATGGTGTTCCTACAGTAAAAAAACTGAACATTTTCTGTTATTTAATGGTGTTCCTACAGTGAACATTTTCTGTTATTTAAGTAAAAAAACAGAACATTTTCTGTTATTTAATGGTGTTCCTACAGTAAAAAAACAGAACATTTTCTGTTATTTAATGGTGTTCCATTTTCTGTAATTTAATGGTGTTCTACAGTAAAAAACTACATTTTCAGTGAACAAAAAAAAACAGAACATTTTCTGTTATTTAATGGCTGTTCCTACAGTAAAAAAACTGAACATTTTCTGTTATTTAATGGTGTTCCTACAGTAAAAAACTGAACATTTTCTGTTATTTAATGGTGTTCCTACAGTAAAAAAAACTGAACATTTTCTGTTATTTAATGGTGTTCCTACAGTAAAAAAACTGAACATTTTCTGTTATTTAATGGTGTTCCTACAGTAAAAAACTGAACATTTTCTGTTATTTAATGGTGTTCCTACAGTAAAAAAACTGAACAAAAAAACAGAACATTTTCTGTTATTTAATGGTGTTCCTACAGTAAAAAAAAAAAACAGAGAACATTTTCTGTTATTTAATGGTGTTCCTAAAAAAAACAGTAAAAAACAGAACATTTTCTGTTATTTAATGGTGTTCCTACAGTAAAAAAACTGAACATTTTCTGTTATTTAATGGTGTTCCTACAGTAAAAAAACTGAACATTTTCTGTTATTTAATGGTGTTCCTACAGTAAAAAAACAGAACATTTTCTGTTATTTAATGGTGTTCCTACAGTAAAAAAACAGAACATTTTCTGTTATTTAATGGCGTTCCTACAGTAAAAAAACTGAACATTTTCTGTAAAAAAAACAGAACATTTTCTGTAATTTAATTACAAAAAAAAAATGGTGTTCCTACAGTAAAAAAACAGAACATTTTCTGTTATTTAATGGTGTTCCTACAGTAAAAAAAAAAAACTGAACATTTTCTGTTATTTAATGGTGTTCCTACAGTAAAAAAACTGAACATTTTCTGTAATTTAATGGTGTTCCTACAAAAAAAAACTGAACATTTTCTGTTATTTAATGGTGTTCCTACAGTAAAAAACTGAACATTTTCTGTTATTTAATGGTGTTCCTACCTGAACATTTTCTGTTATTTAATGGTGTTCCTACAGTAAAAAAACTGAACATTTTCTGTTATTTAATGGTGTTCCTACAGTAAAAAAACTGAACATTTTCTGTTATTTAATGGTGTTCCTACAGTAAAAAAACTGAACATTTTCTGTTATTTAATGGTGTTCCTACAGTAAAAAAACTGAACATTTTCTGTTATTTAATGGTGTTCCTACAGTAAAAAAAAACTGAACATTTTCTGTTATTTAATGGTGTTCCTACAGTAAAAAAAACTGAACATTTTCTGTAATTTAATGGTGTTCCTACAGTAAAAAACTGAACATTTTCTGTTATTTAATGGTGTTCTACAGTAAAAAACTGAACATTTTCTGTTATTTAAAAAACTGAACATTTTCTGTTATTTAATGGTGTTCCTACAGTAAAAAAAAACTGAACATTTTCTGTTATTTAATGGTGTTCCTACAGTAAAAAAAACTGAACATTTTCTGTTATTTAATGGTGTTCCTACAGTAAAAAAAATGAACATTTTCTGTAATTTAATGGTGTTCCTACAGTAAAAAAACTGAACATTTTCTGTAATTTTAATGGTGTTTCCTACAGTAAAAAAAAACAGAACATTTTCTGTAATTTAATGGCGTTCCTACAGTAAAAAAACAGAGTAAAAACAGAACATTTTCTGTAATTTAATGGTGTTCTACAGTAAAAAAAACAGAACATTTTCTGTTATTTAATGGTGTTCCTACAGTAAAAAACAGAACATTTTCTGTTATTTAATGGTGTTCCTACAGTAAAAAAAAAAACATTTTCTGTTATTTAATGGTGTTCTAGTAAAAAAAACTGAACATTTTCTGTAATTTTAAAAAAACTGAACATTTTCTGTTATTTAATGGTGTTCCTACAGTAAAAAAAACTGAACATTTTCTGTTATTTAATGGTGTTCCTACAGTAAAAAACTGAACATTTTCTGTTATTTAATGGTGTTTCCTACAGTAAAAAACTGAACATTTTCTGTTATTTAATAATTTAAAAAAAACTGAACATTTTCTGTATTTTCCTACAGTAAAAAACTGAACATTTTCTGTTATTTAATGGCGTTCCTACAGTAAAAAAAACGGAACATTTTCTGTTATTTAATGGTGTTCCTACAGTAAAAAAACTGAACATTTTCTGTTATTTAATGGTGTTCCTACAGTAAAAAAACAGAACATTTTCTGTAATTTAATGGTGTTCCAGTAAAAAAACAGAACATTTTCTGTTATTTAATGGTGTTCCTACAGTAAAAAAACTGAACATTTTCTGTAATTTAATGGGTTCCTACAGTAAAAAAACAGAACATTTTCTGTTATTTAATGGTGTTCCTACAGTAAAAAAAACAGAACATTTTCTGTAATTTAATGGTGTTCCTACAGTAAAAAAAAACAGAACATTTTCTGTTATTTAATGGTGTTCCTACAGTAAAAAACAGAACATTTTCATTTAATGGTGTTCCTACAGTAAAAAAACTGAACATTTTCTGTAATTTAATGGTGTTCCTACAGTAAAAAAACAGAACATTTTCTGTTATTTAATGAGTAAAAAAAAAACAGTGTTGAAAAAACAGAACCTACTACAGTAAAAAAAACAGAACATTTTCTGTTATTTAATGGTGTTCCTACAGTAAAAAAACTGAACATTTTCTGTTATTTAATGGTGTTCCTACAGTAAAAAAACAGAACATTTTCTGTTATTTAATGGTGTTCCTACAGTAAAAAAACTGAACATTTTCTGTTATTTAATGGTGTTCCTACAGTAAAAAAACTGAACATTTTCTGTTATTTAATGGCGTTCCTACAGTAAAAAACTGAACATTTTCTGTTATTTAATGGTGTTCCTACAGTAAAAAAAAAACTGAACATTTTCTGTTATTTAATGGTGTTCCTACAGTAAAAAACAGAACATTTTCTGTTATTTAATGGCGTTCCTAAAAACCAGAACACAGCTCCTACAGTAAAAAAACTGAACATTTTCTGTTATTTAATGGTGTTCCTACATTAAAAACAGAGAACATTTTCTGTAATTTAATGGTGTTCCTACAGTAAAAAAAACTGTTATTTACATTTTCTACAGTAAAAAAACTGAACATTTTCTGTTATTTAATGGTGTTCCTACATTAAAAAAACAGAACATTTTCTGTTATTTAATTTAATGTTCTACAGTAAAAAAAAAAACTGTTCCTACAGTAAAAAAACTGAACATTTTCTGTTATTTAATGGTGTTCCTACAGTAAAAAAACAGAACATTTTCTGTTATTTAATGGTGTTCCTACAGTAAAAAACTGAACATTTTCTGTTATTTAATGGTGTTCCTACATAAAAAAAAACAGAAAAAACAGACAGAACATTTTCTGTAATTTAATGGTGTTCCTACAGTAAAAAAACTGAACATTTTCTGTTATTTAATGGTGTTCCTACAGTAAAAAACTGAACATTTTCTGTTATTTAATGGTGTTTAATAAAAACAGAACATTTTCTGTAATTTAATGGTTCCAGTACAGTAAAAAAACAGAACATTTTCTGTTATTTAATGGTGTTCCTACAGTAAAAAAAACTGAACATTTTCTGTTATTTAATGGTGTTCCTACAGTAAAAAAACTGAACATTTTCTGTTATTTAGTAAAAAAACTGAACATTTTCTGTTATTTAATGGTGTTCCTACAGTAAAAAAACTGAACATTTTCTGTTATTTAATGGCTGTTATTTAATGGTGTTCCTACAGTAAAAAACTGAACATTTTCTGTTATTTAATGGCGTTCCTACAGTAAAAAAACAGAACATTTTCTGTTATTTAATGGTGTTCCTACAGTAAAAAAAAAACAGAACATTTTCTGTAATTTAATGGTGTTCTACAGTAAAAAACAGAACATTTTCTGTAATTTAATGGTGTTCCTACAGTAAAAAAAACTGAACATTTTCTGTAATTTAATGGTGTTCCTACAGTAAAAAAACTGAACAGTAAAAAAAAACTGAACATTTTCTGTTATTTAATGGTGTTCCTACAGTAAAAAAACTGAACATTTTCTGTTATTTATTTAAAAAAATGAACATTTTCTGTTATTGTTCCTACAGTAAAAAACTGAACATTTTCTGTTATTTAATGGTGTTACAGTAAAAAACTGAACATTTTCTGGTGTTCCTACAGTAAAAACTGAACACAGTTATTTAAAAACGGTAAAAAAAACTGAACATTTTCTGTTATTTAATGGTGTTCCTACGGTAAAAAACTGAACATTTTCTGTTATTTAATGGTGTTCCTACAGTAAAAAAACTGAACATTTTCTGTTATTTAATGGTGTTACAAAAAAACTGAACATTTTCTGTTAAAAAAAAAACAGAACATTTTCTGTTATTTAATGGTGTTCCTACAGTAAAAAACTGAACATTTTCTGTTATTTAATGGTGTTCCTACAGTAAATGGTGTCTACAGTAAAAAACTGAACATTTTCTGTTATTTAATGGTGTTCCTACAGTAAAAAACTGAACATTTTCTGTTATTTAATGGTGTTCCTACAGTAAAAAACTGAACATTTTCTGTTATTTAATGGTGTTCCTACAGTAAAAAAAAAACTGAACATTTTCTGTAATTTATTTAAAAAAACTGAAATTTTCTGTTATTTAATGGTGTTCCTGAACAGTAATGGTGTTCCTACAGTAAAAAACTGAACATTTTCTGTTATTTAATGGTGTTCCTACAGTAAAAAACTGAACATTTTCTGTTATTTAATGGTGTTCCTACAGTAAAAAAACAGAACTGTTATTTTGGTGTTCCTACAGTAAAAAAACTGAACAATTTAATGGTGTTCCTACAGTAAAAAAACAGAACATTTTCTACAGTAAAAAACAGAACATTTTCTGTTATTTAATGGTGTTCTACAGTAAAAAAACAGAACATTTTCTGTTATTTAATGGTGTTCCTACAGTAAAAAAAAACATTTTCTGTTAACAGTAAAAAAACTGAACATTTTCTGTTATTTAATGGTGTTCCTACAGTAAAAAAACAGAACATTTTCTGTTATTTAATGGTGTTCCTACAGTAAAAAACAGAACATTTTCTGTTATTTAATGGTGTTCCTACAGTAAAAAAAAAGAACATTTTCTGTTATTTAATGGTGTTCCTACAGTAAAAAAACTGAACATTTTCTGTAATTTAATGAACATTTTCTGTTATTTAATGGTGTTCCTACAGTAAAAAAAGTAAAAAAAGAACATTTTCTGTTATTTAATGGTGTTCCTACAGTAAAAAAAACAGAAATTTTCTGTGAACATTTATTTAATGGTGTTCCTACAGTAAAAAAAACTGAACATTTTCTGTTATTTAATGGTGTTCCTACAGTAAAAAAGTAAAAAACTGAACATTTTCTGTTATTTAATGGTGTTCCTACAGTAAAAAAACTGAACATTTTCTGTTATTTCTACAGTAAAAAAACAGAACATTTTCTGTAATTTAATGGTGTTCCTACAGTAAAAAAAACTGAACATTTTCTGTTATTTAATGGTAAAAACGTTCCTACAGTAAAAAACTGAACATTTTCTGTTATTTAATGGTGTTCCTACAGTAAAAAAACTGAACATTTTCTGTTATTTAATGGTGTTCCTACAGTAAAAAACTGAAAAAAATGGTGTTCCTGAACATTTTCTGTAATTTAATGGTGTTCCTACAGTAAAAAAACTGAACATTTTCTGTTATTTAATGGTGTTCCTACAGTAAAAAAACTGAACATTTTCTGTTATTTAATGGTGTTCCTACAGTAAAAAAACTGAACATTTTCTGTTATTTAATGGTGTTCCTGAACATTTTCTGTAAAAAAACTGAACATTTTCTGTAATTTAATGGTGTTCTAACAGTAAAAAACTGAACATTTTTGTTATTTCTACAGTAAAAAAAAACTGAACATTTTTTATTTAATGGTGTTCCTACAGTAAAAAAACTGAAACTGTAATTTAATTTTCTGTAATTTAATGGTGTTCCTACAGTAAAAAAACTGAACATTTTCTGTTATTTAATGGTGTTCCTACAGTAAAAAAACTGAACATTTTCTGTAATTTAATGGTGTTCCTACAGTAAAAAAACAGAACATTTTCTGTAATTTAATGGTGTTCCTACAGTAAAAAAACTGAACATTTTCTGTAATTTAATGGTGTTCCTACGGTAAAATAACAGAACATTTTCTGTTATTTAATGGTGTTCTACAGTAAAAAAACAGAACATTTTCTGTTATTTAATGGTGTTCCTACAGTAAAAAAACTGAACATTTTCTGTTATTTAATGGTGTTCCTACAGAACATTTTCTACATCTACTATAACTATAGTTATAGTAGATAGTTCTAGTTTTTGCTAGCTGGGCTTCATTTTGCTTAATTTAACTGAAGACTTTTCAACCTTTGATTGGCATTTTGTAGGTTTGCAACATTTTTGACACACTAAAGTTGTGGTCAGTGTTTGTTTTTTTCTTTCTTGCAGCCTCTGATATCAACCACGGTCCTTCAGTCAACCCCATAAACCCGGTACATGGAGTCAGCTAACAAGACAGCAAGCTGAAAAAGGAAGTTAAGGCGTCCTACTACTGGGTTTAAGCCGTAACAGCCTGCCTTCTGTAATGGGAAAATTACATTTAACCAATGATGTTCATATTAATTATTCATAATAAGATCTCCAATGCCTCTCAGAGTTTATGACTTCTGTATCTGTCCTCTGTGTGTTTCTCCTTGATGGAGACCACTGGGTTTGTTCTGACTCCACACCATTTCCTTAAAGGAGAGATGACGTGGAGCCGGACAGAAACAGTTGCAGGTCCTGGGTCGAGACCAGAGCAGGTCCCAGGTCGAGACCATAGCAGGTCCCAGGTTGAGACCATAGCAGGTCCCAGGTTGAGACCATAGCAGGTCCCAGGTTGAGACCATAGCAGGTCCCAGGTCGAGACCATAGCAGGTCCCAGGTTGAGACCATAGCAGGTCCCAGGTTGAGACCATAGCAGGTCCCAGGTCGAGACCATAGCAGGTCCCAGGTCGAGACCATAGCAGGTCCCAGGTCGAGACCATAGCAGGTCCCAGGTCGAGACCATAGCAGGTCCCAGGTCGAGACCATAGCAGGTCCCAGGTTGAGACCATAGCAGGTCCCGGGTCGAGACCATAGCAGGTCCCAGGTCGAGACCATAGCAGGTCCCAGGTTGAGACCATAGCAGGTCCCGGGTCGAGACCATAGCAGGTCCCAGGTCGAGACCATAGCAGGTCCCAGGTTGAGACCATAGCAGGTCCCGGGTCGAGACCATAGCAGGTCCCAGGTCCCAGGTTGAGACCATAGCAGGTCCCAGGTTGAGACCATAGCAGGTCCCAGGTTGAGACCATAGCAGGTCCCAGGTTGAGACCATAGCAGGTCCCAGGTCGAGACCATAGCAGGACCCAGGTCGAGACCATAGCAGGTCCCAGGTCGAGACCATAGCAGGTCCCAGGTCGAGACCATAGCAGGTCCCAGGTTGAGACCATAGCAGGTCCCAGGTCGAGACCATAGCAGGTCCCAGGTTGAGACCATAGCAGGTCCCAGGTCGAGACCAGAGCCTATCCAAGAGACAAGATGTCCTTTTTCAGCAAAGATAGAATGACCGGTCAAGATACTTGGACACGTGAGGTACAGATTCAGAAATACGTACTAGAACAAACTGTCTGCCTGAGGTCCGTTAATTGTTATGTTTGAGATTAAACTGGTTTCCTAACAAGGGTTTTTCTCCTCTGGGGGACTGGATCTAAGGAAGTGTCTTATGTTACGCAGGACACAGAACTGGTGTCACTCTGTAACTCTGATTCATTGTGAACGCTGTTCTTGTCATTTTTGATTGTTCTCTCGAGACAATAATGAAACCCTTCCACCGAATACCTAAACTTGTAATCCAGTTTGCAGCCTGTTTCAACAAGGTCTCTTCTATCACTCAAAATTCCTCCCTCGCTGTAACAGAAACTTCCACCACACTTCCTAAAATTCCTTTGAGCCTTTTGATATTAAAACCATAGATGTTGTCAGACGTAGTCATGTAGACCAGATGATTCACGTCTGCCACGTCAGTGTTGTAGGAGGTATTAAAAATGTCTTCTTTCAAACTAAAGAACTGTTTCCCATCTTAAAGTTCGACAACGCGTTCAGACGACATGTTATTCTTTTGAAGTATTCTAACTTTTATACTTTTATAAGAAACAGTTATATTTCACAGCGTGTTTATTTGGAAAGAAAGCAGTTTACGTGTGCAAATGTTAGCACAGAAATTATAAATACAGTATAATAAAAAAAAACAAAAAGTAAGACATTCCTATTTTTTTTTTTTTTTTTTTTTTTTAAAGAATTTTTGAACGGCCAGTGACTAAAAATGCATTTTTGGAAGCAGAGATTGAAGCCTGCTGCCGACCTGGTGACGTCTAGGGCCTTCTGGACCTTGGCCTGGACGGAGCCCAGCAGGTCGGCCCCCATCTTCTTCAGCAGCTGAGTGAGCAGGACAAAGAGCCAGTCCTGCAGGTCGTCCCTGTGCAGCGTGATGAAGTCCACCAGAGTCTCCAGGAACATACTAAAGACCTGAGAGAGGAGGAAGAGGAGGAAGGAAGGTGAGTAAACACACAGTGCTGCTGAAATCTGACAGGACAGTTGGCTGTGGTGAGTAAACACTTACTCTCTGGTGTTTGTTAGAGTCCACAGCAGCAAGGAGGCATGCAACAAAAACACACTGTGTTAGTTTGTCCTGCAGTTAGTTCTCACATGTGACCAGTGTATTCAGTCAAATAAATCAAGCAGGCATTTTACTTTGACCACCAGCTCTGTAGGCATAGATGGATTACTTAATGGGACGCACGTGTGTCAGGGGCCCCCCTGGCCTTCAAAACGCTAAATGTCACTTAAAGAGACACACAAAAAACTAGAAAAAGATGACAAATGTCATGCAAAAATTGCTACAGAGACTCAAAATGACTAGAATGACAACTAACAGACCACAAAGAGATGCAAAATGACACACAAAAATTATTAGACTAAAAAAAACACTCAAAATGGCTTCAAAGAGACACAAAACCACTAAAAAGAGATGTAAAATGACTATAAAGCAGCCTGGTGGTGCAGTGCAGTGCAGTGTGAAACATGCTGTGTGTTACAGAAGCCCAGCTGACTCTCACCTTGCTGTGAGGATCTGCAAACATCCGGGTGAAGATCTCACAAAGCCTCTTCAACTCCACACGACTGACAGAAAAAAAGCACATTTATAATTTAATGTCAATCTGTTTGGACAACAGTTCCAGATCTTTTTGAGACACTTATAAGTCACAAACTGAAGGGCCAAACGTATTACTGTATCAACAATTAGCATACTTTAGAAACCTTTTAACTAAAAGCCTCCCATCAGCTACTTTTTAAGTACTTTCAACATTACAAACACAATAGGACGCACTTTTTATAGAATCGAATAAAGGAAAACTGGGATACAGGACAGTTAAAGTTAAAGAAATGTGGAGCAAATATCATCACAAGCAACATAAAACAATTCCTCTCTCATGAAGTTCTCAAACAATGCTTGAAGTGAATCAAACGTCCCCAAAATACCCCAAAATAATCATTTGCAACCAGCACAAAGCCGAGAGATGCAACACGCAGCCAGCCCCTGACACCCACCTGAGCATCCTCTGGCCCTTGAGCAGGTTCTGCAGCCCCAGCAGGCCCTCCTTCCTCTCAGACCAGTTGGCGCTGGCGCAGTGGTTCAGCACCTCGGCCACATCCTCCGTCTGACGCAGGTAGTGCGGCGCCACGCCGCCGTTGCGTGAGCTGTACGAACGCTCGGAGCAAGCACTGGAGGCGTCGCTGTTGGCGTCGTCGTCCGAGTACATTCCTGGCGACTCGAAGCGCCGCCTCCCTGGCCTCCGCTGAGAAGAAGAAGAGAAGACGTAGGGGTTTACAAACAGAACTGAAAGGTAACGGCTAAGGGTGTGACGAGATCTCGTTTTACGAGATCTCGCGAGATTAAAACGCGACGAGATTTCTCGTCGAGGTGAAAAGTTGTCTCGTGAGGCGATGTGATGCCAGCGTGATGGAGCGTGAAATTACTATTGAAGATCCTTAGCAGTACTTTGGTTATTGATACACTTACTGTTTGCATTTAAAGTGTTATTTTTCTGTTATTTACACATTTATTTTATTTATACTGTTTATTTTTTTATGTTCGGTTTGTGGAAAGGAGTTAGATTTCTCGTGTGAAATTGTACACGGCAGAAGCCAGTTGGTAGAGTTTATACAAAATATTTTGCAGTGTTTGCACGTCCTTTACTGCATATAATTCATTAAAATAGTAAAAAAAAAAAAAAAGTTAAATAACATTCATCATTAATAGTTGATTTCAAAATGCACCTAAATTGTTTTGCATTTGAATAAAAAAACTATTTTCCATTCATATATTTCATGGAGGATTTCTTTAAATTTAAAAAAAAATCTCATCTCGTCTCGTTCTCGTGAACCCAATCTCGTGATGTGTCTCGTCTCGTTCTCGTGAACCCAATCTCGTGATGTGTCTCGTCTCGTTCTCGTGAACCCAATCTCGTGATGTGTCTCGTCTCGTTCTCGTGAACTCAATCTCGTGATGTGTCTCGTCTCGTTCTCGTGAACCCAATCTCGTGATGTGTCTCGTCTCGTTCTCGTGAACCCAATCTCGTGATGTGTCTCGTCTCGTTCTCGTGAACCCAATCTCGTGATGTGTCTGTCTCTCGCGTGATGTGTCTCGCCTCTCGTTCTCGTGAACCCAATCTCGTGATGTGTCTCGTCTCGTTCTCGTGAACCCAATCTCGTGATGTGTCTCGTCTCGTTCTCGTGAACCCAATCTCGTGATGTGTCTCGTCTCGTTCTCGTGAACCCAATCTCGTGATGTGTCTTGTCTCGTTCTCGTGAACCCAATCTCGTGATGTGTCTCGTCGAGTAAGCGTCTCGTCACACCCCTAGCAACGGCAGCATCTGCCTTTAGATCTAGATCTACTGCTTTGAGAAGATCTACAGTACCATGCAGCTACGGAGACAGACATGCAGGATTCTGGTGATGTGAGACAGGCAAGGTTATTTCATGCTGGTTGGGCTTTCTTCACCTCTCACTTCACGGTTAATTTTATTAAAAAAAAACAAGCAGTTGTTGTCATTAGACAGAAAAGGAAAATCAATGGTTGGAATTCTGCAGCAGCTGATATCTTCTGCGTCCCAACCTGCTCGCTTTTCCATGTTCAGAATGTGAAAGTCTGTGTTTAATGCTCATATTCTGCATGCAGAGACAGAAAGAGACAGAAATCAACACTGTCAGGCAAGATATACTGTATGTGTACCTTACTCCTCGAGTCTCCTAAGAGCTGGAATTTATAAGTCCAAGAAGAAAGAGGAGAGAGGGAGTTACTGCAAGAGTGTACAAACTAACAACATCAACACATCATCCATTTATCTTCAGCTAACTAAGAATAAATGAATTAGAGCTGCAAAGATTAGTTGTCAACTATTCAATAAATTGACTATTATTTGGATAATCGAATAATCGGTTTGAGTCACTTTTATTAGGAAAAGTCAAACTTCTGTCCTGTCAGTTTGTTAAATGTGAACATCTTCTAGTTTCTTCTCTCCTCTGGGACATTAGACTGGATATCTTTGAGTTGTGGACAAAACAAGACATTTGAGGACGTCTTCTTGTGCTTTTTGGGAAACACTGATCCACATATTTCACCATTTTCTGACATTTTAGAGACCAAACAACTAATCCATTCATCCAAAAAATAATCAACAGATTAACAATAAAAATAATTGTTAGTTGCAGCCTTAATTTACATTTAAAGTTTGTTTATTTATTTAAAGTTTTTCCACATGGATGGAAAGGTTAAGGGGACCGACTAATTGTAATTGGTCGTTTTGGTCTTAGTCGACTGAGATTCCCTTAGTTGAGAAGTCATTTATTAAGTTTATTCAAACTGAATGACTTTTTCTAGAAACTTCTACGCACATCTCTGGTTAAAACAAGATTTAGGCTGCCGCATCGACCAGAGAGACCCATAAATGTAAGTATTTTAGGCTTAAATAATTGATTTAAAAGTTACGACAGTCTTGTTTTGTGGTCTATGCAGTCCTGTACAAAGTGGTGCTTGTGTATATTTCTTTAGGGAGGAACTTAGTTTTACAGATGCCGATTTCACAGTGTCAATTAAATCAACTTTTTATTTATTTTATTTTTTATTTTTAAATCGAGGACATGGTAGGTGTCTAGAAGATATGTCTTATAAAGTTACGGTAGGTGTATAGCGTTTTTTTATTTTTTTTTATTTAACCTTTATTTAACCAGGAAAGTCCCGTTGAGGTTAAAAACCTCTTTTTCAAGGGAGTCCTGGCCAAGAGGCCGGCAAAAAGACAATCAATTACATTTATAACAGTTATGCAACACAGATAATTAAAAACATTTACAACGTAAACAGGTCATTTCAGGTTCTCTCAATCTGGATTTAAAAGTATTTAAGGAAATAAGTTCAGATAATTTCAAGTCTTTTTGCAAAGAGTTCCATGCAGAAGGAGCGGAATAGACAAAAGCCCTTTTCCCCAGATTTGTACGGGCAAATGGAACAAGGAGCGGCAAATGATCATCTGATCGCAATGAATGGGAACCAACACCTCTCCATGTGATTAAACTACTGATGTAGGATGGCAACAGACCTAGCATGGCCTTATAGATTAAAATATGCCAACGCCCTGATCTCCTGTTCATCCCACTCTGGAATACAATTCACAATGATGGGTTAGATATTTACAACTTGTAATAAATCTCAGAGACGCATGGTACACAGTGTCAATCTTATGCAGACATTGTGCTGAGGCGGTCCCATACACCGTGTCACCATAATCTAAGACAGATAAAAATGTTGCAGTGACTAGCTGCTTTTTTGCTTTAAAAGAAAAACTAAATTTATTTAGAAAGAAAAAGGACAACTTGAGTTTAAGTTGCGTTATTTGCATAAGGGCTATAAAACATATGTCTTCCCACTGGCGTTCTTACCAGAGCGTCGGCGACGGCAGCCTCCACGTCGGTGCCGGTGTTGAGGATCTTCATGGCGTTGACGGACGCCGAGATCCGAGCCTGATGAGACAGCCGGTCTGAAAAATAAAAGATCGAACAAACATTAGCGGGTCAGGAGCAGTGTTTGTTTGGCAGCAGCCCATTACAAGGGACTACAATTCCCTCCTCACTTAAATACAAGCATCTCCTTGTATCCAGTGTGTATAAGTATCAGATGTGTGAAAGAAAACCAGACCCAGGAGTGTCTCGGTCCTGTGCTTGGTGGATTCTGGGACCAGTTCAGTTGCGTAAGACGGATTTACTAACTTCATTGTTTGTTCGACCATACAGTATAATTCAAAAATACATTAAATAAGATTTGGACAGTTAAAAAATACATTAAATAAAGTTTGGACAGTTACTCAGGTGTCAAATGTCTCACTAATTTTAGGAAAAGGCAACATAACTTGTACCAGACCCAATTCAAAGCTACTAGCAAAAGGAAGCTGCAAAACATATTTAGGTCATAACAACGCAACATATCTTAGCAACCAGCAACAAACAATAAATGCAAAATGCAAAACGTACCATGAAAGTACACAAAGAGTGAATCGGCATTGCTTAATGAAAATGTCAAAACTCTTATTAAATATATTGCTTTAAAATGAAGCTGCAAAATAAAAACGTCTGCATTTGACTGATGATTTTTTTCACACTCTCCGTCCACCAGAGACGGAGGAAAGAGGTGAACTTCGGCCATGCAAGGAGAGGCGTCACTAAGCAGGACGACTCAGTCAGCCAGATAAATGACTACAGAGTAGAAGGATGTAAATACAGCTGCAGAAATCTTTGCGAAAAATATGTGTAATGGGAAAATTACACAGACAATGATTTTCTTTCAATAATTGCTCATGTATTAAGTGATTATTAATTATAAGTAAATCATTCAAATAGGCCTCTGAAACATGTGTCATTCCTAAAGATGTCTCCTAAAGAAAGTCCTCCAGTGTTGGAGACAGCTGAAAATGTTAGGACTCTGCATTTCACTACTGTAAGCTAATGATATGATGGGGTCACCATGCCCCGGTGTGTATGGTTGGAGCTGTGGACCAATCGAGAGACAAGATGAATCTCTGACTTCTAGGATTGAAGGACGGCTACAGTAATTTTTTGACGCACTAGACAGATCGGGGGACATGGGACATAAGGACTCCGGGGAGTCATTCCCCAGAGTCCTTATGTTCTTTTTCCCCCAGGGTTTTTCCTTGGATCAGGGAGGCCCCAAAATCATGGTTGCAGCTGTCGCCATGGTCCCGCTACACGTCCTGCTACGTCCTGCTACGTCCTGCTACGTCCTGCTACGTCCTGCTACATCCTGCTACGTCCTGCTACGTCCTGCTGTGCCTTGTAACGCCGCACAGTGCCCTGCTATGCCATGAACTACTACAAAGAACTACTACAAACTACTATTTTTTGGGACTGTTATTGCCACTCTTCATTCTAACCCCAACCGGTCGTCAGACACCGCCTACCAAGAGCCTGGGTCTGGGTCTGGGTCTGGGCCTGGGCCTGGGCCTGGGTCTGGGTCTGGGCCTGGGTCTGGGTCTGTCCCAGGTTTCTGCCTAAAAGGAAGTTTTTCCTCGCCACTGTCGCACTGTTGCTTGCTCTGGAGGAAACTACTAGACCTGTTGGGTCCTTGTAGATTCTGGAGTGTGGTCTAGACCTGCTCTATCTGTAAAGGGTCTCGAGATAACTCTTGTTATGAATTTATACTATAAATTAAATTGAATTGAATTGGTTGGCTCCCAGAAGTCTGAGGAAGAAGATGAAGTGTTTCTGCTGGGGGGGCACGGGGATATAAGGAAGTGTCATATGTTACGCGAGGCACAGAACTGTTGTAACTCTGATTCATTGTGAACGCTGTTCTTGTCATTTTTGATTGTTCTCTCGAGACAATAATTAAACCCTTCCACCGAATACCTAAACTTGTAATCCAGTTTGCAGCCTGTCTTTATTTGTTTCAACAAGGTCTCTTCTGCCACTCAAAATTCCTCCCTCGCTGTAACAGAAACTTCCACCACACGTGTCTTTATTTTATCCGTCTGACTGAGTCGATCTGCTTCCTGAGAGGACGTCACTGAGTCACCTGAGTAGCACTCTGCAGACGACAGGGCGCTGGTTGAACGGGAGTGACGTTGAGTCGCTGGAGGAGGAAGTTAGAGGAGACGACGATTGTTACAGAAATACAGATAAACAGACGCCTGACAAAAGTAGAAGACAACCTCAGAAATGACAAATATGTCTCCAGGAGCTCTTTACATGTTTGCACAGGCTTAATCAGAAGATTAAGAGTAGAACTGCAAAGGTTGAAAAGAAGAAAACTTCTCTGACTGCAGTTCCTTAAATGTGATTTATTCGCTCCACTGTGACAGTAAACTGAATATCATGCAGTTGTGGACAAAACGAGACATTTGAGGACGTCATTTTGGGCTTTTGGGAAACACTGATCCACATTTTTCACCTTTTTCTGAACCTTTAGAGACCAAACAACTCACCCATTAATCCAGAAAAGGATCCACAGATTAATCCAATGAAGATTATTTATTTAAATACAGAGCATGCAAAGACTCAGGCAGGAACATCTAGTTATCTAGACAGACAGATATGCAGAGTGAGGAGGGAAGTGAGGGTTTTTTGGCTCCAGATTTTTTTTTACTAAGCTGTTTGAGCCATTATGTGCACTTCCCAAAATGTACAGCAGTAGTTTTCTACTCCCCTGTATGAGCTCTGGTGTGGAGGTTTTTTGGGGGGGTTTTAGTACTCACCCAGGGGGGAGAAACCCCTGGCGGGGCTGGTGTCGCGGCTGCTCTCGCGACTGGTTTCGCGGCTGCAGCCCTGACTCATGCTTGGCCGGGGGATTCGGCTCCGGGCTAGAGGAGCAGGGTAGAGAGAGACAGAGAGAAACAGACAGACAGACAGACAGACAGACAGACAGCAGCGCAAGGGGACAGTTTAGCATGTAGCACAAACAGCCAGACACTGACAGACCTGAAGCTCTGCAGAGAAAGTTAGTCAAGCAGGAGAGAACGGAGAAGAAGACTTAGGGATGCTGCAGGTAAAGTGTTAGTGTGAGGACAAGGAACAGGAATCTTGTTGTCTTGTGGGGTGAGCATGCAAATCTATGCACGTCGACCTCAGAACAATCAAACGTACATCTCACGGCCCTGCACTACCCTAAAACTTTAAACTGGTGCAAAGAAGCCTTTTTAGACTTAAATGTTACAAAGACAAAGGACATGTGCATTGATTTTAGTTAGACGTTACCATCCAACTCCTGGAAAGACGATTATAGATGGAAAAGAGGTTGTTGAGTCATACAAGTATCTGGGAATCATCGTTGATAACAAGTTGACCTTTGAACTGAACACAGACATGCTGAGTAAGAAAGGTCAGCAGCGTCTCTTCTGTCTGAGACAGCTAGCTAAGTTTCAGGTGGACAGATCTCTGATGACATTGTTTTATAAATCCTTTATTGAGTCAGTCTTTACCTTTTCATGCATTTGCTGGTATGCTTCTTTGAATTTAAAAATAAAAAACACATTAGCAATGGTGATTAAAGTTAGCAGCAAAATCAGTGGGATTCAGCAGATGCCAACAACTGATCTGTACAACAGACATGTGCTTAAAGAGGCAGAATCCATCATGTCCGATAGTTCCCACCCCCTGAATGCAGAATTTAAGATGCTGCCCTCTGGTTCCTGCTTCAGTCAGGCACCAACTAAACAAATAGGTATAAATCCTCCTTCGTCCCCTCTGCTATCTCTCTGCTTAACTCTGGAAAGAATAGGGTAACATCTGGGACTCACACTTTTAATGTTGTGGTATTTATTTCCCCATGTGGTCTGTATTTTTTAAATGATGTTGTTGTCTTTGTCATGTACTGTATGTCAATTTCTTTGCTACTGCGGCAAAATGAATCTCCCTCGGGGACAAATAAAGGTCTTGAACTTGAACACTTCTGGAGGTATTTGGATCCAAAGATTCCCTTTAACCTGCAACTCCCAGTTCACCTTTACACGCTCTTCATCAGATTGTATTTACAGCATATGACGTTTCCTACCCAACAATATATGTATAAAACAACCTTTTAAAACACACTGGATTTGTGTGTTTGACTTCTGAATCACTAGTTCATTCACAAACCCAGCCGTAGTTCTGCACTGTGTCGAGTTAAAGTTATATTCTGGCTTTAAATGGATGTTTAGGTTACAGTTATGGTCTTAATGCTGTTTTAGGGGCTCATTCACCCACACAAGAATTATGGGACATATTTTATACTTTGGAATAAAACAGAAGATATTTTACAGTATACTGCTTCGGCTTTCAGTGATTAAGTTTCAGATTTTAAATGTCTTAAACTGCAGCTTTAATTCCTTCAAGTGCTTCGACTTCAACAAAGCTTCCAAAATATTAACATTTAACTAACTTTTGGTTCAAATGCTTCTTTCATCAAACATTTTGTCATTTCCAGTATTAAAGACCTTAGGTTAAATCTGAATTTTGGACTAATATTATGAAATGTATTTTCCCAGCTCTGTGGCTGAACTCCTTACCCGTCCCTGATCTGGTGGGGCTGGTCTCTCGGCTGCAGCCATGGCTTCGGTGACCTCGGGGCCGGCTCTTGTCGTTCGGGCCGGTGGAAGTGCTGCTGCTGGTGGAGGTGCTGGTGCTGGTGGTGGTGGTGCTGGTGGTGGTGGTGCCCATGGTCGGCCTCGGGATCCTGCCATAGGTGGAGCTTAGCAGGCGGCCGGGAGAACCTGACCTACTGCCGGCTGAAAGGATCAAATATTTTAGTAAAAACTGAGTTAACCATAATCCAATCCTGAACCATCTCGGTGTTGCGGTTTAGTTTGGTGTTAAAGTCTCTGGAAAACACAAATGCACAATCGCCTTCTAACTAGGTCATTTTGGATGTTATGTCCATTATTGAAGGTATCTATAAAGTACTTTTAATTAGTTTCAATCAAATTCGAAATATTGTCTGCATACTTTTCCTGGTATTGGGTTTGAATTGGCCGTGGTTATGCTCAGACATTTATTATGAAAAGCATGCAATAAATTCCAATGAGACCTTCCGTGCGCTGCTTAGATTGTGTGGAAAACTTTAAAACTCAGTGGAAAACTCTGCTTTTTAAAGAGGCTTTTAACTAGATTATAGGGTGGTTAGGCTGGTCTTATGTGTTCGTGTTATTCTTTTGTTTCTTTTTGTGATGTATTGTATGTATCAGAGTTGTTGATGCTTCCTTTTGTTGTGAGGCACTTTGTGATCTTCATTTGAAACTCATCTCTCCTCGTATCGAGCCTTTTGCAAACTTTGCTAGCTAAAAAAGGTAGATCTATCTATCTATCTATCTATCTATGTATCTATCTATGTATCTATCTATCTATGTATCTATCTATCTATCTATCTATCTATCTATCTATGTATCTATCTATCTATGTATCTATCTATCTATGTATCTATCTATCTATGTATCTATCTATGTATCTATCTATCTATCTATCTATCTATCTATCTATCTATCTATCTATCTATCTATCTATCTATCTATCTATCTATCTATCTATCTATCTATCTATCTATCTATCTATGTAGGAGAAGCTGCTCACGTTGAGACTGCGAGACGACTTTCCCTCGGCTTCTTCCCCGGGTGTCTGTCACAGACGGACCGTTTCCTGAACTCGTTCTTCTGGTTCGTACTCGACCTGGAGACGCAGAAAACAGAAAACAGAAAACTCAAAGTTAAAACAAACTCTCAAAATGACGACTTGCTTTGGTTTGGTATGAAGGTAAATATGGTGCAAAAGTGAGAGCGCGTAGATGCGATGTGATTTTGTTTTTCCACTTGAGTCACTTTTCCAGAACAACCGTAACTCAGTGATTACAACCTCTGGAATCTGTCACGGCAGCTTCATGTATTATATTATATTATATTATATTATATTATATTATAGATTATTATATTATAGATTATTATATTATATATTATTACCTGTGGAATCTGTCTCTGCAGCGTGCACGCTCCATCACACAGCGGAGAGTCTGCACTCTCCACTTTTGCAACACTTCTTGCGATACATTTGGTGCAAAACTGATTTGTACCTGTGGACTTAGTCTGTGGAGCTCTGTCCAACAGGACGGGGGGGACAGCAGGGTTTCTATCGCCTGATGAGGGACAACTCTGTCCAACAGGACGGGGGGGACAGCAGGGTTTCTATCACCAGATGAGGGACAACTCTGTCCAACAGGACGGGGCGGACAGCAGGGTTTCTATCTCCAGATGAGGGACAACTCTGTCCAACAGGACGGCCGGGGACAGCAGGGTTTCTATCACCAGATGAGGGACAACTCTGTGTCGGGGGGGACAGCAGGGTTTTATCTCCAGATGAGGACAACTCTGTCCAACAGGAGCCGGGGACAGCAGGGTTTCTATCGCCAGATGAGGGACAACTCTGTCCAACCTGCCGGGGCCAGGGTTTCTCGCCAGAAGGGACAACTCTGTCCAACAGGACGGGGGGGGACAGCAGGGTTTAATTATCCAGATGAGGGACACTCTTCCAACAGGACGGGGGGGACAGCAGGGTTTATTGAGGGACAACTCTGTCCAAAGGACGGCCGGGACAGCAGGGGTTTCTATCGCCTGATGAGGGACAACTCTGTCCAACAGGACGAGGGGGGGACAGCAGGGTTTCTATCACCAGATGAGGGACAACTCTGTCCAACAGGACGGGGGGGGACAGCAGGGTTTCTATCTCCAGATGAGGGACAACTCTGTCCAAAGGACGGGGGACAGCAGGGTTTCTATCACCAGATGAGGGACAACTCTGTCCAACAGGACGGGGGGGGACAGCAGGGTTTCTATCAACAGATGAGGGACAACTCTGTCCAACAGGACGGGGGGGGACAGCAGGGTTTCTATCAACAGATGAGGGACAACTCTGTCATGACAGCAGGGTTTCTATCACCAATGAGGGACAACTCTGTCCAACAGGACGGCAGGGGACCAGGGTTTCTATTCCAAATGAGGGACAACTCTGTCCAAAGAGAGGGTTTCATCGCCAGAAAAACTCTGTCCAACAGGGACGGGGGGACAGCAGGGTTTCTATTCGCCAGATGAGGGACAACTCTGAAAAAAAACAGCAGGGTTTCTATGCCAGAAGGGACAACTCTGTCCAACAGAGCAGGGTTTCTATCGCCAGATGAGGGACAACTCTGTCCAACAGGACGGCCGGGGACAGCAGGGTTTCTATCGCCAGATGAGGGACAACTCTGTCCAACAGGACGGCCGGGGACAGCAGGGTTTCTATCGCCAGATGAGGGACAACTCTGTCCAACAGGACAGAGGGTTTCTATCGCCTGAAATCCGGGGACAGCAGGGTTTCTATCACCAGATGAGGGACAACTCTGTCCAACAGGACGGCCGGGGACAGCAGGGTTTCTATCTCCAAATGAGGGACAACTCTGTCCAACAGGACGGGGGGGGACAGCAGGGTTTCTATCACCAGATGAGGGACAACTCTGTCCAACAGGACGGGGCGGTTTTTCTATCGCCAGATGAGGGAAACTCTGTCCAACAGGGGACGGGGGGGACAGCAGGGTTTCTATCACCAGATGGAAGGACAACTCTGTCCAACAGGAAGGCTGACACAGGGTTTCTATTTTCTATCTCCAGATGAGGGACAACTCTGTCCAACAGGACGGCCGGGGACAGCAGGGTTTCTATCGCCAGATGAGGGACAACTCTGTCCAACAGGACGGGGGGACAGCAGGGTTTCTATCGCCAGATGAGGGACAACTCTGTCCAACAGGACGGGGGGGACAGCAGGGTTTCTATCACCAGATGAGGGACAACTCTGTCCAACAGGGGGGGGACAGCAGGGTTTCTATCGCCAGATGAGGGACAACTCTGTCCAACAGGACGGGGGGACAGCAGGGTTTCTATCGCCAGATGAGGGACAACTCTGTCCAACAGGACGGCCGGGGACAGCAGGGTTTCTATCACCAGATGAGGGACAACTCTGTCCAACAGGACGGCCGGGGACAGCAGGGTTTCTATTGCCTGATGAGGGACAACTCTGTCCAACAGTACGGCCGGGGACAGCAGGGTTTCTATCTCCAAATGAGGGACAACTCTGTCCAACAGGACGGGGGGGGACAGCAGGGTTTCTATCACCAGATGAGGGACAACTCTGTCCAACAGGACGGGGCGGACAGCAGGGTTTCTATCGCCAGATGAGGGACAAATACGGGGGGGGACAGCAGGGTTTCTATCACCAGATGAGGGACCACTCTGTCCAACAGGACGGCCGGGGACAGCAGGGTTTCTATCTCCAGATGAGGGACAACTCTGTCCAACAGGACGGGGGCGGACAGCAGGGTTTCTATCGCCAGATGAGGGACAACTCTGTCCAACAGGGCGGGGGGGACAGCAGGGTTTCTATCACCAGATGAGGGACAACTCTGTCCAACAGGACGGGGGGACAGCAGGGTTTCTATCGCCAGATGAGGGACAACTCTGTCCAACAGGACGGGGGGGGACAGCAGGGTTTCTATTGCCTGATGAGGGACAACTCTGTCCAACAAGGACAGCAGGGTTTCTATCGCCAGATGAGGGACAACTCTGTCCAACAGGACGGGGGGGACAGCAGGGTTTCTATCAACAGATGAGGGACAACTCTGTCCAACAACTGGGGTTTCTATCTCCAAATGAGGGACAACTCTGTCCAACAGGACGGGGGGGGACAGCAGGGTTTCTATCACCAGATGAGGGACAACTCTGTCCAACAGGACGGGGCGGACAGCAGGGTTTTAATCGCCAGATGAGGGACAACTCTGTCCAACACGACGGGGGGGGACAGCAGGGTTTCTATCACCAGATGAGGGACCACTCTGTCCAACAGGACGGCCGGGGACAGCAGGGTTTCTATCTCCAGATGAGGGACAACTCTGTCCAACAGGAACAACAGGGTTTCTATCTCCAGATGAGGGACAACTCTGTCCAACAGGACGGGCGGGGACAGCAGGGTTTCTATTGCCTGATGAGGGACAACTCTGTCCAACAGGACGGCCGGGGACAGCAGGGTTTCTATCGCCAGATGAGGGACAACTCTGTCCAACACGACGGGGGGGGACAGCAGGGTTTCTATCACCAGATGAGGGACAACTCTGTCCAACAGGACGGGGCGGACAGCAGGGTTTTAATCGCCAGATGAGGGACAACTCTGTCCAACACAGGGTTGATGGGGGGGGACAGCAGGGTTTCTATCACCAGATGAGGGACCACTCTGTCCAACAGGATGGGGGGACAGCAGGGTTTCTATCTCCAGATGAGGACAACTCTGTCCAACAGGACGGGGCGGACAGCAGGGTTTCTATCACCAGATGAGGGACCACTCTGTCCAACAGGGACGGCCGGGGACAGCAGGGTTTCTCCCAGATGAGGGACAACTCTCCAGATGAGGGACAACTCTGTCCAACAGGACGGCCGGGGACAGCAGGGTTTCTATTGCCTGATGAGGGGACAACTCTGTCCAACAGGGGAAAGCACTATCACCAGATGAGGGACCACTCTGTCCAACAGGACGGGGGGACAGCAGGGTTTCTATCTCCAGATGAGGGACAACTCTGTCCAACAGGACGGGGCGGACAGCAGGGTTTCTATCACCAGATGAGGGACCACTCTGTCCAACAGGACGGCCGGGGACAGCAGGGTTTCTATCTCCAGATGAGGGACAACTCTGTCCAACAGGACAGCAGGGCTATTGCCTGATGAGGGGACACAGGGTTTCTATTGCCTGATGGGGACATCTCCAGATGAGGGACAACTCTGTCCAACAGGACAGGTTTCTATCACCAGATGAGGGACAGTCCAACAGGACGGCCGGGGACAGCAGGGGTTTCTATCTCCAATGAGGGACAACTCTGTCCAACAGGACGGGGGGACAGCAGGGTTTCTATCGCCAGATGAGGGACAACTCTGTCCAACAGGACGGCCGGGGACAGCAGGGTTTCTATCGCCAGATGAGGGACAACTCTGTCCAACAGGACGGCCGGGGACAGCAGGGTTTCTATCGCCAGATGAGGGACAACTCTGTCCAACAGGACGGGGCGGACAGCAGGGTTTCTATCACCAGATGAGGGACAACTCTGTCCAACAGGACGGCCGGGGACAGCAGGGTTTCTATCTCCAGATGAGGGACAACTCTGTCCAACAGGACGGCCGGGGACAGCAGGGTTTCTATTGCCTGATGAGGGACAACTCTGTCCAACAGGACGGCCGGGGACAGCAGGGTTTCTATCGCCAGATGAGGGACAACTCTGTCCAACAGGACGGCCGGGGACAGCAGGGTTTCTATCACCAGATGAGGGACAACTCTGTCCAACAGGAGGGGGGGGACAGCAGGGTTTCTATCAACAGATGAGGGACAACTCTGTCCAACAGGACGGCCGGGGACAGCAGGGTTTCTATCAACAGATGAGGGACAACTCTGTCCAACAGGACGGGGGGGGACAGCAGGGTTTCTATCAACAGATGAGGGACAACTCTGTCCGGCTTATTTATGTAGCATGAAAGCTAGCGTCAGCTAACTAGCAGCCAGCCTGCTTCTAAATACTGTAAATACCTTTTAATTATCCCAACACTTTTTAACCGATTTATTTTACAAGCTCTCAAATCACATTCTACAAGTGCTCACATCGCATCTACGCGCTCTCACTTTTGCACCATATTTACCTTCGTAGTTTGGAGGTTTTCTACACTTCTGTCATGCCGAGATCATAAGGAGGGAAACGTGACAGAAGACACGAGAAAGGGAGTAGGGCTCTTCATGAAATATGAAAAACATGTGATTTGATGCAACCACTAATTTTGAATGAAAAGAGATTCATAAAAAAAAAAAAAAACAAGCAGTGCTTCTTTTTCTTTTTCTTTGACCCTGGAAAAAAAATCAACATGGAATCCACTAATCCAGAGCCAAAGGACACACAATTAACCAAAAATCCATATCAGAAGAGGGCTGTTTTAATTCAGCCAGAGGGCTGCATACATTATATACAGTATATATATGTTTTTGTTTATAAATGCATGATGATAGGTGGAAGGAAAGTCCTGCAGCAGCCGAAGCTGACACTTTTACAACTAATTGACCCTTTCTTGACTTGCAAAATTATCTTTTAAATTGATGTCCAGGTTAGACCAGATTTTAAGGTCTTACTGTTAACTTACTAAATAGTGAATGGCCTTGCACCGGTACATCTGATCTGATCTGTTAACCTCTGATGTGCCTTCTCGGTTGCTGCGCTCCCACGGGTCAGGACCTGGTCTGACTGGACCAAAGGTCAGGAAGGAACCGGCTGGGGAGCGAGCCCAACACCAGGGACCAGTCTTCCAGTAGATATCAGACTGGCATGTTCAGTTCAGACCATCACATGTGTATTTCATGTCTCAATTCAAACGGGATCAAATAATTACTAGAGTCTCTCCCCCCTTTACATATCTTTTCTGAAATAACGTCCCGTTGTGATCCACCGGAAGCAGGGGGGGGCTTTGCCTCTCTATTGCATACTGTAGACCAGGGGTCTTCAACGTTTTTTTAAGCCAAGACCCCTTAACTGAAAGAGAGACGAAGCAGGGACCCCCTACTACATACTGTATATTGTATTAAATGAAGCTGCACATTAAACTGGGCTTACAATAACATTGAGGTTAGCCTAGAGCCTTTATACATACCTGTTTTGCATGGAAAACTAAGCCATTGAAATAGCCTAATAATTGTAGGCATGATTTTATAAATCATGTTTTAATGTTTGACATACATGTGGAAGAGTAAATCCTCAGGATCACCTGTAACTGAGGGACTACCTTGTTGCTATAGGCCAGTCAACCTATCAGCAGTGGGGAGTTGTATTCTCAAATATTTTGTTTGATTCATGTTAAGACTTTTTAATTTTTGAAAAGACTTTAAAAAGATTAACAATAATTTGGAGGTCCCCTTGCATTGACTCTGAGGACCCCCTGTTGAAGATCCCTGCTGTAGATTGATCCAAGTGTAGGAGACAGTACACCATGCACAGACAGTCCATGCACAGACAGTTCCATCACAGACGACCACCATTACACGACTGATGGGGAGCAAAACAACACACCAAGGAGGCATGGCGGAGCTTCATTCCCCTGCCCACATATGGAGACACACAGCACCCAGCTTACCATCTGCGTTTGCAGACCACCAGCCGTCTGACAGGTGGAGCCCGGGATAAACACAACAAGGATCAGGGTCAAGAGGTTAAGCTTTAGATATGCCTGACAAAAGAAGGAACAGCTGGGATACAGAAAATGTGACTGCAACTGTGAGTGTTGTCTGATTTGATGTCATATTATTTGATAAAGATCCATAAGTAGTCTGTGTTAAGAGAAAGAAGTCCTGTGTCCAACATTTGATCGTGAATTTAAGGCATGTTTGCAGCTTGAAATTCTTTCATGGTACTTGAATGCATCTGGAGCTCGTTTTAACTACAATTAAAGACAATGGTTGGATCTTGGAGAAAATTGGTTGAATGTAATTCACACCTTTTGTACGACAAATGTTAAAAGATCTGCATATCAGTACTACATTTATTGTCATGCTACATGAATCTCACACATCAATATAAACACTGAGCTGCAGGTAAACAGCTTTAAAACTCACTTTTATTACAGAATAAAACATAAAAGATATAAGACATGAGATGGTACTTGTCTGCATCAACACCTTGTGTTGTCAGTCATTAGGTTTTGAAGATGATCTTTGATTTTTTTGAATGAAACAGTATTGATTTTGTAGATTTTTTTTCTTTATGCATACTTGTGATCTTTAAGCTAAATGTCCCTGCTGACACTGCAAACACTAACAGCTCCACAATATCAGCGACAGCTATCCATATTGTTTTGTAGCATGAAGCATATCTAAAAACTAGCTTTGTTGTGGTTAACTCGCCCCGCCTGATTTCAAAGATATCGTCGTTTAAAACGCAGCGTGTCTCACCCAGCGAAGCGTAGGACCCAGGGGGGAGGGCCGAGGCCGAGCCGAAGGGTGAAGCCGACGACTGCACGGCAGAGGACACAGCGGGCATCCTGGTGCGGGCGGTGGCGGTGGCCGCCGCGTTGACGTCTACGTCGCTGCGAGAGCGCTGGAGGGAGACTGGGGAAGAGGCTGCAGCAGGCGTCCTGGTGTGGGAAGCTTTGGCTGGAGGAGATTGAAATAATCCAACGTTACAGCAGTTTAACAGTCAGTTTCTTCCTGTTTATGCAGTGCACTTAACCTGCAACAATGAAGAGACACAACTGTGTGCTCTTCGCCTTGATTAATGCGATGCCATGTTCTTCCTGCTACACTCTGCTATGCCGACTACAAAGGACTACTAACAACTACTATTTTTTTGGGATTGTAATTGCCACTTTTCATTGTAACCCCAACCGGCCCGTCAGACACCGCCTACCAAGAGCCTGGGTCTGGGTCTGGGGGTCTGGGCCTGGGTCTGGGTCTGGGCCTGGGTCTGGGTCTGGGCCTCTGGCCGAGGTTTCTGCCTAAAAGGGAGTTTTTCCTCGCCACTGTCGCACTGTTGCTTGCTCTGGAGGACACTGTTGGGTCCTTGTAAATTCTGGAGTGTGGTCTAGACCTGCTCTATCTGTAAAGTGTCTTGAGATAATGCTTGTTGTGAATTGATACTATAAATAAAATTGAAATTGAAATTGAAATTGAATTGAATTAATGATAAATGGAAGAATCTTGAAAAGTCATCATGTATTCTACCAGAGAGAGCTGCTGCCACTAAATCACTTATTTTGCACTTTTTGGTCAACTTTTTACGACTTTAAAGTCTTCAGCTGACACTAAAACTATGTTTTGGACATTAACTTCTCCAATTACCCGATGCTGTGAATGAATTAAAAGAACAAAATGACTCACATCTTGTTGTCCCGCTTCCAAAGGTGTTTTTTACAGACAGCGGTCGACTGAGGAAAACAAAAAGCAAAAGAGATAAATAAACAAAAAAAAGAAAGCTTATGATGTAAAAACATGTGAAATATAACATGATATCCTCCACTAATAGAAAAAGACATGGAGGGAAGCATATTCGCTGCTACTGTGAATACAAAAATACAACAGCTTTTAACAAAATATTAACATATTGTTCATCACTTGTGTCATTTACAGAATAATGTAGTACAAAATCATCAATGCAGAAGGTATTAAATGTGACATAAAGCTGGGCTCAGACAAAGAGAATATTTTAACACTGACACAACCAGAAGAGACGGAGCGAAGCAGGAAACTTATTGACGATTGGTGTGTGTTCTTAACACAATAATAAGGGTTAAAAACTGGACAAAAACTACTTTGCGAGAATATTTTTTTTAAGATATTTGTTATTAATTAATTGCACAAAAAAGTCAGATGTCATACTCTACTAAAGGAGCGTAACATTCGGCTAAATATCCTCCTATCCTCGCTCCTATTGTACACCATTGCTGCCTTGCAGTACATGTATTCCTTCACAAACCATTTATAGATATTATATTTTGATCGGTCATTTTCATTTGACTTGCATATTAAGGAGGTGAAAGGTCGCCTTCTTTCATCTCCGCCTCCCTAGGGAGGTGTTCACATCTAGACTAGACTACTGTAAGGAAGACCCTGAGATTATATCTCAACCTGGCCTGGGGCATCTGGGATCCCCAGTCGGAGCTGGTGATGTGGCTCGGGAAAGGGAAGTTTGGGGTCCCCTGCTGGAGCTGCTGCCCCCGCGACCAGACTCCGGATAAGCGGATGAAGATGGATGGATGGATTTTCATTTGACTTGCATATTAAGGAGGTGAAATGCTTTCTTTCATCCAGAATGAATGCAGCACAGATCAGTGTTTCTTAAACTGGATCATCTAAATCAGACTGATTAAGGTCAAAGGCGGGAGAAGTCTGGACCCTTCTTACTGGATCATCTAAATCAGTGATTCCCAAAGTGGGGTCGGGAGAGGGGGTGGGAGAGGGGGGGGGGGGGTCGCAAGTTGATTTCCAGAAATAAAATAAACATTTAAAAATGATTATAAATAGCATATGTTAGCCATGATTTTAACACAAGATAAAACTAGTGGGTAAATTTAAAATAAAACCAAGCACATAAATAAAAAGGGAACGGCTCTTTTGATTTGAAACGAGGTCAAATCATCTGACCTCCGAGCTGGAGGACGCATCGGTGGACCTGTCCAGCGACCGAACCTTGAAGGCTGAGTTTTGGATTTCGGCTGAGAGGGAACACCCACGGCTATCCAGGGCAGCTTTGGATGTGCTGGTGCCGTTTGGCACCATCTCACCTGGCTGATCTTTTATGCCATCATTCTCCAGTCAGAACGCTGAGGTCGACCAATCAGCTGCTCTTGGATGTCCCGAGATCAAAATTAAAAACTAAGGGTGATAGAGCCTTTGCAGTGGGCGCCCCCTCACTCTGGAACCACCTCCCCATGCAGTGGGCGCCCCCTCACTCTGGAACCACCTCCCCATGCAGTGGGCGCCCCCTCACTATGGAACCACCTCCCCATGCAGTGGGCGCCCCCTCACTATGGAACCACCTCCCCATGCAGTGGGCGCCCCCTCACTATGGAACCACCTCCCCATGCAGTGGGCGCCCCCTCACTCTGGAACCACCTCCCCATGCAGTGGGCGCCCCCTCACTCTGGAACCACCTCCCCATGCAGTGGGCCCCCTCACTCTGGAACCACCTCCCCATGCAGTGGGCGCCCCTCACTATGGAACCACCTCCCCATGCAGTGGGCGCCCCCTCACTCTGGAACCACCTCCCCATGCAGATCAAAGCTGCACAGACCCTAGAAACGTTTAAATCACTGGAACCACCTGTTTGCTGTAGCTTTTAACCCATTAACCTGGATTTCTTTGTTTTTACTGTTGTTGTTTGTCTCCCTGTGTTGTTACTTTGGTTCTAGTAACCACCTTGTTATATGCAGTATTTGATTTCGACCCTGTTCACTCTGGAACCACGGTCAACTGTTGTTGTTTTTAAATGTGCTATGGAAATAAAATTGACATTGCAGTGTGACAAGACTTTCTCACTGGAACCTTAAAAATAAATAGAGATGACTGGATGTGGAGGATGATCTCTGGAACGGTCTCCCATTAAACCCAGACTGGGGATGTGGAGGATGATCACCCCCATGCAGTGGGCGCCCCCTCACTCTGGAACCACCTCTCCATGCAGATTAAAGAGCTGCACAGACCCTCCAAACGGTTCAAATCAACCCAGACTGGATGTGGACCTGTTTGCTGCGGCTTTTAACCCTCGTTAACCTGGATTTCTTTGTTTTTTAACTGTTGGAGGTTGTTTGTCTCCTTGTGTTGTTACTTTGGTTCTAGTAATTTAAACCTTGACTTTTATGGAGGATTTGATTTCGACCCTGTTCAGCGGTCTCGGTCAACTGTTGTAAACCCAGTTTTGGAAATGATCTATAGAAATAAACCCAGACTGGATTGGAGGATGATCTCCAAAGCGGTCTCCAACATTGACTGGATGTGGAGGATGATCTGAGTAGCGGTCTCCAACATTAAACCCAGACTGGATGTGGAGGATGATAAACCCAGACTGGATGTGGAGGATGATCTCCGAGTAGCGGTCTCCAACATTAAACCCAGACTGGATGTGGAGGATGATCTCCGAGTAGCGGTCTCCAACATTAAACCCAGACTGGATGTGGAGGATGATCTCCGAGTAGCGGTCTCCAACATTAAACCCAGGACTGGATGTGGAGGATGATCTCCAGTAGCGGTCTCCAACATTAAACCCAGACTGGATGTGGAGGATGATCTCCGAGTAGCGGTCTCCAACATTAAACCAGGACTGGATGTGGAGGATGATCTCCGAGTAGCGGTCTCCAACATTAAACCCAGACTGGATGTGGAGGATGATCTCCGAGTAGCGGTCTCCAACATTAAACCCAGACTGGATGTGGAGGATGATCTCCGAGTAGCGGTCTCCAACATTAAACCCAGACTGGATGTGGAGGATGATCTCCGAGTAGCGGTCTCCAACATTAAACCAGGACTGGACTTGTTGTGCTCCAATCATGTTGCACATCCATCTCATTAGGGGAGGTTAAGTTCAGATTAGCTCGTGTTTGGAGACTCCTATATATAATGTTTATATACGTTAATAGTGGGATGGGGGGGTCGCAAGTCACTTGCACCGTTACTTTGGGGGTCGTGGGCTGAAAGTTTTGGGAACCCCTGATCTAAATTCATCTAAATACATACACATAACTCCTGTGCTGGCCTCCCTTCACTGGCTCCCTGTCCAGGTTAGACCAGATTTTAAGGTCTTACTGTTAACTTACAAAATAGTGAATGGCCTTGCACCGGTACATCTGATCTGATCTGTTAACCTCTGATGTGCCTTCTCGGTTGCTGCGCTCCCATTGGTCAGGACCTGGTCTGACTGGACCAAAGGTCAGGAAGGAACCGGCTGGGGATGCGAGCCCAACACCATGGACCAGTCTTCCAGTAGATATCAGACTGGCATGTTCAGCTGGGGTCTTTAAATCAAAGCTTAAGACTTACTTATTCACCGCTGCGTATGAGCCCTAAATGATGTGTTTCTATAGTGTTATTTACTTTTTACTGTCTTGATTTTACATTTTTTTTTTTTACTGTTTGTATTTAAAGTGTATTCTTGCTGTAAAGCACTTTGATGGAAAGCTCTCTATAAATAATCGTATTATTATTATTATTACTGGGGGGTGATCGTTGCATACATACATATTTTCAATTCTGCACGACTCATAATGTGTGTGTGTGTATATACTATCTATCTATCTATCTATCTATATATATATATATGTTGTTGTGTTGATGTAGCCGCTACAATGTTAGCATTGCCCTGATTAATCCAAACTGCATTCAGAAAACAAGCATTTTAAAAGTTGTTTGCTTATAATCTTATGGACAGACCAGTATGAATTCAGTATGACTTTTTATAAATCCTCATCATGGTGTTGTTATTTCAGGATACTTTAATTTGTTTAATGCAAATAAATAACAACATATATCATTATGTACCTGGGACAAAGCAGCAATGGTGGTTATTTCAGCCATATTGATGACAGAAAGCAACCTTGTTGGTTCCACATCGGCACGTTAATGCCATAAAATACAGGTGAAATCGGCTCTTTAATTGCCAAACGGTGTCATTTTGATGCAGTCAGAGTCTCTGACGCCAGCTATTAATCTGAAGCTGAACACACTGGCTGTAGTTGTTATGATTGATTATTCTAACGATCCTTGTTGTTATTCACTATTGTTGAAATTTAGATATTTTATGACCTTGTTATTCACTATTTATTAACAGTATAAAGTGTTTTATGTTTTATGTTCATGATATATGTTATTTGTTATATGTCTGCAACCTTGTTGTTTGTGCTGCTGTTCATCTTGGTCCAGGACGCTCATGGAAAAGAGATTTTTAATCTCAATGAGTTAATAATAATATATATAATAATAATAAATAAAAAAATCTATGTACAGCAGACATAACCAAAGTGCAGGACGGGTTTAACCAAACTGTCCCCCCGTCCTCACATCTCTTCCTCTCTATCAACCCTTCTTTGGGAGGGTCGAAGACACGCAAGGAGCGATGGAAGCGAGGAACCACGTCCTTCTTATGTTTCCCACTTAATCAATTAATCAATAGATCAAAGAAGAAGAGGAAGCGTCTCACTTGAGGCTCTCCTGGGAGGAGGAGGACGAGCGATCTGAGGCGGGCAGCGACACCAGGCTGTCTCCGGTCCTCAGATGAGCCTGCAGAGCTTTCTGATAGGACGCCTCCAGGCCCTGGAACAGCTGCTCCGCCTCCCGCCTAAAGTGACTGTGAAAACTCCAGTAGCACCTGCAACAGCGAAGCGGATAACCAAAGAACATCTTAAGATTATATTATATTTATATATTTATCTCAGTCACTGTTTCTCAGCTCTCGAGCTGCGTGCGATGTGTCTTCCATCGGTAAGAAAACACATACATGTGCAACTGTAATGGGAAAATTACATTTAACCAATGATGTTCATATTAATTATTCATAATAGGATCTCCAATGCCTCTCAGAGTATATGACTTCTGTATCTGTCATCTGTGTGTTTCTCCTTGATGGAGACCACTGGGTTTGTTCTGACTCCACACCATTGTTCACTTATTAAGTGATTATTAATTTTAAGTAAATCATTCAATTAGGCCTCCGAAACATGTGTAATTCCTAAAGATATATCTCCTAAAAGTAAGTCCTTCAGTGTTGGAGACAGCTGAACATGTTATGACTCTGCATTTCACTACTGTAAGCAAATGGTACCAGCCTCCAGAGATAGGCAAAGGGCCTAAGGTTGGAGTCTGAGCCAATCTATAGACGAGCTAAATCTCTGACTTCTAAGATTGAACGACAACTATACAGTCATTTTTTGACGCATTAGACAGATGTATAGGGACATCTCTGGCTCCCAAAAGTCTGAAGAAGAAGATGAAGTGTGTTGTTTAAGATTAGAAGGTTTTCCAAACATGGTCTGGTTTCTTCTGGAGCAAACGAGATATAAGGAACTGTCACATGTTACGCGAGACACAGAACTGGTGTCACTTTGTAACTCTGATTCATTGTGATTGCTGTTCTTGTCATTTTTGATTGTTCTCTCGAGAAAACAATGAAACCCTTCCACCGAATACCTAAACTTTGAATCCAGTTTGCAGCCTGTCTTTATTTTGTTTCTACAAGGTCTCTTCTTCACCCAAATTCCTCCCTCGCTGTACGAGAAACTTCCACCACACAACTTACTTTCTTGCCACAGAGCGAGCCTCTGCATCTGCATCATGGATGCCTTTCTTTATCGTCTCCATCAACACTGCTCCATGTCTACAAAAGGTGGAGGAAAAAAAAGAGGAAAATCTGAAGCTAAAACATATAATAAAACATCAAAAGGTTTATAATGAAGTAAAGTAAAACACCTGAGACAAGCAGCTGAACAAGATATTTTTCAAATAATTGAGAATATCTTTATATAAATCAGGAAAATATCGGATTAAACAATAAATAAACAGTTTTTGGGCAAAATAATTACACCTAAAGTGATAAAAGGGTATCGTAGTTCACTACCCAGCCCTAAAACACACACACACACACACACACACACACACACACAGAGACACACACAAACAGAGACACACAAAGATGGGTCGATGAGAACCAGAAAGCTTTCTGGGCAGTTTCCTGTCGGCTGTTCTTTAGAAAATAAGAGTCTGGATTTGTATTTGGGCCATATTTACAGACACACACACACACACACACACACAGACACACACACACACACACACACACACACACACACACACACACACACACACACACAAAGATGGGTCGATGAGAACCGGAGAGCTTTCTGGGCAGTTTCCTGTCGGCTGATTTGGCTGTTCTTTAGAAAATAAGAGTCTGGATTTGTATGTGGGCCATATTTACACACACACACACACACACACACACACAGACAGACACACACACACACACACACACACACGGGTCGATGAGAACCAGACAGCAACCAGAGAGCTCCCCTGGTACTGTTGGGGTGGGGGGTTCAGCTCGGGTTTCTCCCTGGCGGCAGTGGCAGCCACGCAGAAACACAATGGGGCTTTCTGGAGGCAGACAGAGATCCCGACCCCCCAAAACCCCCCCAACCCCCCAACCCCCCACCACCACCACCCCCCGGCATAGCCATGGAAAGTGCTGAGATAGACCACAACCTGGCCGGTGTCACATTTCCCGACAAGGCAGCATGCCGTACATTAAGCCACTCACAGGTCCCCATTTTATGCTTATTGTACAAACATCTGCTAAATACAGTTGTTATTATCACTGATGGAGAAACGTTGATGGAGGAACTGAACACCCATCTTTGGTCTTCAGATAACGTCTTCTCACCTCTCCAGAGAGCTCGTCTGCCACTCCTGCTGCAGCAGGTCCAAGAACTCAAAGCAGCGCCTGCACCACAGAAGAAGAACTGTTAAAGTTGGATTTGACCACACACAGGAGCATGACATCCATTCATTTCTATATTTTATTTAATTTAATTTCAAATTTAATTTCAAATTTGACTTTTCCAAGACTGTGTAGAGACCTTGAAAAAGAAATATCATCAGAGAACCAACAACAAAAAATTCACACGTTAAATTAAAGCATGTAAACATGAAATTTAAATAGATAAATAAATAAAAATGCATAAATAAAGAATGTTAAAATTAAACAAATTTATAATTACAAAAATTAAAAATATTAAATAAAAAAGTACATTTAAAATTAAATAAACTGAAAATATATAAACAATTAAAATGTATAAAACAAGTAATATACCTAAATAAAAATGCAAAATATTAAACAGTGTATAAAAAAATTCTTAAAATAAAAAATATAGTATATATATATATATATATAGTATATATAGTAAGTATATAAACATTTATAAAAAAAAAAAAACATAAAATATTAGTATTTAAACCCAATGATACATAACATGTAATAAAATAAATGAAATACAAACATAATAGGTCATTTAAGTACATTTTAAAATTAAATAAACAAACTATAAATATATATAAAATTAAAAAATAAAATAAAATATATAAACAATTAAATTTATAAAACATAAAATTCAAAATACAAATAAACACAATAAGTAATATACCTTAATAAAAATGCAAAAAATTAAAGTGTATAAAAAATAGAACATTACTAATAAATACATATTCTTAAAATAAAAATATAGTATATATAGTAAGTATATAAACATTTATAAAAACAAAAAAAACAAAATATTAGTATTTAAACCCAATGATATATAACATGTAATAAAATAAATGAAATTAAATTTTAAAATTAAATAAACAGCAAAAACAAAAATAGAAATATCTAAATAAAATAAAAATAAATAAAATGTCTCTCACCTTCTCACAGCCACAGATTTGGAGGTACAGTTGCTGGTGATGATGGGGATGAGACGTGGGTAGTGTGTGTGCTGCAAGACAGACAAAACTAGCGTCAAAAGACACAGAGACACTTCCAGGTAAAGACATAGACACAGAGACACTTCCAGGTAAAGACATAGACACAGAGACACTTCCAGGTAAAGACATAGACACACAGAGACACTTCCAGGTAAAGACATAGACAAAGAGACACTTCCAGGTAAAGACATAGACACAGAGACACTTCCAGGTAAAGACATAGACACAGATACACTTCCAGGTAAAGACAGAGACACAGAGACACTTCCAGGTAAAGACAGAGACACAGAGACACTTCCAGGTAAAGACATAGACACAGAGACACTTCCAGGTAAAGACAGAGACACAGAGACACTTCCAGGTAAAGACAGAGACACAGAGACACTTCCAGGTAAAGACAGACACAGAGACACTTCCAGGTAAAGACATAGACACAGAGACACTTCCAGGTAAAGACATAGACACAGAGACACTTCCAGGTAAAGACATAGACACAGAGACACTTCCAGGTAAAGACATAGACACAGAGACACTTCCAGGTAAAGACATAGACACAGAGACACTTCTAGGTAAAGACATAGACACAGAGACACTTCCAGGTAAAGACATAGACACAGAGACACTTCCAGGTAAAGACATAGACACAGAGACACTTCCAGGTAAAGACATAGACACAGAGACACTTCCAGGTAAATACAGAGACACAGAGACACTTCCAGGTAAAGACACAGACACAGAGACACTTCCAGGTAAAGACATAGACACAGAGACACTTCCAGGTAAAGACATAGACACAGAGACACTTCCAGGTAAAGACATACACACAGAGACACTTCCAGGTAAATACAGAGACACAGAGACACTTCCAGGTAAAGACATAGACACTTCCAGGTAAAGACATAGACACAGAGACACTTCCAGGTAAAGACATAGACACAGAGACACTTCCAGGTAAAGACATAGACACAGACACACTTCCAGGTAAAGACATAGACACAGAGACACTTCCAGGTAAAGACATAGATACACAGAGACACTTCCAGGTAAAGACATAGACACAGAGACACTTCCAGGTAAAGACATAGACACAGAGACACTTCCAGGTAAAGACATAGACACAAAGACACTTCCAGGTAAAGACATAGACACAGAGACACTTCCAGGTAAAGACAGAGACACAAGGTAAAGACAGAGACACAGAGACACTTCCAGGTAAAGACATAGACACAGAGACACTTCCAGGTAAAGACATAGACACAGAGACACTTCCAGGTAAAGACATAGACACAGAGACACTTCCAGGTAAAGACATACACACAGAGACACTTCCAGGTAAAGACATAGACACAGAGACACTTCCAGGTAAAGACATAGACACAGAGACACTTCAGGTAAAGACATAGACACAGAGACACTACAGGTAAAGACATAGACACAGAGACACTTCCAAAAGACATAGACACATAGACACAGAGACACTTCCAGGTAAAGACATAGACACAGAGACACTTCCAGGTAAATACAGAGACACAGAGACACTTCCAGGTAAAGACACAGACACAGAGACACTTCCAGGTAAAGACATAGACACAGAGACACTTCCAGGTAAAGACATAGACACAGAGACACTTCCAGGTAAAGACAGAGACACTTCCAGGTAAAGACAGAGACACAGAGACACTTCCAGGTAAAGACAGAGACACAGAGACACTTCCAGGTAAAGACAGAGACACAGAGACACTTCCAGGTAAAGACAGAGACACAGAGACACTTCCAGGTAAAGACATAGACACAGAGACACTTCCAGGTAAAGACATAGACACAGAGACACTTCCAGGTAAATACAGAGACACAGAGACACTTCCAGGTAAAGACATAGACACAGAGACACTTCCAGGTAAAGACATAGACACAGAGACACTTCCAGGTAAAGACATAGACACAGAGACACTTCCAGGTAAAGACAGAGACACAGAGACACTTCCAGGTAAAGACAGAGACACAGAGACACTTCCAGGTAAAGACATAGACACAGAGACACTTCCAGGTAAAGACATAGACACAGAGACACTTCCAGGTAAATACAGAGACACAGAGACACTTCCAGGTAAAGAAGACACAGAGACACTTCCAGGTAAAGACAGAGACACAGAGACACTTCCAGGTAAAGACAGAGACACAGAGACACTTCCAGGTAAAGACATAGAAAAGAGACACTTCCAGGTAAAGACATAAACACAGAGACACTTCCAGGTAAAAAAAGACACAGAGACACTTCCAGGTAAAACATAGACACAGAGACACTTCCAGGTAAATACAAAAAGAGACACTTCCAGGTAAAGACAAAGACACAGAGACATTCTTAAAATAAAAAAAGACATAGACACAGAGACATTTAGGTAAAAAAAAAAAGACAGAACACTTCCAGGTAAAACAGAGACACTTCCAGGTAAAGACAAAGACACAGAGAAACTTCCAGGTAAAGACAGAGACACAGAGACACCAGGTAAAAAACATAGACACAGAGACACTTCCAGGTAAAGACATAAACAGAGAACTTCCAAAAGACATAGACACAGAAAATAGGTAAAACATAGACACAGAGACACTTCCAGGTAAAGACATACACACAGAGACACTTCCAGGTAAAGACATAGACACAGAGACACTTCCAGGTAAAGACATAGACACAGAGACACTTCTAGGTAAAGACATAGACACAGAGACACTTCCAAAAGACATAGACACAGAGACACTTCCAGGTAAAGACACACAGAGACACTTCCAAACATAAAACATTAGATTTAAACACAGAGACACTTCCAGGTAAATACAATTTTAACAGAGACATTCCAAAAAACAGACACAGAGACACTTCCAGGTAAAGACATAGACACAGAAACTTCCAGGTAGGTAAAGACACAGAGACACTTCCAGGTAAAGACAGAGACACTTCCAGGTAAAGACAGACACAGAGACACTTCCAGGTAAAGACAGAGACACAGAGACACTTCCAGGTAAAGACAGAGACACAGAGACACTTCCAGGTAAAGACAGAGACACAGAGACACTTCCAGGTAAAGACATAGACACAGAGACACTTCCAGGTAAAGACATAGACACAGAGACACTCCAGGTAAAGACATAGACACAGAGACACTTCCAGGTAAAGACATAGACACAGAGACACTTCCAGGTAAAGACATAGACACAGAGACACTTCCAGGTAAAAGACACAGAGACACTTCCAGGTAAAGACAGAGACACAGAGACACTTCCAGGTAAAGACATAGACACAGAGACACTTCCAGGTAAAGACATAGACACAGAGACACTTCCAGGTAAAGACATAGACACAGAGACACTTCCAGGTAAAGACATAGACACAGAGACACTTCCAGGTAAAGACAGAGACACAGAGACACTTCCAGGTAAAGACAGAGACACAGAGACACTTCCAGGTAAAGACATAGACACAGAGACACTTCCAGGTAAAGACATAGACACAGAGACACTTCCAGGTAAAGACACAGAGACACAGGTAAAGACAGAGACACTTCCAGGACACAGAGACACTTCCAGGTAAAGACAGACAGAGACACAGAGACACTTCCAGGTAAAGACAGAGACACAGAGACACTTCCAGGTAAAGACAGAGACACAGAGACACTTCAGGTAAAGACATACACACAGAGACACCTCAGGTAAAGACCCAGGCGGACCCAGAGCATGCTGGGAAACGCGGTCCTCTCAGCTGATCTAACAGCTGATTGGTCCACGATCGACTCAACATGATGAGGTTTTATATAAACTTTTTATTATTTTTGAATCGGAGGGATTTTAACAGCTATTAGTCTGATTTAAAGGGTTATTCTGTCCAGAACACACATGTTGTGTGGCTGATAGTGATGTTTAGAAGTCAGAGAGACTAAATCCGTCCAATCACAGATCATCTCCAGTCTGTTGTTAATTAAAATCAGCAACAGATCACATCACACTCGGGGAAGACCCAGGACTAGGTGGAGGGACGTCCAGCTGGGAGGAGGCCTTGGGGAAGACCCAGGACTAGGTGGAGGGACGTCCAGCTGGGAGGGCCTCGGGAGGAGGCCCAGCTGGGAGGAGGCCTCGGGGAAGACCCAGGACTAGGTGGAGGGACGTCCAGCTGGGAGGAGGCCTCGGGGAAGACCCAGGACTAGGTGGAGGGACGTCCCAGCTGGGAGGTGGAGGCCTCCAGCTGGGAGGAGGAAGACCCAGGACTAGGTGGAGGGCGGGAAGACCCAGGACTAGGTGGAGGGTCGCCCAGCTGGGAGGAGGCCTCGGGAAGACCCAGGACTAGGTGGAGGGGGAGCTGGGAGGAGGCCTCGGGGACCCAGGACTAGGTGGAGGGACTGGGAGGGTGGAGGGTCGTCCAGCTGGGAGGAGGCCTCGGGAAGGGAAGACCCAGGACTAGGTGGAGAGATTATATCTCCAACCTGGCCTGGGAACGCCTCGGGATCCCCCAGTCGGAGCTGGTTGATGTGGCTCGGGAAAGGGAAGTTTGGGGTCCCCTTACTGGAGCTGCTGCCCCCGAGACCCGATACCGTATAAGCGGATGAAGATGGATGGATGGATGGAACAAAATAAGGCCTTTCTTGATGTTCATATTGCATCCTAGGCACCCCTAGACTCAGTAAAGCTGCCACTTACTCGGAGGATGAGGCGGATGGTGGCGATGCCGGAGGTAGCCATGACTTTGGCACTGTTGGGGACCAGGTTGAGGAGGGTCGGCATGATGGCCTCGGCCGCGTGGTCGAACCGACTGCCCAGCACCAACGACAGGTGGCTGATGAGAGCAGAGCAGACACTCGGGTTAAACTGCATGAGCAACAAGCAAACTGGGTTGTACACAACAACAACAACAACAACAACAACAACAACAACAACAACAACAACAACATGCAAAAGAACGCAAAGATTGTTCCTTAAACCTTAAATGTGCGTTAGTTGGGTTACCTATCCTTCTCCAAGTTAACCCTTGTGTTGTCTTCCCGTCAACATTGAAAGTCAACACTTTAGTTGACGCTTTTTAATCGACGTTTTTAACTTTTTCGCACATTTTTGTCCCTTTTTCAACACCTTTGTCAATTTTTTTGACGTTTTCAACACTACGTAACACTAACTTATTAACTTTAGTATTACATATTTTTGGAATTTATGGTCAATAAACCTCATTTATAGGAAATTATTCCTAATGTTTGAGTTAAAAAAGCAGAAATTAGGAATTATTGAGACTAAAATTAAAGGAATGGATGTTGATGATAATCACAGACTGGAATATGTCAACTTTTACTCAATACTATTTCAAAAACACTTCCATTTGTTTAATTCAAAAAATCAAAGATCATCTTCAAAACCTAATGACTGACAACACAAGGTGTTGATGCAGACAAATACCATCTTATGTCTTATATCTTTTATGTTTTATTCTGTAATAAAAGTGAGTTTTAAAGCTGTTTACCTGCAGCTCAGTGTTTATATTGATGTGTGAGATTCATGTAGCATGAAAAAAATGTAGTACTGATATGCAGATCTTTTAACATTTGTCGTACAAAAGGTGTGAATTACATTCAACCAATTTTCTCCAAGATCCAACCATTGTCTTTAATTGTTGTTAACACTAACTTATTAACTTTAGTTTTACAGTTATTTTTGGAATTTATGGTCAATAAACCTCATTTATAGGAAATAATACCTAATGTTTGAGTTAAAAAGCAGAAATTAGGAATTATTGAGACTAAAATTAAAGGAATGGATGTTGATGATAATCACAGACTGGAATATGTCAACTTTTACTCAATACTATTTCAAAAACACTGTAATTTTTTTCTCCAAATGCTATAAAATTGAGTAAGATTTATGAGAAATATTAATGAAAATAGAGATTTGTACTTGTGGGGAATCAATCATGTTATTTTGGGTACTTAAAAAGAACATTGATATAGGAAATCGGGTTAATTTGACCCCAAAGACAACACGAGGGTTGAAGCAGTCACTCCAACGCTTCACATTCAGCCGACTGTATGTGTTGCAGCAGATTTAAAGGGGAACTGTTGGGACCTCCAGATAGTCTTACCTCAGAGTGAGGCACGCCTCTCTGACCACCTGAGAGCGGAGGTCCTTTGCGGACAGTTTGAACGCCGCCTCCATGAGCCGCAGCTGCTGCAGAAACCCATCAAACTCCACCGCGCCGGCCAGGAGCAGCGAACGCACCTTCTTCAGCTGGAGGAGCACGAGATGAGAAGAAACAGCAGTCAACAACGAGACATTTTCCCCTAACTTGATCGCCTTAAAGTGAGACGACCGAGAGGTCTTACAGCCGCCACTCTGAGCTCCCAGTCCCTCTTATCGTCTGACAGCACGTCTCGGATCTTCGTCATGGCCTCCTCAACTTCCCTGTTGGAGTAGATCTGGTGGAGAGCAGGAAATGAATGAATGAAGGAGAGGATAGATGAGAGGAAGCCAAGAAAAACACTGCACAACGCTGAAAATGTGATATCTCATTAAACATTTGGAATACCTGCACTGTGGGGACGTCCTCAAAGGCCTGGATGAAGTCCTCTTCGTCCACAGCTCCAGCACCAGACCCATCCCTCCCTACAGACACCAGGGTCACACAATTTCTTAAATAAATGCTTTAGGATTTGCCTTTTTATTCACCAATTCACATACACCCATACCCCTGATGAAGAGCTACCTAACCTGCTCAAGGACACTTTGAACCCACTCTACCTTTTTAGTTGTTGGTACTACAATTTTTGATGTTTTGTTTCCCTAAAACATTTGTACTTTTATATACAATATACAATTCAGGGAGGGGGAAATCTTCAGCATCATTTCATAACTTCATTTCAATTTAATTCTTGGAGGAAACAGACAGTCGTCTAATCTGTAGGTCACCAAGCATCTTATTTTACAGAAAGATAAATGGGTTTTAAACAACTTTAACCTCCGTTTTATGTCATATCCAGTCTACGACAGAGTGAATTTTATTTTATATAACGAGTAAGTGCTTTCTGTTCTCCCTGCACATCTGTGCACATCTGTTTTTCTTGTGCAAATTGTTTAATTTTACTGCAAGTGCGATGACGCTTAGAACAACTACGGAGTGAAATTTAATCTCAAATCACATTATTCTACATGTCTCATTTAAAATGTTGCCAAAAATGAAGCGTTTCAATTGAATGATGCGCTGCTCAGAGCAACTGGGAAGCCATGAATGACTTGGCTCAGACCAACAGCCATCAATTTGCTGGTTTTTTTTTAATGATTTGTGGCACAATGGACATTTCTGAGTCCTTCCTACTCATAGCGGTGCATAGTGACATGTGAGAAGGCGGTGTGGACTCTGACCTGCAGACTTGGTGCTGGAGGCGGAGGCGGGGCGTCGAAATGAACCCATGCTCACAGTCTTCTTCCCAGGTAGCGAGGCTCCTTTAGAAGAGGACGAGGAGCGGCCGCCGTCCCCCGAGTCATCATCCTCAAAGTTTTTGTCTGGAGGAGGAGCAGCAGAGAAGACAGACAGAGGGCTCTGGTCACAATGACTCTTCAGTGAAGGCAGGCGGACTCTAACATTCCTGCATTTTTGACTTTTCGCTGACGTTTAGTTGATCCAGAGGGCATAACTTGCATTCCTAGATGCCCAACTGAACTGGCGAGGAGGTCAGAGACACAATGCCACCACTGCAAACTGAACAATTAGTCCAGTGTCCCCAGTAAGAAGCCCAGAGGGACCCCAGGACAATAAAAGGTTGTGCTATAGTTCTGACTTTGTGTACAGGTTACAGGTCTAGATTAAATTCTCCAAGAGACTCTCAAAAGATAAGTTTTATTATTAAGAATGTTTTTTGCAAATTGTGCTTTAGTTGATAAAAAAAAAAAAAAAGCTTATTCTCTTTGTTTCTAAAATTTTATCTTCTTCAATTAAAAATTTGGCCTACAAATGTTTCCTTAAGTCTGGCTGATATTTTCAGATTTATTATTATGTTCGGTCACCAGTTTAAAACATGAAAATGACTCTCACACAACTATAAAACAAAGAAAAGCAACAAATCTTCTCTCCAGGACAGACATTTTCAGGATTGTTCCCCCTAAATAACCATTTCTGGTTGTAATTGTTGTCTGTAAACAATCGTTCTTACGCTGACTTTTAATTGCTCAGTGAACAAATACATAACAATAACAATCAAAGAGGCACAGCGCTGTATGAATGTGTCCTGTGGGGGACAATAAGTGCCACGTGAGCGCAATCGATCCTCTTTCATCATCTCTCATGCACGCACACATGCACATGCACATGCACATGCACATGCATGCACGCATGCACATGCATGCACATCAGTCATCAGGTTGCAGTTTTTCCTCCTTGAAGGATCAGAAAGGAAGATCGATGCAACACCTTTCAATACCAACACAAAGTGACTGTGTGTGTGTGTGAGAGAGAGAGAGAGAGAGAGAGAGAGAGAGAGAGAGAGAGAGAGAGAGAGAGGGAAAATCACACCTAAGGTTCTACATGTTAGCATCTAAACAACACGACAGAAGGAGAGAAGGGAAAAGGAAATACTGAATTTTCCGTCTAGGGGTCTCTTGATCAAAGTGATAACAAAAAACACAATTTTGGTGATGTCGTGAAGTAGCGTGGGATCATGGGAGTTGAAGTCTTCACCACAATTTGAATGGGGTTCATGGTTACATGCCTAAAATAAGATCTGCAGTTAACACAGGCTTAAAAGATGTTTGCATTTTGTTCGACCACATAAAATATGTCAGGAAATACTGCACTTGTGAACTTTGGAGCTTTTACGTGTCTTTATAGGACGGCGGTTGCTATCAAGACGGCTAAATGAGACTACAGAGGTTGCTGGGAACATTAAACCTCATCACGCCAACAACACCCAAACTCATATCGCCTCTCACTACACAGCCTTAACAGCCTCGTTGTGTTTCTACTCACGCTCTTGCAAACTCAAACTTAACAATTTATAGATTGATCAATTTATAGGTAGCGTGCAACATCTAATTATAAGGTGGAAGCTTATTAGCGGTAACGGTCAAGGTATAGTTTATGGCCTAATGTTAGCTATTTACACTTAAAAATCATCAAACTGGGGTTCATTTGTGAAGATTATCTTGCTGAATTAAATGTGTAAGGATCATAAACATTTTTCTTCCACAGAGATTCATTTCTGCAATAATCCATCTCGCTTTTTGTGAAGGAAACCAGGGCGCGGCTATAGAAGATAGCCTCTTCTAGGTTGGCTTACAATAATAAACATACATATATATGCCTAATATGTCACCTTCAGCACAGATGACAACATGCATCAGAAACATAACTTACAAAACACTAACAGAACTGTCTGAAAACAAATCAACTAAGTCAGAACCGGACGCAAAATCTAACTATTCAGTTTAAATGTAACCTGGAAAGCCCCAACAGGTTCCTTCACTTAACATAAAACCAATTCTCCCAAAACTCCACACAGCAGACAGACCCTTAACTTTGCTCAGAGGCATAGGCAGAGACGCCCTGTGCATTGTCCTCACAACAATCCCAGCTGCATGCAGGCCGACAAATCATCCTGCTGGGTTTACACTCGAGACACCCCAGATGCATTCCTCCTGGATTTACAGCCGCCACACACACACACCAGGCATCCCCTTCTCCTTCTCCTCCTTCCTTCTTTTATTTCCATTCCTCCCTCTGTTTAAACCTGCCCGGTGTCCAGAGGAAGAGCAGCAGCTTACAGGAGCAGATCCGCCTGCAGACCAGTTTCCTCAGCATGCCGGCAGAGAGGCAGACAGGCACGCAGACAGACAGACGGTCCTCCAGTCCTCTGTGGTCCTCACATCTTTTCCCTCCAGCTGAGGAGAGAGAAGAGGGGAGAAAGCTGGCCTCCCCCCCTCCCCTGTCTGGGAGCATGTGCTTCAATACAATCCGTCTTTCCGTCTCCGTCCTCCAGTCAGGAGGAAGTGGAAGGGAGGGGATGGAGAGAAGTGATGAAGGAAAGGATAAGCAAAGGGACAACCAATGAGAGGAGAAGGGAGGGGTCGCTCTGGAGGTGGAGCTGATGGGTGGAGTCAGAGATGAGGGACAGCCACAGTGTCATCATGACTCAGGAGAGAGGGAGGGAGGGAGGGAGGGAGGGATGCAGAGGAAGCTGGTCCTCTGCCAGCTGCCGAGCCTCCACCCGAGTTCATCCATCAGAGTTTTTATCACAGCAAGGTCACAGCTGCTCCACATGTGAGATGATAAATAATTCTTCAGGTTCCCATTTGCAGAGGTTTGCTTTGATATAGGGTTGAATGTGTGTATAACTGACAGCTTTTGGTCCTCTTCAACTCTCAGTTAGTTTCTGTTTTTTTGCTGCCTTTAATTAAATCAAACTAAATTTAATTATTACATTTCTTTTATTCTTGTATTTTCTACATGTGAAGCTGAAAGGAAACCTCTGTCCACAAGATGGCGACGTTAACCTACACGTGTTAATCCTTAAAAAAGGTACAGCCATGTCACAGGGCTACGTTGATGTTTTCTATTCAGCATTTCCTGATGGAGTACAGGTGGAGAACAAAGACAGACAGACAGGAGGACAGACAGACAGACAGACAGACAGGAGGACACATCAAGGTTGAATTACAGCACAGTGAATGAGAGGAAAACTCAAGTTATAATCTCAAAGGTTAATCTGAAAATATCTGACCCTGAACCTGCAGATACTGAAATAAAACTAGCTGTATTGTATTATATTGTATTGCATTGTATTGAGTATTGTATTGTAATGTATTGTATTGAGTATTGTATTGTATTGATTGTAATTCTTTCAGAAGGGTCAATGGCTCGTCGGAGGAGAGATTGTTCTTGGCAGATACGATTTTAACTCCATAAATGTCTATATTTTAGGTGGAGAAAATATCCAAGAATGTGTCTGTTGGAGGCAAATAACATAGGTTGATTAATCCATAACTTGAACAATATATACAGATAATTTAATTTCCTGATTGAGGATTTTTCTGTTTAATTGAAAACTAAATATTTTTTGGGTTTCGGGCTGTTTTTCCTTAGATTTTCCTTTGCTCACATACTCACATCTAAGTGATAAAAGGTCCTCCAGAGTCTCAGAAGACACTATACAAGTGTTGAGCAGCGCCTACCATGACCATGAAACGTGTTTGACATGTGAAATTTAACTTTCACAACTTTGTGACAGGGGGTGGGGGATAAAAATCAAAAATACTAATACTGATGACTTGTAAAATCAAACAAAGTGACCGTGAGTAACTATCCTCTGGCTGTCGGGTCCCAAGTTTTAGTCCTGGCAGCGCCTCAAAGTCTCTGGGAGCCTGATGGAGTCTGACAGCTGATCTCCACGGTGCAAATTCAACCAAATGGCCGAGAGGAGAGGTGAGGCGAGGCGAGGCGGTGAGAAAGTGCAGGGTTGCGTCACAGAAGAGAGCAAGAAACGAGGGAGCTTGGAGAGCAACTCACAGCAGGTAAGGAGTTTAATCACGTCTTTCTCTACTTGCAGCTCTATCATTGAATTCCTTCGCAGGGCTGTAGTACTCGAGTCTGGGCTTGGACTTGAGTCGGGACTCGAGACCGATTTTCTAAGGGCTCGGACTTGTCTCAGTCTCGGCCACTGGTCTTGCCCAATATGGCTTCTGGTCTGGACCGAGTCCAGGTGTCTTTATTATGTTGATAATAATAATATTGGAGGGAAAGGGAAACCCAAAATGATTGTCTTGATACTGTCATGCATAAGACCTTTATTCTGTCCTGGACTCGGTCTTGACTCGGACTCTAACCTCTTTGGACTCGGTCTTAACTCGGACTCTAACCTCTTTGGACTCGGTCTTGTCTTAGACTCAAACCTTTTGGACTCGGTCTTGTCTTAGACTCAAACCTTTTCTTTGACTCAAACCTCTTTGGGCCTTGTCTTGGACTCAAACCTTTTTGGACTCTGTCTTGACTCAGACTCAAACCTCTTTGGACTCGGTCTTGTCTTAGACTCAAACCTCTTTGGACTCTGTCTTGACTCAGACTCAAACCTCTTTGGACTCGGTCTTGTCTTAGACTCAAACCTCTTTGGACTCGGCCTTGTCTTAGACTCAAACCTCTTTGGACTCGGCCTTGTCTTAGACTCAAACCTCTTTGGACTCGGCCTTGTCTTAGACTCAAACCTCTTTGGACTCGGCCTTGTCTTGGACTCAAACCTTTTTGGACTCTGTCTTGACTCAGACTCAAACCTCTTTGGACTCGGCCTTGTCTTAGACTCAAACCTCTTTGGACTCGGCCTTGTCTTAGACTCAAACCTCTTTGGACTCGGTCTTGTCTTAGACTCAAACCTCTTTGGACTCGGTCTTGTCTTAGACTCAAACCTCTTTGGACTCGGCCTTGTCTTAGACTCAAACCTTTTGGACTCGGTCTTGTCTTAGACTCAAACCTCTTTGGACTCGGTCTTGTCTTAGACTCAAACCTCTTTGGACTCGGTCTTGTCTTAGACTCAAACCTCTTTGGACTCGGTCTTGTCTTAGACTCAAACCTCTTTGGACTCTGTCTTGTCTTAGACTCAAACCTTTTTGGACTCTGTCTTGACTCAGACTCAAACCTCTTTGGACTTGGTCTTGACTTGGACTCGACTAGTCCTGGTCTTGGACTCAGCAAAGGTGGACTTGACCACAGCCCTGTTCCTTCGCACTCATTACAATAAGCTAAAAATCGTTGCAGCCTTTTAGGCCTGCAACTAAACCTTTTTTTTCTTGACTCAAACCTCTTTGGATTTTGTTTTGATCTATAAAAAATTAGATTAGTTGTTTTGATCTAAAATAAAAAAGTGTCAGTGTTCCCCAAAGCACAAGCTGGAATTAAGAAGAGAATTCATGATTCAGATTGATTGATCTGATTAATCTTTGCAGCTCTATTTACTTTTGAGACTACCAATCGCATCAAATCACATTGCAGCTGCAACTCAAAGGTGAGCTTCAACCTGTGCACACAAGCCTTTTCATCGTTGAATGAATGGAGGGAGAACCCCCCGTCAATGTCAATGTCAATGCTTATTTGTATTGCACATTTCCAAGGCCGAGGCCTACCAAAGTACTTCACAGTAAGAAACAGATACAATAGAAGACACAATAATAACAAATACTAAGAAAATAGAGTACAACATTCATCAGTATTTTCTTGGCTTAGATTAGTTGTTTTGAGCCAAACTAAAATATTATTTCAAATAAATAAGTCTTCAGCAATGATTTAAAAGTGGACAATTGATTGCTTCTAGCAGTCCGCTTTTTGACACTACAGGCAATGAGTTCCACCTCTGGATCTCAGCCGACCTAGGAACATCTAGGACCATCAGACTGGCTGAACGGAGGTCTCTGGAGGGCCTAAAATGCAATGTAAGGTACTCTGGACCTAGGAACATCTAGGACCATCAGACTGGCTGAACGGAGGTCTCTGAGAGGGCCTCGCACGCAGCCTGACAAGCTCCGTAAGGTACTCTGGACATTCATCTGAAAATAGGAACCTCTAGGACCATCAGACTGGCTGAACGGAGGTCTCTGGAGGGCCTACGCAGCCTGACAAGGTCCGTAAGGTACTCTGGACCTAGGAACATCTAGGACCATCAGACTGGCTGAGCGGAGGTCTCTGGAGGGCCTATGCAGCCTGACAAGGTCCGTAAGGTACTCTGGACCTAGGAACCTCTAGGACCATCAGACTGGCTGAGCGGAGGTCTCTGGAGGGCCTATGCAGCCTGACAAGGTCCGTAAGGTACTCTGGACCTAGGAACCTCTAGGACCATCAGACTGGCTGAACGGAGGTCTCTGGAGGGCCTATGCAGCCTGACAAGGTCCGTAAGGTACTCTGGACCTAGGAACCTCTAGGACCATCAGACTGGCTGAGCGGAGGTCTCTGGAGGGCCTATGCAGCCTGACAAGGTCCGTAAGGTACTCTGGACCTAGGAACCTCTAGGACCATCAGACTGGCTGAACGGAGGTCTAAATAAGTCTTCAGCAATGATTTAAAAGTGGACAAGCTTCTAGCAGTCCGCACAGCTGCAGGCAATGAGTTCCACCTCTGGATCTCAGCTTCGACCTAGGAACCTCTAGGACCATCAGACTGGCTGAACGGAGGTCTCTGGAGGGCCTATGCAGCCTGACAAGGTCCGTAAGGTACTCTGGACCTAGGAACCTCTAGGACCATCAGACTGGCTGAACGGAGGTCTCTGGAGGGCCTATGCAGCCTGACAAGGTCCGTAAGGTACTCTGGACCTAGGAACCTCTAGGACCATCAGACTGGCTGAACGGAGGTCTCTGGAGGGCCTATGCAGCCTGACAAGGTCCGTAAGGTACTCTGGACCTAGGAACCTCTAGGACCATCAGACTGGCTGAACGGAGGTCTCTGGAGGGCCTATGCAGCCTGACAAGGTCCGTAAGGTACTCTGGACCTAGGAACCTCTAGGACCATCAGACTGGCTGAACGGAGGTCTCTGGAGGGCCTACGCAGCCTGACAAGGTCCGTAAGGTACTCTGGACCTAGGAACCTCTAGGACCATCAGACTGGCTGAAAGGAGGTCTCTGGAGGGCCTACGCAGCCTGACAAGGTCCGTAAGGTACTCTGGGGCAACCATTGGAATTCTAAACCAAATGGATAATGTGCTCCCGGAGGTCCTACCTAAAAGGGCCGAGCTGCTGCATTCTGACAAGGCAGACTCTGGACCTAAACCTCTAGACCCCAGATGCCTGTATACAAGGAGTTACACTAATCTGGAGGGATTAAAACATGAATGACTTTTTCTAGAAAGGTCCATTCTCCTGGACAGGAACCTCTGGACCAACAGAGGGACTGGCTGAACAGAGCTATCTGGGCTTCCTTGCACATCAGCCTGAGCAAGGTCTGGAGATACAGTGAGGTACTCTGGAAAAGCCCATTGCTGAGTTTTAAAATCAAAGGGAGGAGTCTCCCGCTTCTTCCGTGTCAGGTGTTTGGTGTTTTTTTTTACCCCCAACGCCTCGTATCGAGCCACTTAATCATTTAATAAAGTCCCAGTAATAATAATAATAAAGTGAGTTCAAGTGATCAACAGAGAGCTGATTTTTGTTGAGGTTTCGTACCATGAAACTGTCCAAGAGGCTTTGTGGAGCGCACAAACTTCGTTGAGATGGTTTCATGCAGGGTTGTAGCTAACAAGCATCTGTTGAGTACTGTTTTTGGTCAATCTATTACTTGTTTGGTTTAGAAAACGATCAGAAAACAGTCAAAAATAAACTGTCAATTGGGGAAAATGACCATTACCCTGGTGCAATATAAAAATACTTAAGGGTTTCTAATTGCTCTTACAGCAGAAGTCCTCTGAGAATCTCTTTTATATGCAAACTAAATTGGTATTGTAACTGAAACCTACCTAACTTTTTATGTTTTTGTTTACTTGTTAGGTTTTTAGGGTAATCAGGCCCTAAAAGTCACATTTTCCTGTTCGGTATCCTTTAGTTTGTGTGAAGGGGAGCTTTCCTGTTGTGTTGCGTGCGTCTGTGCAGAGAGGAGTGCCAGTGTTGAGCAGCTGTGGCAGGAAGGTTTTAGACAATAGTTTAATTTTTAAACCTGTATCTCTGCACGCCTAAATGTGAGACAGGTGTGTCGGAGGCCAGGGGTTCACCTAATGAACTTGCACACTAAGCTCATTAGGTATTTCTTCAATTTATATACACGTGAAGAAGGTGAATTAGACTATCTATCAATCAATCAAAATGTATTTATATAGCACTTTACAACTACCAGCAGGTATCCAAAGTGCTTAACAAAATAAGGAAAATCACAACATACAATAGTAAGAGTGAAGTAGAAAACAGTAAAATCAGAAAAGGTCACAAAGAAACAAAAGAGGGAAATTGTCACACCGCTGCTACGTATACTGCAAAAGCCTGACCCCCCCACACCGGTTACACCTGGACCTTGGGACTTCTAAAACCAGCTGGTTTGAAGACCGCAACGACCGGTTGTGCTCCCGCAAAGTTAAAATTTCAGACAAATACTCTGGGGCGAGACCGTTTAAAGCTTTAAATACAAACAATAAAACCTTAAAATCTGTTCTAAAACGCACCGGGAGCCCATGCAGGGTGCAGAGAACGGGAGTGGTGTGTGCACGTCTAGATGTATTTGTTAAAAAGCGAGCAGCAGCATTTTGCACAAGTTGAAAGACGTGAGATGGAGGTCTGATCCAGACCAACATAGAGGGCGTTACAGTAGTCCAACCTTGAACTGATAAAAGCATGAATGGCCTTTTCTCAGAAAAAGGCTTAACTTTAGCCAGCAGATGAAGCTGGAAAAAGCTCATTTTAACAAAGTTACTGATCTGCTTATCAAATTTCATGCTGCAATCAAAAGTAACCCCCAAGTTTTTGACAACAGATCTCGTGCAAGACTAAAACATATTTCAGCATATGAAATTTAAAAGCACTAAATGCCTTTAAGCACCCTTTCAACCTTGTGTCTGTGAAAGACTCACTGGTGCATGGTGCCCTGTCTTTCTGTCCCTGCACAGTGTTCATTATTCAGGAGGTTTCCAACTGTGCAACCCAAGTCCTGCTGGCAGAGAGTATCCGGCCTCATCTCTCAACACCTTCCCTGCAGGACCGCCTGACGCTGCGTGACGCACACAGCCGGGTCCCGGTCTATCAAAACCCACGGAGCATGGAGTCAGAGCCCCCAGCATCACAAGATGACGCAGTTTGAGGCTTAGAGCTCACGCTTAACTTGGTAATAGCAGTTAGTAGCCTTTGACATGAAATAATCAACATATATATTTATATCGGACCAGATGTCAGTTCAGTTTGAGCCCTTGCACATTTTCTATGCATCCTAAGTGCTGATTAATAAGGAATAAGTCATCAGATTTATTTGGAAGCTGTTATGTCACTTGTACAAACCAAGGCAGCAGCTAACTTTTATTTTTAATATCAATTAGTTTATTATTATTAATTCTTTGTTAAATTAATGTCTCAAAGTTTCTTACAAACTGAAACCGACTCAAACAATTAATCTATTTTCAGATTATTTCTCTCTTTGCTTTAGTGCAAATTAAGCAGTATAATTCAAATGATAGAGATAGAAAATGCAGATCTTTTTTCTAGTATTTTGCTATTTAAAAAACCTGGGGTTATTTAAAAGTTGTAAGAGCATGTAAATAGCAAAATACTAGAAAACAAATCTGCATTTTTCTATCTCTATCATTTGAGTTACACTGCTTAATTTGCACTAAAGCAAAGAGAGAAATAATCTGAAAATAGATTAATCGTTTGAGTCGGTTGCAGTTTGTAAGAAACTTTGAGACATTCATTAAACAAAAGAATTAATAGAAAAATAATTGATATTAAAAATAAAAGTTAGCTGCAGCCTTGGTTTGTACAAGTGACATAACAGCTTCCAAATAGTGGAAGTATTGTTCAAAAACCTTCAGGCATGGTTGTCTTTTATTAAAAAGGACTGCTGCTATGTTGTTATTTTTTATATCAGATGATCTGTTTACTGTTGCATAAAGTTATGTATTCCCTAATTTAATTATATCTGAATTATTTTAACAAACTAAATGGTGCAAAATGCAGCTGGAAGGATGATAGCAGCCCTTCATTGGCTTCCAAGAATGCCTTTTAAATCAATTGTAATATTATGTTATAAAGGGGTTTAGAGGACAAGCTACATCTCGGATCTACAAACGCTGCTTCTGGATTTTCTTTTGCTTTTTAAACTAGCTTCATTTATCTTTATCTAATTTATCTGGTTTTCCTGTTGACTTTATACTTTTGTCTCTATGTCTTTTTTTTTTTTTTTTTTTTTTTTAAATCATCTTTAAATTTTACAAACATGGTAACCCGTTATTGAACAGCTGGCATCAGGAGAAAATATAAAAAGATTTTAAAAAATCCTTTCCATGCTGTAAATATAGATAAGCTTAAGAAAAAGAAGAAGAAAAAAAAAAAATATATATATATATATATATATATATATAAATAAATAAATAAACAAGGACATAAAAATATATAAATAAATATAAATAAATAAGTTAGAAAAGTGGATTAAATATAAACATCAAAAACAACATACAATACAGACTAGGTGAGATGGGCTAAGGCTATATAATTATAATTATAATTCCTTAAAATCTTGCAGTAGATCAGCTATATAGATAGTTTTCTTACTGTTAATGATTTGGATTTAGGCTCACAAAAATTTCGAAATTCACTTCTGAAGTAAAAGCTGGTCGCGATTTGGCAAATTTTTGCTTTTGTCTCTATGTCAAGACAAGTGTCAAATACAAATAAAGTTGTCATAATCCTAAATGATTTCGTGTTTCTCACTCCGTCCCAGGCCACCCCGAAAAATCCCTTCATGTGTCCACATGAACTGTGTGTTGTCTTGTGCATCATGTGTTGTGTTGTTGTGTACTGTATACCATGATGCTGTCTGCATAAATCCTTTTCAGAGTGCGTGTGGCCCGGAGACTCTCTAAACTGCGTTTTGTTGCATTGTACCTGTACATGTGTAATGACAATACAGTTGAATCTAATGTAAATGTAAATGTATTTTATTTATATAGCACCTTACATCAACCGATAGGTGAACCAAAGTGCTTCAGATAAAAACCACAGTATTTAAAAACAACAACAACACACCACTAACAAAGATACAATAATGAATGAGAAAAAGTAAAATCAATAAAATCAATATAAATATAAATGTGCCATCACATTACTAGGTACCGAACGCCACTTTAAAGAGATGCGTCTTAAGTCTAGATTTGAAAAGGCCCATGCAGGTCTGTAACGACACGCATCTCACTGGGGAGCTTATTCCAGAGCTTAAGGCTCGTACACACCGGGACGAATATCGGCGGGCGTTATTCGTCAGCGTTTTTTGTGTTCACACCCAAAGCGATTTTCGCTGACGATGAGCCGAATGAACATGCAAATTCATTATCTGTCACTAGATGGCGCTTGATGTAACAGAAACACCCCCGTACATAGGGTGGCGCTGCGCAACTTTGCGCTTCTGATACTCGCTTGCAACTCAGAAGAAGAGCAGAGAAGAAGAGAGCAAGTATTTAGAACATTTCTTCTAAATCAGGTATAGCTCTTTATGTTCCGTAACCAAGGAGACCAGCAGCTCAACATTTATTTTGGACATCGTGCTTTGCCTCTTCCTCGTCTTGTGGCAGTGATGACGGTGGCGTATGTATGTCTTCTTCGTTGGTGTGCTCGGTAAGACCGTTTTGTGCTTGAGCGCCGCCAAGTTGTGTTTTAGTGTAACTTCAGAAGCACAAGATCACGTGAGCAAAAGGGCCGATTTCATTGGTCGGATAGTTTTTGACGCGGCGCGTCAAACCAAAAAAAAACGAACCCGAGGCGTTTTTTAAAAAAAATGACACTTCTACGCGTCGGTGTGCACACTCTCATTGACGCCCTTTGTTTAGTCACGACGCGTTAAACGTCGGCGAATATCGCGCGCGAAATTCGTCCCGGTGTGAACAGGCCTTTAGGTCCAGAAACCGAAAAAGCGCGGTCCCCCCCAGTGTTCCAGTCTGGACCTGGGCACTTCCAACATAAGCTGATTAGATGAACCTCAACGTCCGACCATAGTTACGAATGGTCAGCACGTCTGAAATGTAAGATGGGGCAAGGCCATTAAGAGCTTTAAAAACAAACAATAACATTTTATACTCAATTCTAAAAGTGTACCGGGAGCCGATGAAGAGAATAAAGAATCGGAGTGATGTGGTCTCGTTAACAGGCGGGCCTGACAGGCTAATGGTACATGTGATGGCCACAGCCATGGCCACACAACTATCTTAGGAGCGGTAACCTCATGCACTTGTATTTTTCACTAGGTTTAGTTTATACGTTTTGGTGTATACATATTCATTTGTTGCAATCATTTATTCAGTTACAAATATATTACAGGACACTTGTTTCATTTCATATACATCATACTTTATTTGATTTATAAGAGTATCTTTTAGCAAGCACACACTATTAGTTAGTTTTGGATGGTCATGCTGTTAAATAACCGGTTTTTCCTTTGAGCTTACCAGTTGGAGTCCACACCCGGGAGGGATCCAGGTCTGGGGTGACGCTTGGAGAAAGAGCAACTTTATAGGGGAGGTGGCCTAATTGGACACTACCACTGCTTGATATGTCTGGGGGGTAGCTTAATTCTCGCTGTAGGTATTCTGGGGTTTAGATTTTATATAAAGTAATTTTGTTGAGGGAAGATAAGTAAAAGTATGTTATTTGGAATATATTTTTAGGTAGGTTTGTCATTATTTGTTTCTGAAGTTAGTTTGTAGTTATTGTTTGTTTTTTTTCCCCCCTGTGTGTTTAATTTGGTCTGATCAGCCAATATATAAGTTCCCTTTGTTTCTTTGTTAATAGGTCAGTTGTATGTTTATGTTCAGAGCCTTAGTTACTGTCTGTTTATTTGACCTCTTTTAAGGGCCCGAAACATTATCTTTATTTCGCTGTAACTATTTTTTGGTAAAATAAAAAATCCTTACTTTTGAATTTCCCTTGTGACTCCTCATGCTTAACTGCTTGGTCCCTCACAGTACAGTAACTTAGATTAGACTGTAATCCTGCACAACATATCACCGATCATGACAGCAAACGACACCAGAACACCTGCAAAACTGACTAAACACAGGTGGCAACGACAGCTCGTGTTCCTCACAACTATGCTCATTAAATCCTAAATCTTAAAAATGATTTGATCACCAAAAAAATAACTTGAGTTATCACAATGTTTTCGACTGAGCTGCAGAGAAGAGCAAAGCGGGATTATACGCATCACCGAGCTTCAGTTACTTGTGGCATTCAGGTCCCAATTATGATCCCAGTGCAATTATCAAGGCTTATGAGCACAGAGAGAGTCCGGTAATAACATGTTTCTACACCACAGACAGATAAATAGTATCGACATGAAACGTGCAGGTATTCCTAACAGGTTAAACATTGAATTAAAAGATGATCTGCTTCTTGTATGTGATAAATTTACCTGCAGGGACGCAGCTTAAGTTTGCGAGACGACGCCTTCCTGTGGAGCTACCGACACGGACCCGGAGCTGATGCACTGCTGCCTGCCTCCTCCCTTCCCCTCCAACCTGGTCTTGTGACTGCAGGAACGACAGCTAACACCACTCCTACAAAATAAGAGCCCTGGGCAGCTGCCGAGTCTTAAGTTTTTCCTCTTGGCTTTCTCAATCTCTCTCTGCTCCATTCTCACTTGTGTAGTTTATTTTTAACGTGTTTGCAGTCGTTCCTTTTTCTTCCTGTGTTAGTTTGTCATTCTCTCGCTGTTTCTTTATGTAGATTCAGTGTCTTAGTGTCGTAATAAGATAATAAAGTAGTAATGTAACGAAAATGAAGTCCTAATATTTCAAGAAAAAAGATATTATATCATTATAACATTATAAAAATAAGTCAGAATATTATGAGAATAAAGTTGTTTTTCAATGAAAATTAAGTCCTAATATTTCAAGAAAAAAGATATATTATATCATTATAACATTACAAAAATAAGTCAGAATATTATGAGAATAAAGTTGTTTTTCTATGAAAATGAAGTCATAATATTTTAAGAAAAAAAAATATTATATCATTACAAAAATAAGTCAGAATATTATGAGAATAAAGTTGTTTTTCAATGAAAATGAAGTCCTAATATTTCAAGAAAAAAGATATTATATCATTATAATATTACAAAAATAAGTCAGAATATTATGAGAATAAAGTTGTTTTTCAATGAAAATGAAGTCCTAATATTTCAAGAAAAAAGATATTATATCATTATAATATTACAAAAATAAATCAGAATATTATGAGAATAAAGTTGTTTTTCAATGAAAATGAAGTCAGAATATTTCAAGAAAAAAGATATATTATATCATTATAATATTACAAAAATAAGTCAGAATATTATGAAAATGAAGTCCTAATATTTCACTATTACTAGAATCAAGTCATTGCATTGGAGAATAAAGTCTTAATATTACGAGGCATACATGCACGAAATAACATTTTATTATGACTATTACTTTTTGATCTGAGCCTATTTTTTTCTGCAGTTTTTTCTTTTACATTGGCCGTTGGTTTGAGGGAGGACGCCTATGTCATGTTCTGCTCTGAATGATTCCTTAGTTTTCTTTCTCATACCCGTTTTCCAGGTCTGAGTTGATGCTTCTCCCTCGCCTGCTCAGGTCAGCTGACCTGCTGACGTCCACATCTCTTTGAAGCTTTCCATTAAAACCAGGGTGCAGACACCCAACCTAAGCCTGCGAGGAGCTTTAATGCACTAAATCTAATGTGAAAAACATAAATTAAATTAGCTTTCTTAGATGATATGCTTTTCTTTCCATAGAAATTAGTAGGCCAACCAATTCCCATCAACAATCAGGCCTCAAGATTTGCAAGCACCAATTCATTGTCCACTGATTTAATGCTATTATTAAAGCAAAATGAACACTTCCTGCAGCTACTTCACATTAAAAGCTTTTAACATGTCAACAACCCAAATGCTTTACTTGTGAAAATAGAAGAAAGAAAAAAAGAAGGTATGGGCACATAACATCTGCCCTAAAAAAAAAAGGTTGTGATTGTTAGATTTGTGATAAGAGAGATAAACTGCTCCTTCCTTCATGTCAGATTATCTCAGTGACAAATGCATGTTGTTCCCCAAAAGGAAGGTCTTTTTCTTGTTTATTCAGACGGGTCCTGAGATGAAAGCTGAGTCCCGTGACCACAGCAATGAGGCCTGTCGGCTAAATTCAAGGTGCTCAAAAGATCAATCTGATGTCACTCCGTCTGGGTTTTACTGCTCAACCAAAGATAGTCAACTTTACACAGTCAGCTGCTAATACGGGTGTAATACTCTCTGCAGAAATCAGCTCCTTCAGCCCTTTCTGTCCCAATCAGCAGGGTCACTTTTCCTGCAGCGAGGTGGGTGAAAGCTCCATCGCTTCGCCGAGCACAAAGACACCGGCTCAGGTTACATTCTGGCTGAAAGACGGCAAACACACCCCACCGAGACCGGTGCAAACCAAGACTAGGGCTTCCCAACTTCACACAGCATGCTCACTGCGACTGATGGGCGGAGATGTTCTCTCAGTCCTTGTAACTTATTGTACTTCACATTCTTTCAGTTTTAGATTTACAGCCTTTGTCTCAAACCCAGAAGACCACAAGACACAAGCACACAAGAGCAACTACGTCACATGCAGGCACTAGTATGTATGTACAATGTATTTGAAACCTGGAACAAATTAGGCGTAAAACGAGAGGTTCCTCGACAAGATTTAAGAGAACATGCAGGTCTTTTGTCACGGTAGTAGATAAATTAAATTAATTAGATAAAACAATGCTGGTGTGTGGTAAACACAACCATAACTAAACTCGCAGCGCTCCGCAGGTAGAGCAATTCAATGCAATTTTATTTATAGTATCAATTCATAACAAGAGTTATCTCGAGACCCTTTCCAGATATAGGAGAGCAGGAGACGTGATCTTACCTGACACAGGTGAAAGGACCATGTTCCCTGACCTCTGCACTTCGTCAAATTTACTGAAGATGACATTTAGCCTGGACAGAGGAGGGGTGAGGAGGGGTGAGGGGGGAAATAACACCACATTCACAGCAGAAAATACACAGCCCTGCTGCCTTCAGGCCTCTGAAGAACAGAAAACTGGCTCATTTCAGACTCTCCAGGGAGGAGTTAAACAGGCCACAGTAACACTGTCACCCACAGTCTGTGCATCCAAAAATACACAGGCAATGGTGGTGGCAGTGACCCCTGCTGGGTGGTATTAATAGTACAAACACTAATTAATCACAATGTCTTCGTAACAGCACCCACGGGTGACATTTGTTGACTCTTTGTCTCTTTGTAATATTTCAAGAAAAAAGATATATTATATCATTATATCATTACAAAAATAAAGTCAGAATATTATGAGAATAAAGTTGTTTTTCAATGAAAATGAAGTCCTAATATTTCAAGAAAAAATATGTATTATATCATTATATCATTACAAAAATAAGTCAGAATATTATGAGAATAAAGTTGTTTTTCAATGAAAATGAAGTCCTAATATTTCAAGAAAAAATATATATGTCATTATATCATTACAAAAATAAGTCAGAATATTATGAGAATAAAGTTGTTTTTCAATGAAAATGAAGTCCTAATATTTCAAGAAAAAAGATATATTATATTATTATAACATTACAAAAATAAGTCAGAATATTATGAGAATAAAGTTGTTTAAAAGTTGTGACTCTTTGTCAACAAATTAGTTTGACATATTTTTAAAAAATGTTGTGAGTGATTGGGATGGTGTCAATTTAAAGTGGTGAGAATTAAAATGTGTCAACCCTTTAATTAATGTGTGTCTGTGGTAGTCTACATTTAAATATAAAGCCACATTTTTAATGCTGAAAAAGTAATCAATTCATTCATTTTCTGGTCTCAACTTCTTAAAACGTTGAGGATTTGTAGTTTTTCTCTGTTTTATATCACTGTAAACAAAACATTTGGGAACCTATGATGGGCAGTTTTCACTGTTTTTAAGACATTTTTAAATTGTTTGTTAAAAATGGGGCCAACAGAGAAAGTGATCTCAACACATCAGAAGTACAGCGGGGTTTGAAAGTTTGGGCCCCCAGGTAAAAATGTGTATTAATGTGCATAAAGAAGCCGAGAAAAGATGGAAAAATCCCCAAAATGCATCAAATGACAGATTAGACATTCGTGCTGCATGCTATAAACTCTGCAGGGGGTCCAGACTTTTGCAGATGCCATTTTATTTTATTTTGAAAGTGTAAATGATGAAATAAAATCTAACTTTTTGTGACATATAACACGAATGTCTAATCTGTCTGACTTTTCTCGGCTTCTTTATGCACGCTAATACACATTTGTTCCCTGGGGGGGCCCAAACTTTCGAACCCCGCTGTATAAGTTAGTCATACATTTTAACAGAGAGCATTTGAACGCACCGTGACTGAGGCAGACCCTTCTTTCCCAGGTCCATTCTCACTCGTTCTCCGACGTGGCGGTAGATCTCTACGAGGCAGATCATGGCTCCGTCACGCACCTGCAGGTCCACAATAAAGACAACACGTGAACACAAACTGGTTCTCAAATCATTAGGTCACTCAGGTACTTTGATTTGGGTCTCCCTTAGAGATAGGGTGAGAAGCTCAGTCCTCCGAGAGGAGCTCGGAGTAGAGCCGCTGCTCCTTCACGTCGAAAGGAGCCAGTTGAGGTGGTTCGGGCATCTGGTAAGGATGCCTCCTGGGGGGGTCACTAGGGAGGTGTTCCAGGCACGTCCAGCTGGGAGGAGGCCTCGGGGAAGACCCAGGACTAGGTGGAGGGACGTCCAGCTGGGAGGAGGCCTCGGGGAAGACCCAGGACTAGGTGGAGGCACGTCCAGCTGGGAGGAGGCCTCGGGGAAGACCCAGGACTAGGTGGAGGGACGTCCAGCTGGGAGGAGGCCTCGGGGAAGACCCAGGACTAGGTGGAGGCACGTCCAGCTGGGAGGAGGCCTCGGGGAAGACCCAGGACTAGGTGGAGGGACGTCCAGCTGGGAGGAGGCCTCGGGGAAGACCCAGGACTAGGTGGAGGGACGTCCAGCTGGGAGGAGGCCTCGGGAAGACCCAGGACTAGGTGGAGGGACGTCCAGCTGGGAGGAGGCCTCGGGAAGACCCAGGACTAGGTGGAGGCACGTCCAGCTGGGAGGAGGCCTCGGGGAAGACCCAGGACTAGGTGGAGGGACGTCCAGCTGGGAGGAGGCCTCGGGGAAGACCCAGGACTAGGTGGAGGGACGTCCAGCTGGGAGGAGGCCTCGGGGAAGACACAGGACTAGGTGGAGGGGCGTCCAGCTGGGAGGAGGCCTCGGGGAAGACCCAGGACTAGGTGGAGGCACGTCCAGCTGGGAGGAGGCCTCGGGAAGACACAGGACTAGGTGGAGGGACGTCCAGCTGGGAGGAGGCCTCGGGAAGACACAGGACTAGGTGGAGGGACGTCCAGCTGGGAGGAGGCCTCGGGGAAGACACAGGACTAGGTGGAGGGACGTCCAGCTGGGAGGAGGCCTCGGGGAAGACACAGGACTAGGTGGAGGGACGTCCAGCTGGGAGGAGGCCTCGGGGAAGACACAGGACTAGGTGGAGGGACGTCCAGCTGGGAGGAGGCCCCGGGTAAGACCCAGGACTAGGTGGAGGGACGTCCAGCTGGGAGGAGGCCCGGGTAAGACCCAGGACTAGGTGGAGGGACGTCCAGCTGGGAGGAGGCCTCGGGGAAGACCCAGGACTAGGTGGAGGCACGTCCAGCTGGGAGGAGGCCTCGGGAAGACCCAGGACTAGGTGGAGGCACGTCCAGCTGGGAGGAGGCCTCGGGGAAGACCCAGGACTAGGTGGAGGGACGTCCAGCTGGGAGGAGGCCTCGGGAAGACCCAGGACTAGGTGGAGGCACGTCCAGCTGGGAGGAGGCCTCGGGAAGACCCAGGACTAGGTGGAGGGACCTCCAGCTGGGAGGAGGCCTCGGGGAAGACCCAGGACTAGGTGGAGGCACGTCCAGCTGGGAGGAGGCCTCGGGGAAGACCCAGGACTAGGTGGAGGGACGTCCAGCTGGGAGGAGGCCTCGGGAAGACCCAGGACTAGGTGGAGGGACGTCCAGCTGGGAGGAGGCCTCGGGGAAGACACAGGACTAGGTGGAGGACGTCCAGCTGGGAGGAGGCCTCGGGGAAGACCCAGGACTAGGTGGAGGCACGTCCAGCTGGGAGGAGGCCTCGGGGAAGACACAGGACTAGGTGGAGGGACGTCCAGCTGGGAGGAGGCCTCGGGGAAGACACAGGACTAGGTGGAGGGACGTCCAGCTGGGAGGAGGCCTCGGGGAAGACACAGGACTAGGTGGAGGGACGTCCAGCTGGGAGGAGGCCTCGGGGAAGACACAGGACTAGGTGGAGGGACGTCCAGCTGGGAGGAGGCCTCGGGGAAGACACAGGACTAGGTGGAGGGACGTCCAGCTGGGAGGAGGCCCGGGTAAGACCCAGGACTAGGTGGAGGGACGTCCAGCTGGGAGGAGGCCCCGGGTAAGACCCAGGACTAGGTGGAGGGACGTCCAGCTGGGAGGAGGCCTCGGGGGAAGACCCAGGACTAGGTGGAGGGACGTCCAGCTGGGAGGAGG
>CM049394.1:15628256-15643256 GCA_026937815.1 Etheostoma perlongum
ACTGCCCTGCAAAATAACCTCGTTGTTCAGGAATGCCAACAAATAAACAGCTGACCTTAGGGAAGATGTTCGTCGGATTTAAGACCAAAGAGGCCCTGCTAACCGCCTGCTTGGACGTGGCTCATTATCAGTAGCTGCTGATCTCAACTCTCCCGGCAGCTCTCCAGGATACGGCGCCCTGGGATCCGTCCACCTGCCATGGTCCATCCTCATGCTCGACGCCCGAGCCACCGTCATCCTGGACAGAAGTGGTCTGCGGTCGGGGGAAGGGTTTACCTCAGCCTCACCTCAGCCTCACCTCAGCCTCACCTCAGCCTTGCCTCAGCCTCACCTTAGCCTCACCTCAGCCTCACCTCAGCCTCGCCTCAGCCTCGCCTCAGCCTCACCTCAGCCTCTCAAATCGCTTCGATGCCTTGTCGGAGCTGAACCCGGCTGACAGTCCTGGCTCGTGATTAACGTCCGGGGCTACTGCAGTTCCTTCTTCATCGGCGTCTGGCGGTGTTCACATGGCTCTCTGCCCCTGTGGCAGAGGCTGCTGGTGCTGTGGCTGCTACTACGGCTGCTGTGGTCAGGCGCTCTGGTGGTCTCCGCTGCCTGGCCCGGACAAATGACCCCATGCCTCATCGACAATCTTCCCCAATCTCCTTCTCTCCGTCCACGTCCCCCTGAGACCGGCACTCTGAAGGCTTTCTCCCCGACACCGAAGAACTGAACAAGCCAAAACAAAAACAGACGTTCTGTCACAGAATGGAAATTTTAGGTGGACAAGGGGGTGGAGCTGTAGTAGAGGACAGGAAGTGGACGGGGGGTGGAGCTGTAGTAGAGGACCAGAGGTGGACGGGGGGTGGAGCTGTAGTAGAGGACCAGAGGTGGACAAGGGGGGGGGTAGTAGAGGACTGGAGGTGGACGGGGGGTGGAGCTGTAGTAGAGGACCGGAGGTGGACGGGGGTGGAGCTGTAGTAGGACACGGGGGGTGGAGCTGTAGTAGAGGACCGGAGGTGGACGGGGGGTGGAGCTGTAGTAGAGGACCAGAGGTGGACGGGGGGTGGAGCTGTAGTAGAGGACCGGAGGTGGACGGGGGGGGTGGAGCTGTAGTAGAGGACCGGAGGTGGACGGGGGTGGAGCTGTAGTAGAGGAGGACCTGTAGTAGAGGACCGGAGGTGGACGGGGGTGGAGCTGTAGTAGAGGACGGGAGGTGGACGGGGGTGGAGCTGTAGTAGAGGACCAGGAGGTGGACGGGGGTGGAGCTGTAGTAGAGGACCGGAGGTGGACGGGGGTGGAGCTGTAGTAGAGGACTGGAGGTGGACAGGGGGGGTGGAGCTGGAGTAGAGGACTGGAGGTGGACGGGGGTGGAGCTGTAGTAGAGGACCGGAGGTGGGGGGGTGGAGCTGTAGTAGAGGACTGGAGGTGGACGGGGGTGGAGCTGTAGTAGAGGACTGGAGGTGGACGGGGGTGGAGCTGGAGTAGAGGACCGGAGGTGGACGGGGGGGTGGAGCTGTAGTAGAGGACCGGAGGTGGACGGGGGGTGGAACTGTAGTAGAGGACTGGAGGTGGACGGGGGTGGAGCTGTAGTAGAGGACCGGAGGTGGACGGGGGTGGAGCTGTAGTAGAGGACTGGAGGTGGACGGGGGGTGGAGCTGTAGTAGAGGACCGGAGGTGGACGGGGGGTGGAGCTGTAGTAGAGGACCGGAGGTGGACGGGGGGTGGAGCTGTAGTAGAGGACTGGAGGTGGACGGGGGGTGGAGCTGGAGTAGAGGACTGGAGGTGGACGGGGGTGGAGCTGTAGTAGAGGACTGGAGGTGGACGGGGGTGGAGCTGTAGTAGAGGACTGGAGGTGGACGGGGGTGGAGCTGTAGTAGAGGACTGGAGGTGGACGGGGGGTGGAGCTGTAGTAGAGGACTGAGGTGGACGGGGGTGGAGCTGTAGTAGAGGACTGGAGGTGGACGGGGGTGGAGCTGTAGTAGAGGACTGGAGCTGGACGGGGGGTGGAGCTGTAGTAGAGGACTGGAGGTGGACGGGGGGTGGAGCTGTAGTAGAGGACTGGAGGTGGACGGGGGTGGAGCTGAGTAGAGGACTGGAGGTGGACGGGGGTGGAGCTGTAGTAGAGGACTGGAGGTGGACGGGGGGTGGAGCTGGAGTAGAGGACTGGAGGTGGACGGGGGGTGGAGCTGTAGTAGAGGACCGGAGGTGGACGGGGGGTGGAGCTGTAGTAGAGGACCGGAGGTGGGCGGGGGTGGAACTGTAGTAGAGGACTGGAGGTGGACGGGGGTGGAGCTGTAGTAGAGGACCGGAGGTGGACGGGGGTGGAGCTGTAGTAGAGGACTGGAGGTGGACGGGGGTGGAGCTGTAGTAGAGGACCGGAGGTGGACGGGGGGTGGAGCTGTAGTAGAGGACCGGAGGTGGACGGGGGGTGGAGCTGTAGTAGAGGACTGGAGGTGGACGGGGGGTGGAGCTGGAGTAGAGGACTGGAGGTGGACGGGGGGTGGAGCTGTAGTAGAGGACTGGAGGTGGACGGGGGTGGAGCTGTAGTAGAGGACTGGAGCTGGACGGGGGTGGAGCTGTAGTAGAGGACTGGAGGTGGACGGGGGTGGAGCTGTAGTAGAGGACTGGAGGTGGACAGGGGGGTGGAGCTGTAGTAGAGGACTGGAGGTGGACGGGGGGTGGAGCTGTAGTAGAGGACTGGAGCTGGACGGGGGGTGGAGCTGTAGTAGAGGACTGGAGGTGGACGGGGGTGGAGCTGTAGTAGAGGACTGGAGGTGGACGGGGGTGGAGCTGGAGTAGAGGACTGGAGGTGGACGGGGGGTGGAGCTGTAGTAGAGGACTGGAGGTGGACGGGGGGTGGAGCTGAGTAGAGGACTGGAGGTGGACGGGGGGTGGAGGGTTGCACTCTTTGCCTGAAACAAGAGCTGATAGCAAAGGGAGAAACAGATTTAGAGCAGGGTGGTGACTCTGTGATTGGCCCTTGCCATTTGTGTCTGATTCTGATTGGTTGAGCAGGAAGGGGACCGCCTCCAACAGCTGATTGGAGTTAGGTGGAGCGTTGATTAAGAGCGAGGTCTTCCTGATAAGACTCAACACTGAGATACATTTCAACTCAGCATGTTTCCTTAATATCTGATGACATATTGTGGTCATTTATTGATTTAATACAATTATATAATAATAATAATAATAATAATAATAATAATAATATAATAAATGAGTTTTTCTATCAGAATCAGACCAAAGTCTTCTGGACCAGAACCCAGCTGTGTGTCCTTCAAGAGCGACTGGTCAAAGGATGAGATTATTGATTTTAAAGGACAACAACCCTCTGCTGGAAGAAGGTGACTGTTTTATATTTGAACTCTTTATTTGATCAGGCCTGTAGGTTTATTTTACGCATCATTGTAGCTGCCATTAAAGAACGGCTTGTTTATTAGAAAGGCCAAATATTGTCAAAATTAAATGATTTAATAATAATGTAATATAACAATACTAATAACTTATTTCAACCGTACAGTGCTGTTGAGTGACAAAAATAACCACCACGTGGGAAAAGTTTTTTAACAATAACACTGAACGCACCACGAGGCTGTAGGTTACCAGTTTCATTGAACGCACCGTCAGCCACAGATTGTTACATCGTCAACAGTGACATACAGTCAAACTTTACACCGTCAGCTGTCAGCATTTTAACTGTTTAATCTAGCTACTAGCTAACGTTAGACTAACGTTAGACCAACGTTACCTGCGGTCAAGTGTAGTGATAACTAGCGTCATATGCAGCAATGTTTCTGTTCCAGAGTATCAGAGAGAAGCGCAGACATATCCGTGGCAACAAAATGAGGCGCGGACATCCGCATTGCTATTGGGCCTGTTAGATACCGGTCGTTAAGGGACTGGTGCCATATTAGCACCAGATTATGGTGCCCAAAGATATTCAGGAAGAATATTTGAATAAGTAAATGTCCCGATCAATGATCCAGGCAGTCTCCCTCCTTCATTTTACAGTCAGAACAGCTCCGGGTCAAAAGGTCAATATGGAATGGATTAATCTGCATTATTTTTTTCTCTGATTAATTAATCAAAATATATTTTTGTCCTAATATATTTCATTGATTTTAAACGTGTTTCTGCCAGAAAGTAAGGCTTTATTGGAATTTATTAATTAAGCCTATATTCCTATTTGTATTATAATTTATGCAGGCAGACTTTTACTGAACGTGTAACCCTCAACTAATGTGTTTTTCTATCAGAAGCCTTGAGTCTCCTGGACCAGGACCCAGCTGTGTGTCCTTCAAGAGCGACTGGTCAAAGGATGAGATTATTGATTTTAAAGGACTACAACCCTCCACTGCTGAGAGGTAAGCTGTTAAAGACAACGACATGGAGACATGGTGCGTCCTAAAAGCGCGCGGGAAGAGTCTCTGCTCCGCTAAAAATACCCGTCACTACGCGCGTAGGCTACGGTTACGCCTACGGTGCGTCTTTTGAAGTTGGAATCATGGCGTGAGGAGGAGCACTCAGGACTTTTATCAGCTGTGTAAAAACGGCCATAGTAACACTTGCTCTCTCCTGATGATTGACCAATCGTTGACTCCGGCTCAGACAGGAGAAGGGGACAGAACAGCTGTAAACTGACTTTTTTCTTTATCATTCCTTTCCTGGTTTTGGACTCGTTGTACTGACGTGTGTATCCCAGAACGTAAGTTCAAACTATTCTGTAGCTTGCTAACCTGTCATGGTTATACTGCCTCGTCATCTGTGTAATAGTTTAAGCTGCAGTACGTTCATTCATATTTCAGTAGGGCTGGGACGATTTGTCGACGTAGCTGATTAAGTAATTCCGTCAAGCGTAGAAATAAAAACTAAAGCAACAACAACAGCGTAAATATCGATTCCTCGCGGGTTCAACAACACGTTGAGAATAAGGAACGGACACGGTCTTCTAAAGCGTGGCAGGATTCTACTCTTAATGTAGTCTGGAGATTTAGTAAAATGCACCACTGAGTCAGGATCTGCTCCCTTCCCTACCCAAGCAGAGTTTATATCATTACTTTATTATCCTAACTGGGTGGGGAGAAAGCTATGCCTGGACGTGCCTTGACGTGCCTGGAACACCTCCCTAGGCCACCCTCTGGTCCCCCTTTGAAGAGGGGAACCACCACCCCGGTCTGCCACTCCTTAGGCACCGTCCCAGACTTCCACGCAATGTTGAAGAGGCGTGTCAACCAAGACATCCCCTCCACACCCAGAGCCTTCAGCATTTCTGGACGGATCTCATCAATCCCTGGGGCTTTGCCGCTGTGGAGTTGTTTGACTACCTTAGCGACTTCCACCAGGGACACTGATCCCCCATCATCCTCCAGCTCTGCCTCCACCACAGAGGGCGTGCCAGCTGGATTTAGGAGTTCCTCAAAGTGCTCCTTCCACCGCTCTATTACCTCCCCAGTTGAGGTCAACAACGTCCCATCCTTACTGTATACAGCTTGGATGATTCCCCGCTTCGCTTCCCCCTCCTGAGGTGGCGAACGGTTTTCCAGAAGCACCTTGGTGCCGACCGAAAGTCCTTCTCCATGTCTTCTCTGAACTTCTCCCACACCCGCTGCTTTGCCTCTGTCACGGCAGAGGCCGCAGCCCTTCGAGCCCGTCGGTACCCTGCAACTGCCTCCGGAGTCCTCCGGGATAACATATCTCGGGATAACATATCTCGGAAAGACTCCTTCTTCAGTCGGACGGCTTCCCTGACCACCGGTGTCCACCAGGGTGTTCGTGGGTTACCGCCCCTTGAGGCACCTAAGACCCTAAGACCACAGCTCGCTGCCGCAGCTTCAGCAATGGAAACTTTGAACATTGTCCACTCAGGTTCAACGCCCCCAGCCTCCACAGGGATGCCCGAAAAGCTCCGCCGGAGGTGTGAGTTGAAAGTCCGTCGGACAGGGGCCTCCTCCAGACGTTCCCAGTTTACCCGCACTACCCGTTTGGGCTTACCAGGTCTGTCCAGAGTCTTCCCCCACCCCCTGACCCAACTCACCACCAGATGGTGATCGGTTGACAGCTCTGCCCCTCTCTTCACCCGAGTGTCCAAAACATACGGCCTCAGATCAGATGAAACGATTATAAAATCGATCATTGACCTTTGGCCTAGGGTGCTCTGGTACCACGTCCACTTATGAGCATCCCTATGTTCGAACATGGTGTTTGTTATGGACAATCCATGACTAGCACAGAAGTCCAACAACAGACAACCACTCTGGTTCAGATCAGGGAGGCCGTTCCTCCCAATCACGCCTCTCCAAGTATCTCCATCATCACCCACGTGTGCGTTGAAGTCCCCCAGCAGAACTATGGAGTCCCCTACTGGAGCCCCATACAGGACTCCATTCAAGGTCTCCAAGAAGGCCGAATACTCCGAACTCCTGTTTGGTGCATATGCACAAACAACAGTCAGAGTTTTCCCCCCCATCACCCGCAGATGTAGGGAGGCGACCCTTTACTTGAACAGTGCAGTGTTAAACTATTTTAATAAATAGAAATTTGAATCTTATTGAAATTTGTTTTGTGTACGTTGTTAATAATTGAGCAATGGGAAAATAGTCGCTAATTGAAAAATTAATTGTTTGATTAATCAAGAAAAGAATCGCTAGATTTATCATTTAAAAGTCAAACATAACTTCGTAGTTAACTTCATGTTGGAGTTGTAAATACATCTTCCTAGTAGTAGTTTACAATAGTGTTTACAAGCCTATTGCCTATATGTTTGTAATATAATAAACACTGTTACACTTTTTCAGCTTGGCCTATCAGTGCTTTCTGAACATATTGAACACACTTTTAAAAACACCACAATAATACTTCTATGACCACAAAAGCTGCAGACCTCCTGCCTCATAACAGACAAGACAGGTTGTGCTTCTGTAGTCATTTTTAATGAAAACCATCTGATTATATGTCGTAATCAACACTTTAAGTGAAAGGACCTTTACCTTGTGTGTGTCTCTGAGTGGACAGACATGATGGGAGCTAATTCTTCCTGATTCCTCCACAGAGTGGACCAGGAGAGCTCAGAGGGTCCCAGTGGTCAGTCCACCCAGCAGCATCAAACCCACCTGGACTCCATCTTTAAGGTCTGCACATGTACACCAACTTCTTTTACATCTGTTCTGTTCCCAATCCTCTCCATGCTGCCCTGTTCAGACCAGAGGGTCCTCAGTCTGTCCATTATGGATCTGATGGTTGATTGTCATTCATATAATCTTCTGTTCCAGCTGCTGGAGGAGGACATCGTCACTTTTGTGAAGAACGAGCTGAAGAAGATCCAGAAGCTTCTGAGACCAGATTACCCAGAATGCTCAGAGAGTCAGAGGGAGGGTGAGGATGAAGAGCAGAGGAGGAGCAGAGAGGCGTTTCTGAAGATCACACTGCACTTCCTGAGGAGAATGAAGCAGGACGAGCTGGTTAACCGTCTGCAGAGCAGTAAGAGGATTTCTCTAAAGAGTTAACTTGATGGATAAATGGGACCTTTACTAAGAGATTGACCAAAATATGTTCCTGTTTATTTTATAAATCACTTACTGATCTTCTTTGTTCTGAATTCATTCAGGAAGTCCAGCTGGAGTCTGTCGACGTAAACTCAAATCTAACCAGCAGAAGAAGTTCCAGCGTGTGTTTGAGGGGATTCCTAAAGCAGGAAACCAAACAGTTCTGGATCAGATGTTTACAGAGATCTACCTCCTGAAGGGAGGGGCTGCAGGGGTCAATGATGAACATGAGGTTAGACAGATTGAAACCGCATCCAGGAAACCAGACACACCAGAACCAACAATCAGACAAGAAGACATCTTTAAAACCCCACCTGGAAGAGATGAACCAATCAGAGCAGTGATGACAAAGGGAGTGGCTGGCATCGGGAAAACAGTCTTAACACAGAAGTTCACTCTGGACTGGGCTGAAGACAAAGCCAACCAGGACATCCAGTTCACATTCCCATTCACCTTCAGAGAGCTGAATGTGCTGAAAGAGAGAAAGTTCAGCTTGGTGGAACTTGTTGATTACTTCTTTAGTGAAACCAAAGAAGCAGGACTCAGCAGGTTTGAAGAGTTCCCGGTGGTCTTCATCTTAGACGGTCTGGATGAGTGTCGACTTCCTCTGGACTTCCTCAACACTAAAATTCTGACTGATGTTACAAAGTCCAACTCAGTGGGTGTGCTGCTGACAAACCTCATCAGGGGGAATCTGCTTCCCTCTGCTCGCCTCTGGATAACCACACGACCTGCAGCAGCCAATCAGATCCCTCCTGGGTGTGTTGACATGGTGACAGAGGTCAGAGGGTTCACTGATGCCCAGAAGGAGGAGTACTTCAGGAAGCGATTCAGAGATGAGGAGCAGGCCAGCAGGATCATCTCCCACATCAAGAGATCACGAAGCCTCCACATCATGTGCCACATCCCAGTCTTCTGCTGGATCACTGCTACAGTTCTGGAGGACATGATGAAGACCAGAGACGGAGAAGAGCTGCCCAAGACCCTAACTGAGATGTACATCCACTTCCTGGTGGTTCAGGCCAAAGTGAAGAACATCAAGTATGATGGAGGAGCTGAGACGGATCCACACTGGAGTCCAGAGACCAGGAAGATGATCAGGTCTCTGGGAAAACTGGCTTTTGAGCAGCTGCAGAAAGGCAACCTGATCTTCTATGAATCAGACCTGACAGAGTGTGGCATTGATATCAGAGCAGCCTCAGTGGTCTCAGGAGTGTTCACACAGATCTTAAAAGAGGAGAGAGGACTGTACCAGGACAAGGTGTTCAGCTTCATCCATCTGAGTGTTCAGGAGTTTCTGGCTGCTCTTCATGTCCATCTGACCTTCACCAACTCTGGAGTCAACCTGCTAGCAGAAGAACAAACATCATCAACACAGTTGTACCAGAGTGCTGTGGACAAGGCCTTACAGAGTCCTAATGGACACCTGGACCTGTTCCTCCGCTTCCTCCTGGGTCTTTCTCTGCAGACCAATCAGAATCTCCTTCGAGGTCTGCTAACGCAGACAGGAAGTAGCTCACAGACCAATCATGAAACAGTGTGGTACATCAAGAAGAAGATAGATGAGGATCTGTCTGCAGAGAGAAGCATCAATCTGTTCCACTGTCTGAATGAACTGAATGATCGTTCTCTAGTGGAGGAGATCCAACGGTACCTGAGTTCAGGATGTTTCTTCAGATATGAACTGAATGATTGTTCTCTAGTAGAGGAGATCCAATTGTCCCTGAGATTTCCCTACATAGATCAACTGTCTCCTGCTCAGTGGTCAGCTCTGGTCTTCATCTTACTGTCATCAGAAGAAGATCTGGACGTGTTTGACCTGAAGAAATACTCTGCTTCAGAGGAGGCTCTTCTGAGGCTGCTGCCAGTGGTCAAAACCTCCAAAAAAGCTCTGTTAGTGGGATTAATTCATCCAAATATACTCTGCTATCTTTCAACAGGAGTTAAAAATAAATCCTTACCCTTTTTTCTCCAGGCTGAGTGGCTGTAACCTGTCGGAGAGAAGCTATGAAGCTCTGTCCTCAATTCTCAGCTCCCAGTCCTCTAGTCTGAGAGAGCTGGACCTGAGTAACAACAACCTGCAGGATTCAGGAGGGAAGCTGATCTCTGATGGACTGAAGAGTCCACACTGCACACTTGAGACTCTCAGGTCAGACCAACAACAATAATCTTTTAAAACAGTATTGAAAAAAAATGTGAATATTTCCAAAGAAAGTTATTCAGATTTAGAATCACTTCATAAATACACAAATGCTATCTGTCTTCTTCATTACTGTCCCACCAACAAAGTTCTGTACGTGGGATTTATTTATCAAGGCACAGCTCTGAACTGGTTTCAGTCATATCTGACAGACAGGTCTTTTTCTGTAAACCTCTGGCCTTTTTACTCAAATAACGCCCCGATTGACAGCGGGGTGCCTCAAGACTCAATTTTAGGCCAGCTTGTTCTCGCTGTATATGCTGCCCCTGGGATCAATCTTCCTAAAATACAACATTTCCTTTCACTGCTTCGCAGATGATGTCCAGATTAACCTACCTTTGAAAACCAAAACACACTCAGTTGAAGCTCTGAGGAAATGTCTACATGAAGTAAAAGACTGAATGTCACAAAAATATTTTTTAACTTAAATGACAAAAAAACTGAAGTTGTAATGTTTGGGGAGCCCAATATCTCTGGTTTTACCAGTTCTCTTAGTCCAATATCCTCAAACTGCTGCCCATCTGTAAAAAGTCTTGTTTTTATTGACAGTTCTTTTAAACTCGATAAACAGATTAGCTCAGTGGTAAAAACAAGCTTCTTTCATCTCAGACTTCTTGGGAAGGTGGAGCCTTACCTGCCCCAGAGCCACCTGGAGACAGGTGTGCAGGCCCTGATCACAGATCTCCACTCAGGTCCAGGACCAGTTGCTCTTAGACTGTCCCAGAACCAGACTGAAGACCCAGAGGGGACAGAGATTTCTCAGTGGCAGGTCCTGAGCTCTGGAACTCTCTCCCTCTCAACATTAGAGCAGCGTCCTCTATTGAGAGTTTTAAATCACTTTTAAAAACTCATCTTTTTGCACTGGCTTTTAACATAAGCTGAGCTGTGACATTTTATTGTTATTTGCTTTGAGTAAAGTTTTTATCTGTTGTCTGTTTTATTGTTTTTGGCATATTCTGTTTTAGAAGGGTTTTTCCGTCTATTTATTATGCTTTTTATCTTATGTTGCTATGTGTATTTGTACAACACTTTGGGGCAATAGTGACTGTTTGTAAATGTGCTACAGAAATAAACTTTGACCTTGACCTTGATCAAAATATACTCTATATACAGTATGCTATCTTTCAACAAGTTTTAAAAATAAATCCTTACCGTTGTCTCTCCAGGCTGAGTCTCTGTAACCTGTCAGAGAGAAGCTGTGAAGCTCTGTCCTCAGTTCTCAGCTCCCAGTCCTCTAGTCTGAGAGAGCTGGACCTGAGTAACAACAACCTGCAGGATTCAGGAGGGAAGCTGATCTCTGATGGACTGAAGAGTCCACACTGCAATCTAGAGACTCTCAGGTCAGGATTCATTAACCCGTTCAACTGATGACCATTTAAACTCAAAAAAATGAACAGCTAACATGTAGCTTTGTGTCTGCTGATACGATAAACTTCTGCAGTGATTTCGAGATGAGTTAAAGATTGATTCTAAATCTGGACCAAAAATGTACCTGAACAATAATCAAACAGAAAACAAACATCACCAGGTGTTGACAGAAGCTTCCTGTGTGTTGTTCTGTGTGTTTCCAGTCTGTCAGGCTGTCTGATCTCAGAGGAAGGCTGTTCTTCTCTGGTCTCAGCTCTGAGCTCCAACCCCTCCCATCTGAGAGAGCTGGACCTGAGCTACAATCATCCAGGAGACTCAGGAGTGGAGCTGCTGTCAGCGGGACTGGAGGATCCTCTCTGGAGACTGGACACTCTCAGGTTTGAAGAGTTCTGGTTGGGTCAGTCAGTCTGGTAGATGAGAAAGAGAAACATTTTAGTTTCAAAGCTGTTGACAGAGCTCTTTGAGTTTTGTTATTTATAAACTAATATAAATTAGGGAGCGTGATAAAATGAACGTGATAACCTGTAAGTGCAAATCATTTTTTATGCCGCGTGATTAACACTGTGATTCAGGTCTTGGGCCACTTCGTAGTTTGTGTAACAAGAAACGATGAAGAAAAGAAAAGCTGATGACAAAGTCATAAAGACTAAATTCCATCACGACAAGTATCACTGCATAATGTTAAGAAACAAGGTAGGGAAGGAAATCAGAAAAGCTCTTTGCGTTGCCGCTTTAAATGAAGCCAGAGGAAATGTTAAAATGATCTGGAGCCGATTAAAGAAACTGACAGGAGAACATCACAGCAGTAGAAAATGCTAGAAATTAAATACAGTGGGTTTTCCTAAGACACCCAACAGACATAGCAGACGCCTTCAATCACCACTTTGTTGACTCTGTGGCTGAAATCTCAGATTCTCCTAGTAGATCAGAACAGAGTGTATCCATCAACCACAGTTTCACCAGCCTTTACCATAAAAAGCATCACTGAGTCAGGAAATGACACAAACCTCTCCTGTAAGTCACATGGGAAAGAATCACATCTACAGAGGCTGCCAGAATGGTTTTACTTTCTAGGGTTTTCAGCCAGCTGTTACCAGGCCAACCACAGCACAATAAAACCATTTGAATAACAAGCCATAAACATGTTTCCATCACTGCCGAATTTAAAGCCCTGATGAAATATGTAAAGGTATGTTTGGTATTTAAAGTCGCTGCAGCGCCACTTGTTGCCTACGTCAACACAAGATGAGATACTGTTCGAGTCACACGGGGATCTCCCAGAGGAAGCTGTGTTAGTCAGTCAGCCCGGTCCACCAGAGGGTCCAGACCGGGGAACTCAGTCCTGAACCACATCAGACAATTTTACTTATTGTTTCCTCAACAATAAGTAAATAATAAGTAAATAAGTGTAATCCTGCTTTTGTTGCTCTAAACAGCTGTGTCCGTCTAATTTACATTTTTGACCTTTATACCCTGTCTCTTGCTTTGTTTTCTGTTTCCGTGATGTTTGTGCTAAGTTTCTTTTGCTTGTTTTGTCTTTTTATTTCTTTGTATTTTAAAAAGCCTTTTTTAACATCAGGGGCAGATGAAGCTGATGATTCTGGCTTTTTAACTAATGGGAATCCTGTGTTTTATTAATTTGCTCTGTCCCCTCATAAAGGAAACTGAACTGAACTGTGAATGGCAGGTTGAGTTTCAGAGCTTTTCCTGATGGTTCTCTCCAAAGATCACACGTTATCTGCATGTGCTGAGTTACCACCGGAGCACGTCCAGTCTCAGATATCACATGGGCGTAAAATACCTGAAACATGTTCTTTCATATGCTGTACATTTAGAACAGATAAAAATGTGCTATTAATCACGAGTTAATATTTTAATTGACAGATATAAAATGAGTAATATTTCTACATGTATTTAAATCAAAGCTGTGAGAGAGTGATGTAATGCCCCCCCTCCTTTCAGGGTGGAGCCTGCTGGAGTCAGATGGTTGACACCAGGTCTGAGGAAGTGTAAGTGTGTTTTTAATTTCATTCATCAGACTGTGACATCACTCATTCAACCCTGTGATGTCATCACCAAAGAGCTGATTGGTTAATAACTGCAGCTGTGTTGTGTCTCGTTCTCTCCGTCAGATTCCTGTGACCTCACAGTGGACACCAACACGGTGAACAGGAACTCAAACTGTCTCACAACAACAGGAAGGTGACATTAGTGGAGGAGGATCAGCCATATCCTGGTCATCCAGAGAGGTTTGACTTCTGGCCTCATCAGCTGCTGTGTAGAGAAGGTCTGACTGGTCGCGGTTACTGGGAGGTCGAGAAGACAGGAGAGGTTGAGATATCAGTGAGTTACAGAGGAATCGGGAGGAGAGGAGACTGTGCTGACTGTGTGTTTGGATGTAATGATCAGTCCTGGAGTCTGTTCTGCTATGATGATGGTTACGCTGTCCGTCACAATGACAGAGAGACACCCATCTCCTCCCCCCCTCTCTCTGATAGAGTAGCAGTGTATGTGGACTGTCCTGCTGGCTCTCTGTCCTTCTACACAGTCTCCTCTGACTCACTGATCCACCTCCACACCTTCAACACCTCATTCACTCAGACTCTCTATCCTGGGTTTGGGTTTAGGTTTGGGTTCTCAGCTGGTTCCTCTGTACGACGGAGAGTCTCCTCTGTCAGACTGAACCCTCTCACTGCTGCGGCAGAAATGTCAGAGAAACGGCCAAAAGCGTTGAAGAAGGCGACAATGAAAAAGTGACAATTATCATTTTAAATGTTGAAAGGTGAAAAAATGAAAAACACAAAATGTTGAAAACAGCGAGCGGCCTTCAGAACGCTGCAGCTTCTCGTAACCGGGACGACCTTCTGGGCTGTGAGTGCTATAAGATGTATAATAAGCCGTGTTATAAGCATGTATTATAAGCCGTGTTATAAGCATGTGTTATAAGCTGTGTAATAAGATGTATTTAGGCTGATTTAAAACCCACTTCACGTTTTCAGGATGCTGATTGGTTAGAAATGTATTTTAAAACATAAAATGAGCCCAGGAGTGAGAAGATAATTTAATCCCACCTCTTCTCCATAAAACAGTTTCTCTCTGAGAGCTTGTTTTGCTTTTTGGTTCTTTTTTTGTGTATAAATTAAATTCTTGCTTTATATTGTAGACGCGTAACTCCATATTATTTACGTTTTACCTTCCTGTCTTGTAAAACTAATACGGGAAGGGTGGAAATGAGTCTATTATGAGTCATTAATGAGTCTATTATGAGTCATTAATGAGTCTATTATGAGTCATTAATGAGTCTATTATGAGTCATTAATGAGTCTATTATGAGTCATTAATGAGTCTGTTATGAGTCATTAATGAGTCTATTATGAGTCATTAATGAGTCTGTTATGAGTCATTAATGAGTCTGTTATGAGTCATTAATGAGTCTGTTATGAGTCATTAATGAGTCATTAATATTATGAGTCTGAGTTATGAGTCATTAATGAGTCTATTATGAGTCATTAATGAGTCTGTTATGAGTCATTAATGAGTCTGTTATGAGTCATTAATGAGTCTGTTATGAGTCATTAATGAGTCTGTTATGAGTCATTAATGAGTCTGTTTGAGTCATTAATGAGTCTGTTATGAGTCATTATGAGTCTGTTATGAGTCATTAATGAGTCTGTTATGAGTCATTAATGAGTCTGTTATGAGTCATTAATGAGTCTGTTATGAGTCATTAATGAGTCTGTTATGAGTCATTAATGAGTCTGTTATGAGTCATTAATGAGTCTGTTATGAGTCATTAATGAGTCTGTTATGAGTCATTAATGAGTCTGTTATGAGTCATTAATGAGTCTGTTATGAGTCATTAATGAGTCTGTTATGAGTCATTAATGAGTCTGTTATGAGTCATTAATG
>CM049394.1:15648256-15680756 GCA_026937815.1 Etheostoma perlongum
ATAACATTAGTCATCAAAGATAACATTAATAAACATTAATAATATAACATTAGTCATCAAAGATAACATTAATAAACATTAATAATATAACATTAGTCATCAAAGATAACATTAATAAACATTAATAATATAACATTAGTGCTGGAGTCTTCATAAGGAACAGGAAGATGATTTATAATCAAACACTACTTTAGATTCCCAAACAAGTTATTACGTTTCATGTCATATGATTCATTATGTGTTGCTAACGTTGGCAGACAGCACGCATTGCGTCTTGTTTCCTGTTTAAAGTTTACTTCCTCTTTCCAGAGGCCGCGTGTGTGTCGCAGATACTCCTCTCTTCTCTCCTCTACCGGAGGATCTCCATCTGAAGGTAATCTATCTCTTCTCTAACGGTGGACTCGTGGTTAGAAGCTGTCCTTAGTTTGATTTAAGAGCAGAAACTCAACACAACACAACACAACACAACACAACACAACACAACACAACACAACACTCGGACTTGTTCCTCTACCCGTCGGCCTGTCGGAGAGACTCAGCTCCGCCGCCATGTTGGGTTGGACAGCAGTTATGGATCCGTGTTACTGGGTTATACATGCTTTATTACAATCTAGGTAATAGATCCTTTATGGATCTAGAACATCTGCAACATCTGGCTTTTCAAACGGCTTTAACACCAAAATCACACCAGAGGAGCGCTTCTTTTCCCTGTCTGTACCGCGGGGTGGGGGGAGGGGGGAGTCCAGAAACGATCTTTTATTAAACTATTAAAACGTCATCTGACACCGATTAAATTCCTTAAAGTTTTAGAGAAAGATGGACAGAGAGGATGTGTTTGAATTCATTCATAAAGGTTGTAAATCAGCATCATGTATCAACTAAATGTGTAACTGCGTCATCGTCTCACCATTTATATACGCCTGGAGACAGGGCCGTTACCACGTCATCACGTTCACGTCACGCCCACGTCATCACGCTCACATCACGTACAAGTCTGTGGAAAGTCCCTAAAGTGGGAAGTTAAGAACAGAAGTTGACAAAATAGATGAATGCTGATAAATGTAACAGAAATAATATAGTGAGGAAAATAAGTATTTGAACACGCTGCTATTTTGCAAGTTCTCTCACTTAGAAATCATGGAGGGGTCTGAAATTGTCCTCGTAGGTGCATGTCCACTGTGAGAGACATAATCTAAAAAAAATAATCCAGAAATCACAATGTATGATTTTTTAACTATTTATTTGTATGATACAGCTGCAAATAAGTATTTGAACAGCTGTCTATCAGCTAGAATTCTGACCCTCAAAGACCTGTTAGTCTGCCTTCAAAATGTCCACCTCCACTCCATTTATTATCCTAAATTAGATGCACCTGTTTGAGGTCGTTAGCTGCATAAAGACACCTGTCCACCCCATACAATCAGTAAGAATCCAACTACTAACATGGCCAAGACCAAAGAGCTGTCCAAAGACACTAGAGACTAAATTGTCCACCTCCACAAGGCTGGAAAGGACTACGGGGACATGTCCAAGCAGCTTGGTGAAAAAAGGTCCACTGTTGGAGCAATCATTAGAAAATGGAAGAAGCTAAACATGACTGTCCATCTCCCTCGGACTGGGGCTCCATGCAAGATCTCACCTCGTGGGGTCTCAATGATCCTAAGAAAGGTGAGAAATCAGCCCAGTTCCAACTGACGTTACGTACGTCGCTGCTAGTTCAGTTGGCTATATATATAACCCTGAACAACGATCAGTTATCACCATATTTACACTTATGCACTCATGCACGTATACACTTATGCACTTATGTACTTATACACGTATACACTTATACACGTATACACTTATGTACTTATACACGTATGCACTTATGCAAGCCTGTTGCAGCAGCTCCTGACTGTATGCGTGTTTTGTGTGTTTTAGTCACTTTATTTTTATTTATTTTTAGTCTTTAAGTGTTATACATTTTTTCCTGTATATATTTAAATATTTGTTCTTATATTTTATCCCTATTATTATTTTTTCATGTATACTGTGTGTATGTATATCTCATTTATATTTATATTGTGTTGTGTGACTGCTGTAACCGTAATTTCCCATTTTTTGGGATCAATAAATCTATCTATCTATTTCTGTCTCATATTGCTCCTCATAACCAGTAAAAACTGTCAAAGATCTGACCAAAGTCCTGTTATTATAATAATAAATAATAGCTCCATAATAATATGGTGACATATAGAATATAATAATAAGTCCTGTTATTATAATAATAAATAATAGCTCCATAATAATATGGTGACATATAGAATATAATAATAAGTCCTGTTATTATAATAATAAATAATAGCTCCATAATAATATGGTGACATATAGAATATAATAATAAGTCCTGTTATTATAATAATAAATAATAGCTCCATAATAATATGGTGACATATAGAATATAATATATAATAATAAATAATAGCTCCATAATAATATGCTGACATATAGAATATAATAATAAGTCCTGTTATTATGGACGTACATTAAGCTTTATCCTTACAATATGCCTTAATGAAGCAGACAGGCTTAATGTCAGCTACCGTCCATATTAATAGGACTTATTATTATATTCTATATGTCACCATATTATTATGGAGCTATTATTTATTATTATAATAACAGGACTTTGGTCAGATCTTTGACAGTTTCCCTGGTTATGAGGAGCAATATGAGAGAGAAATATGGTGATTATTGATTATTGTTTAGGAACATTAAACCACGTTAAGCCTGTTCCTCGCCATAGACACCAATGAAGAAGAACTTCTTTAATAGTTGGGTTTGTTGACAGGTTGAAGTGTTTATGACCAGATATGTTTATGGTAAATATGGTGATGATTGGTCGGTGTTTAGGAACATTAAACCACGTTAAGCCTTGTAGAATAGCCGTCATTATTATTATTATTATTATTATTATTATTATTATTATTATTATTATTATTACCTAAAGAAAATGTCACGTTGGCAATAAAAAAGTGCAATTTCACAACATTTTGGAGGATCATTTTTAAAGACCAAACCTGCTCGGCTAAAGTTAAAGCACGTGATCATATCAGTAATTATGTTTAATTAATAATTCATTAATATTTGGCTCCTCCCTGTCTCTGGGCGTGTTTCCTGTTTAAAGTTTACTTTCACTTTCAGAGTGTCGCAGCTTCTCTTCTCCTCTCCAGCTGAAGGTAATCTATCTCTTCTCTAACGGTGGACTCGTGGTTAGAAGCTGTCCTTAGTTTGATTTAAGAGCAGAAACTCAACACAACTCAACACAACAACACAACACAACACAACACAACACAACACAACACAACACAACACAACACAACACAACAACAACACACAACACAACACAACACAACACAACACAACACAACACAACACAACACCACAACAACACACAACACAACACAACACAACACAACACAACACAACACAACACAACACAACACAACAACAACACAACACAACACAACAAACACAACACAACACAACAACAACACAACACAACACAACACAACACAACACAACAACACACAACACAACACAACACAACACAACACCACAACAACACACAACACAACACAACACAACACAACAACAACACAACACTCGGACTTGTTCCTCTACCCGTCGGCCTGTCGGAGAGACTCAGCTCCGCCGCCATGTTGGGTCGGACAGCAGTTATGGATCCGTGTTACTGGGTTATACATGCTTTATTACAATCTAGGTAATAGATCCTTTATGGATCTAGAACATCTGCAACATCTGGCTTTTCAAACGGCTTTAACAGCAAAAACACACCAGAGGAGCGCTTCTTTTCCCTGTCTGTACCGCGGGGTGGAGGGGGGGGAGTCTAGAAACGATCTTTTATTAAACTATTAAAACGTCATCTGACACCGATTAAATTCCTTAAAGTTTTAGAGAAAGATGGACAGAGAGGATGTGTTTGAATTCATTCATAAAGGTTGTAAATCAGCATCATGTATCAACTAAATGTGTAACTGCGTCATCGTCTCACCATTTATATACGCCTGGAGACAGGGCCGTTACCACGTCATCACGTTCACGTCATCACGCCCAAGTCACGTACAAGTCTGTGGAAAGTCCCTAAAGTGGGAAGTTAAGAACAGAAGTTGACAAAATAAAACAAATAAATGAATTATTTGATGAATGCCGTTAAATGTAACAGAAATAATATATATAAAATAATTAACTGATACAATATGTCATAAATTTACCACTTTATAATTTATTTTCCTAATTCATTTTTTATTTAATTTATTTTAAATGATTTTAATTGAATATATATATATATATATATATATATATATATATATATATATATATATATATATATATATATATATAACATGTTCCCTTTGTACTTAGCCCCACTTTTTAAACTTATATTATTATTTTGGTTTTGATCAGCAGGAAATAATACGGGTGCACGATCCAGAAAATCTCACGATTAGATTAAATTAAATTTACCTCTCTGGGGGTCTTCCTCTCTTTCTAACAGGACCAATCAGAGACCAGACCTTGGAGGACCTGGACCTGGACCTGGACCCAGCTGTGAGTCCATGAAGACACCACTGTTTAAAAAAGAAGGCGAGCTGTAATCAAGAGGAGAATTAAAATGGACGATAGGCTGCTTGAAATGGAGCCGAGAGGATGGATGGAGCATATTGAAATGAAGAAGAAAGAATTGATGGAGCAGAGAGAACTGACGGAGCGACTTGAAAAAGAGCTGAGAGAACTGATGGAGAACTGATGGAGAGAACTGATGGAGCGACGTGAACATGCGAGGAAGCGAAGTCCATTTAAAATGAGAAGCAGACCCAGGTGAGTTGTTCTAAAACCTCCAGCAAACTAGACGTAGTCTTGTCTCATTGGGTGGGGGTCTACTTGTAGAGGGTCTCTGTGTTTCCAGGTGAACTCTGAGGTTCATATACTATACTACCTAGTACCCAGTACTCTGAGGTTCCATATACTATACTACCTAGTACCCAGTACTCTGAGGTACATATACTATACTACCTAGTACCCAGTACTCTGAGGTTCATATACTATACTACCTAGTACCCAGTACTCTGAGGTACATATACTATACTACCTAGTACCCAGTACTCTGAGGTTCCATATACTATACTACCTAGTACCCAGTACTCTGAGGTTCCATATACTATACTACCTAGTACCCAGTACTCTGAGGTTCCATATACTATACTACCTAGTACCCAGTACTCTGAGGTTCCATATACTATACTACCTAGTACCCAGTACTCTGAGGTTCCATATACTATACTACCTAGTACCCAGTACTCTGAGGTTCCATATACTATACTACCTAGTACCCAGTACTCTGAGGTTCCATATACTATACTACCTAGTACCCAGTACTCTGAGGTTCCATATACTATACTACCTAGTACCCAGTACTCTGAGGTTCCATATGCTATACTACCTAGTACCCAGTACTCTGAGGTTCCATGTACTATACTACCTAGTACCCAGTACTCTGAGGTTCCATATACTATACTACCTAGTACCCAGTACTCTGAGGTTCCATATACTATACTACCTAGTACCCAGTACTCTGAGGTTCCATATACTATACTATCTAGTACCCAGTACTCTGAGGTTCCATATACTATACTATCTAGTACCCAGTACTCTGAGGTTCCATATACTATACTACCTAGTACCCAGTACTCTGAGGTTTCATATACTATACTACCTAGTACCCAGTACTCTGAGGTTCCATATACTATACTACCTAGTACCCAGTACTCTGAGGTTCCATATACTATACTACCTAGTACCCAGTACTCTGAGGTTCATATACTATACTACCTAGTACCCAGTACTCTGAGGTTCCATATACTATACTACCTAGTACCCAGTACTCTGAGGTTCCATATACTATACTACCTAGTACCCAGTACTCTGAGGTTCCATATACTATACTACCTAGTACCCAGTACTCTGAGGTTCCATATACTATACTACCTAGTACCCAGTACTCTGAGGTTCATATACTATACTACCTAGTACCCAGTACTCTGAGGTTCCATATACTATACTACCTAGTACCCAGTACTCTGAGGTTCCATATACTATACTACCTAGTACCCAGTACTCTGAGGTTCCATATACTATACTACCTAGTACCCAGTACTCTGAGGTTCATATACTATACTACCTAGTACCCAGTACTCTGAGGTACATATACTATACTACCTAGTACCCAGTACTCTGAGGTACATATACTATACTACCTAGTACCCAGTACTCTGAGGTACATATACTATACTACCTAGTACCCAGTACTCTGAGGTACATATACTATACTACCTAGTACCCAGTACTCTGAGGTTCCATATACTATACTACCTAGTACCCAGTACTCTGAGGTACATATACTATACTACCTAGTACCCAGTACTCTGAGGTACATATACTATACTACCTAGTACCCAGTACTCTGAGGTTCCATATACTATACTACCTAGTACCCAGTACTCTGAGGTACATATACTATACTACCTAGTACCCAGTACTCTGAGGTACATATACTATACTACCTAGTACCCAGTACTCTGAGGTTCCATATACTATACTACCTAGTACCCAGTACTCTGAGGTACATATACTATACTACCTAGTACCCAGTAGCAGAAGAGACTCCAGAGGAAGAGCAGCCAGCAACGTTAAAACATAAGAAGAGAGAGAGATAAAAAAGTAAAGTTGTCAGCCAGTCACCGGGGCACAGAGAACACATCTACTTTATATTATACTGTAATATAATATATCATATACTGCAGTAAACGCTGTCTGGGTGAAGTTAGCTTTACCGACTCAGAGGGACTCAGAGGGACTCAGAGGGACTCAGAGGGACTTCATCAGCCTGCAGAGGACAGAGAAGCTCACGCTTACAGGCTCTAAGTAACCGAGAGATTTAATGGGAATTGGTCCTCAGTAGTACTTCTTTGGTTCTGTAGTACTTCTTTGGTTCTGTAGTACTTCTTCTTTGGTTCAGTAGTACTTCTTTGGTTCTGTAGTACTTCTTTGGTTCAGTAGTACTTCTTTGGTTCTGTAGTACTTCTTTGGTTCAGTAGTACTTCTTTGGTTCAGTAGTACTTCTTTGGTTCTGTAGTACTTCTTTGGTTCTGTAGTACTTCTTCTTTGGTTCTGTAGTACTTCTTTGGTTCAGTAGTACTTCTTTGGTTCTGTAGTACTTCTTTGGTTCTGTAGTACTTCTTCTTTGGTTCAGTAGTACTTCTTTGGTTCAGTAGTACTTCTTTGGTTCTGTAGTACTTCTGTAGTTTGGTTCTGTAGTACTTCTTCTTTGGTTCAGTAGTACTTCTTTGGTTCTGTAGTACTTCTTTGGTTCTGTAGTACTTCTTTGGTTCAGTAGTACTTCTTTGGTTCAGTAGTACTTCTTTGGTTCTGTAGTACTTTGTGTACTGATACCTCGAGACAAAGTTTCACCTCAACTAGAAACATCAGGTTTTAACATCGATGTCGTCAGACCTCTAACAACCAACCAGTTAGGTTAAAATCAGACGGGTTCAGGCTCGTCCACTGGACCCCAACGCTGGTGACCTCGTCTTCATTAACCAGAGACATGAAGGAGGGGACTTACCCCCCCGCTCTACTTCCTCCTCATTTACTTTAGGTACAAATGTTGACAGTTACTCTCATTAGAAAGTTTTGGCCCTGTAGGAGGACAGAAGGAATACATTTGACAAATGTCTCTCTGGTGGTCGTCCTCTCTTTCTACCAGGACCTTGGGACCGGACTCTGATGATTCTGGACCTGAACCCAGCTGTGTGTCCATGAAGAGTGACGGGTCAATGGACCCACCGTACAATTTCAGAGGACATCCAAAGAAAGAGTAAGTCATCTTCAGTTACTTCATAACATCAGCAACAACAGGAGCATCTTCCTAAAGTCCTAACCCCACACGTACTAATAAAGTAGAGAGTATCGTCCAACATGTCCCAGGACAGGAAGTTGTCTCATTTGGTTTTTGGGAACAACTATTTGTTTTAAAATGTAGTACATCATTCATTAATACAGGCATGTTGCAATCAAAAAGAGAAGAAGAATTAAAAGAAAATACTAATCTAGAGGCGACACGACCCCACCCCCTCAACCCTGGACCTCTGTAAACCTCTTACAGGACATGAGAGACCGCATTCTAATAAAAACCAAACAGACTTACAGGTAGTGATTACAGGGATTTCTTGGTCTTATCTGCCATTGTTTGCCACGCCAGCCCTGTGCATTCCTGCCCCTGATAGCTCCATATCAGCTATGTCTATATATGTGTCAGACTTAGTGATTGGATGTGGAGGTTTCCAGCGTAAAGCCAGCATCTTCTTGGCAGCAGTGATGCCTGCTGAGAGCATACGGATTTTCCAACATGTCATCTTTAGTGGGGAGGTATCACTCAAGAGTAGCCGAGCGGGAGAACTTGGTACAGTGACATCCAGGACATTAGATAAAGTAGCACAGACCTCACCCCAAAAAAGCCTCACGTCCTTGCATTCCCAATACACATGCACGTATGAGCCTATAAGTCCATCTGAGCACAGGGTGCAGACTGGAGATGTTAAGCGTTTCCTGAGAAAGTTTCTCCTAGGAGTGAGGTAAGTCCTGTGGACATAATTGAAATGGATCTGTTGATGGTCTGGGTTTTTAGAAGCAAGGCCAATCAAGGACCAAATCTTATCCCAGTCCAGTGAATCACCTTCGCTGTAGCGTTCCAGATCGCTAGACCAAACATGTAAGATAGGGAGGGTTTTATAAGAGGCATCTCTGATAAGTTACTATATTAGGGAGACCAAACCTCTGTTTCGCCTTCTATTGTACAGAATGGAGTGTAAAGGGTGGGGAGTAAGAGGAGAGCCCCCGGTACTCCATATGCTTTCACAGATGATCGTAGTTGAAAGTACAGAAAGCTTACAGCTTAGCTCGTTTCAAAGGGACAGCGCAGTAAATCAGATCCTCCAGTCTGTGGGGGGATGCTAGGTCCTGTTCTATAAGTTTCCAACAGGGATCAGAATTGGGGTAAAGCCAATCTGTGAGTGGTGTCAATACAAATGACCAAAAATAATATTTAAAGTTAGGCACAGAAAGACCACCCTCGGTTTTATGGTGTTGTTAGCTTCACCCGTGGCCGTAGTACTTCTTCTTTGGTTCTGTAGTACTTCTTTGGTTCTGTAGTACTTCTTCTTTGGTTCTGTAGTACTTCTTCTTTGGTTCTGTAGTACTTCTTTGGTTCTGTAGTACTTCTTTGGTTCTGTAGTACTTCTTTGGTTCTGTAGTCTTCTTTGGTTCTGTAGTACTTCTTTGGTTCTGTAGTACTTCTTTGGTTCTGTAGTACTTCTTCTTTGGTTCTGTAGTACTTCTTCTTTGGTTCTGTAGTACTTCTTTGGTTCTGTAGTACTTCTTTGGTTCTGTAGTACTTCTTTGGTTCTGTAGTACTACTTCTTTGGTTCTGTAGTACTTCTTTGGTTCTGTAGTACTTCTTTGGTTCAGTAGTACTTCTTTGGTTCAGTAGTACTTCTTTGGTTCTGTAGTACTTTGTGTACTGATATCTCGAGACAAAGTTTCACCTCAACTAGAAACATCAGGTTTTAACATCGATGTCGTCCAGACCTCTAACAACCAACCAGTTAGGTTAAAATCAGACGGGTTCAGGCTCGTCCACTGGACCCCAACGCTGGTGACCTCGTCTTCATTAACCAGAGACATGAAGGAGGGGAGTTACCCCCCCGCTCTACTTCCTCCTCCTTTACTTTAGGTACAAATGTTGACAGTTACTCTCATTAGAAAGTTTTGGCCCTGTAGGAGGACAGAAGGAATACATTTGACAAATGTCTCTCTGGTGGTCGTCCTCTCTTTCTACCAGGACCTTGGGACCGGACTCTGATGATTCTGGACCTGAACCCAGCTGTGTGTCCATGAAGAGTGACCGGGTCAATGGACCCACCGTACAATTTCAGAGGACATCCAAAGAAAGAGTAAGTCAGCTTCAGTTACTTCATAACATCAGCAACACTACAAAACATCAGAAAGAAGAAGGGGAGCCCCGATTGATCAACCTCTAGCTGTAGTAGAGGACTGGAGGTGGACGGGGGGTGGAGCTGTAGTAGAGGACTGGAGGGTGGACGGGGGGTGGAGCTGTAGTAGAGGACTGGAGGTGGGGGTGGGCGGGGTACGTGGGGGGTGGACTGGTGGTGGGACGGGGGCTGTAGTAGAGGACTGGAGGTGGACGGGGGTGGAGCTGTAGTAGAGGACTGGTGGTGGACGGGGGGGTGGAGCTGTAGTAGAGGACTGGAGGTGGACAGGTGGGTGGAGCTGTAGTAGAGGACTGGAGGTGGACGGGGGGTGGAGCTGTAGTAGAGGACTGGAGGTGGACGGGTGGGTGGGGTGGAGCTGTAGTAGAGGACTGGAGGTGGAGGGGGGTGGAGCTGTAGTAGAGGACTGGAGGTGGACAGGTGGGTGGAGCTGTAGTAGAGGACTGGAGGTGGACAGGTGGGTGGAGCTGTAGTAGAGGACTGGAGGTGGACAGGTGGGTAGAGCTGTAGTAGAGGACTGGAGGTGGACGGGGGGTGGAGCTGTAGTAGAGGACTGGAGGTGGACGGGGGTGGAGCTGTAGTAGAGGACTGGAGGTGGACAGGTGGGTGGAGCTGTAGTAGAGGACTGGAGGTGGACGGGGGTGGAGCTGAGTAGAGGACTGGAGGTGGACGGGGGGTGGAGCTGTAGTAGAGGACTGGAGGTGGACGGGGGGTGGAGCTGTAGTAGAGGACTGGAGGTGGACGGGGGGTGGAGCTGTAGTAGAGGACTGGAGGTGGACAGGTGGGTGGAGCTGTAGTAGAGGACTGGAGGTGGACAGGTGGGTGGAGCTGTAGTAGAGTAGAGGTGGACTGGGGAGCTGTAGTAGAGGACTGGAGGTGGTGGGTGGAGCTGTAGTAGAGGACTGGAGGTGGACAGGTGGGTGGAGCTGTAGTAGAGGACTGGAGGTGGACAGGTGGGTGGAGCTGTAGTAGAGGACTGGAGGTGGACAGGTGGGTGGAGCTGTAGTAGAGGACTGGAGGTGGACGGGGGGTGGAGCTGTAGTAGAGGACTGGAGGTGGACAGGTGGGTGGAGCTGTAGTAGAGGACTGGAGGTGGACAAGTGGGTGGAGCTGTAGTAGAGGACTGGAGGTGGACAGGTGGGGTGGAGACTGTAGTAGAGGACTGGAGGTGGACGGGGGTGGAGCTGTAGTAGAGGACTGGAGGTGGACGGGGGGTGGAGGGTTGCACTCTTTGCCTGAAACAAGAGCTGATAGCAAAGGGAGAAACAGATTTAGAGCAAGGTGGTGACTCTGTGATTGGCCCTTGCCATTTGTGTCTGATTCTGATTGGTTGAGCAGGAAGGGGACCGCCTCCAACAGCTGATTGGAGTTAGGTGGAGCGTTGATTAAGAGCGAGGTCTTCCTGATAAGACTCAACACTGAGATACATTTCAACTCAGCATGTTTCCTTAATATCTGATGACATATTGTGGTCATTTATTGATTTAATACAATTATATAATAATAATAATAATAATAATAATAATAATAATAATAATAATATAATAAATGTGTTATTCTATCAGAATCAGACCAAAGTCTTCTGAACCAGAACCCAGCTGTGTGTCCTTCAAGAGCGACCGGTCAAAGAGTATTATTATAGATTTTAAAGGACAACAACCCTCTGCTGGAAGAAGGTGACTGTTTTATATTTAAACTCTTTATCTGATCAGGCCTGTAGGTCATCATCAGTGTAATAAGACATACTGTTAATCAATTAAAAAATAAATCTAATTAATTACATACTTTGTGATTAATTACTCTAAATTAATCGCATACATTATTTTTGCTGTGAAAGTATTTTAAATATTTCAGTTCAAATGAATCAAATAATCATCATTAGTGACATTAATGTTTAAAACCCGTGTTTAATCCAGCTACTAGCTAACGTTAGACTAACGTTAGTCTAACGTTAGTCTAACGTGTAGTGATAACTAGCATCATATTAATCTGCGTTTTTTTTCTCTGATTAATTAATTGAAATTATTTGACAGTCCTAATATATTTCATTGATTTTAAACGTGTTTCTGCCAGAAAGTAAGGCTTTATTGGAATTTATTAATTAAGCCTATATTCCTATTATTATGTTCCTATGCAGGGAGACTTGCTACTAATGTGTTTTTCTATCAGAAAAAGACTTGAGTCTCCTGGACCAGGACCCAGCTGTGTGCCCTTCAAGACCTTTAAGAGACAACAACCCTCCGCTGCTGAGAGGTAAGCTGCTAATAACAAAGACAAAGACATGGAGACATGGTGCGGGAAGAGTCTCTGGTCCACTAGGAATACCCGTCAGGTCTGGTCTCACTCTAGCCGCGGGGCGTTCACACAGCGAGACCAGCCTACTGAAACAAGGGGGTAGTGGTCTGGGGATCTGGTTCCTGGTAGATGATTTTCACTCCAGGCCAGATTGGTCTGCAGCGCTCTAAGCTGCCAGGTCCGACCAATGAGACGAGACGGGGGTTAGTGATATCGAGACGCTTGCTACAGTTACATTTCTAGCGATGAGTCGGTGAAAACACGTTTTATTTCTCTGATTGACGGCTGTGTTCTAACGCCGCTGGGGCAGACGATACAGGCGGGAAAACAAACAGGAAGTAAACTAGACAAGACTAGGGGCAAAACTCACTACTAAGAAATAAAACAGGAAACTCTAACAGACAGGGTTAGGGCCGCCTGTACCCTGTACCAGTACCAGGGTACAGGCGGCCGAAATGGGTCTCCTCAGGAGGGGGGCTGGTCTCCTCAGGAGGGGGGCTGGTCTCCTCAGGAGGGGGGGGCTGGCGTCTCCCTTAGAGATCGGGTGAGAAGCTCAGTCCTCCGAGAGGAGCTCGGAGTAGAGCCGCTGCTCCTTCACGTCGAAAGGAGCCAGTTGAGGTGGTTCGGGCATCTGGTAAGGATGCCTCCTGGGGGGGTCCCTAGGGAGGTGTTCCAGGCACGTCCAGCTGGGAGGAGGCCTCGGGGAAGACCCAGGACTAGGTGGAGGGATTATATCTCCAACCTGGCCTGGGAACGCCTCGGGATCCCCCAGTCGGAGCTGGTTGATGTGGCTCGGGAAAGGGAAGTTTGGGGTCCCCTGCTGGAGCTGCTGCCCCCGAGACCCGAGACCAGATAAGCGGATGAAGATGGATGGATGGACTCTGACAGTCACAAGCGTGACACAGCCTCTGAAGACTCAATGACACCATCAGCTGGTTTGAGTCGAGGTGAGACGGGCCGGTTCAGACCGCTAAAAGCGTACGGCGTGTAGCATACGGTGCGTCTTTTGAAGTTGTAATCATGACGTGAGGAGGAGCACTCAGGACTTTTATCAGCTGTGTAAAAACGGCCATAGTAACACTTGCTCTCTCCTGATGATTGACCAATCGTTGACTCCAGCTCAGACAGGAGAAGGGGACAGAACAGATGTAAACTGACTTTTTTCTTTATCATTCCTTTCCTGTTTCTGACTCGTTGTACTGACGTGTGTATCCCAGAACGTAAGTTCAAACTATTCTGTAGCTTGCTAACCTGTCATGGTTATACTGCCTCGTCATCTGTGTAATAGTTTAAGCTGCAGTACGTTCATTCATATTTCAGTAGGGCTGGGACGAATCCCTTTCCCTCCCAAGCAGAGTTTATATCATTACTTTATTATCCTAACTGGGGGGGAGAAAGCTATGCGTCTCCATCTTCTCCCGTAGCTCTGGGTATACGTCCTGCGCTGCCTGGAGTCTGTGCTGCGTCCCCCCGTCTGTAGCACGTCTTCCATAACTGTGCAACCCGGCCAGTCTGCTTCAGATATCTCATGAGTCCTTTATAACGTCAGTCATAACGGCTCATGTGTTAAAAAATGTCAGGTTTAAATCGGGCTCATACATCCCGTTAATGTGTCGGGTCGGGCTTGATTTATTTGGGCTTGATCTAAGTTTTACTCCCAAGCATGGGCGATTATCACGAGTGTTCCCAGTAGTAGCCTAATGGTACGTGAGTCCATTGATTGGGTTTACCATCTTCATGAGGAGACTGTTATATTAGACACTTGTATTGGATTTATTTGATACATCTGAGTTCATATGTGGCTAAAATTGCACCTTTTTCACTATAAGATTAAAGGGAGAAGAGCTTGGATTTTCAACAAGAGCTTATTCATTATTTTACCTCCAAAAAAAGTTTAAAAAGCAGATACAGGCTCCTTTTTTTCTTTTTTTGCACTAGCTCTGTTTACTTTGTTTTTATTAGTGTATTCCTCCTGAAAGTGACCTGATGTTGTTGTTGGAGTGATCGCCTTCATTTTACTTGAACAGTGCAGTGTTAAACTATTTTAATAAATAGAAATTTTAATCTTATTGACATTTGTTTTGTGTAAGTTGTTAATAATTGAGCAATGGGAAAATAATCGCTAATTGAAAAATTAATCGTTTGATTAGTCGACTAATCAAAAAAAGAATCTCTAGATTTATCGTTTAAAAGTCAAACATAACTTCATAGTTAACTTCATGTTGGAGTTGTAAATAAATCTTCCTAATAGTAGTTTACAATAGTGTTTACAAGCCTATTGCCTATATGTTTGTAATATAATAAACACTGTTACACTTTTTCAGCTTGGCCTATCAGTGCTTTCTGAACATATTGAACACACTTTTAAAAACACCACAATAATACTTCCATGACCACAAAAGCTGCAGACCTCCTGCCTCATAACAGACAAGACAGGTTGTGCTTCTGTAGTAGTAGTCATTTTTAATGAAAACCATCTGATTCTATGTCGTAATCAACACTTTAAGTGAAAGGACCTTTACCTTGTGTGTGTCTCTGTGTGGACAGACATGATGGGAGCTAATTCTTCCTGATTCCTCCACAGAGTGGACAAGGAGAGCTCAGAGGGTCCCAGAGGTCAGTCCACCCAGCAGTATCAAACCCACCTGGACTCCATCTTTATGGTCTGTACATGTACACCAACTACTTTTACATCTGTTCTGTTCCCAATCCTCTCCATGCTGCCCTGTTCAGACCAGAGGGTCCTCAGTCTGTCCATCATGGATCTGATGGTAGACAATTCATATAATCTTCTGTTCCAGCTGCTGGAGGAGGACATTGTCACTTTTGTGAAGAACGAGCTGAAGAAGATCCAGAAGCTTCTGAGTCCTGATTACCCAGAATGCTCAGAGAGTCAGAGGGACAATGAGGATGAAGAGCAGAGGAGCAGCAGAGAGGCGTTTCTGAAGATCACACTGAACCACCTGAAGGGAATGAAGCAGGACGAGCTGGTTAACCGTCTGCAGAGCAGTAAGAGGATTTCTCTAAAGAGTTAACTTGATGGATAAATGGGACTTTACTAAGAGATTGACCAAAATATGTTGCCGTTTATTTTATAAATCACTTACTGATCTTCTTTGTTCTGTATTCATTCAGGAAGTTCAGCTGGAGTCTGTCAACGTAAACTCAAATCTAAGCTAGACAGGAAGTTCCAGCGTGTGTTTGAGGGGATTCCTAAAGCAGGAAACCAAACAGTTCTGGATCAGATGTTCACAGAGATCTACCTCATGGAGGGAGGGGCTGCAGGGGTCAATGAAGAACATGAGGTCAGACAGATTGAAACAGCATCCAGGAAACCAGACAGACCAGAACCAACAATCAGACAAGAAGACATCTTTAAAACCCCACCTGGAAGAGATGAACCAATCAGAGCAGTGATGACAAAGGGAGTGGCTGGCATCGGGAAAACAGTCTTAACACAGAAGTTCACTCTGGACTGGGCTGAAGGCAAAGCCAACCAGGACATCCAGTTCACATTCCCATTCACCTTCAGAGAGCTGAATGTGCTGAAAGAGAGAAAGTTCAGCTTGGTGGAACTTGTTGATTACTTCTTTAGTGAAACCAAAGAAGCAGGAATCTGCAGGTTTGAAGAGTTCCCGGTGGTCTTCATCTTTGACGGTCTGGATGAGTGTCGACTTCCTCTGGACTTCCTCAACACTAAAATCCTGACTGATGTTACAAAGTCCACCTCAGTGGGTGTGCTGCTGACAAACCTCATCAGGGGGAATCTGCTTCCCTCTGCTCGCCTCTGGATAACCACCCGACCTGCAGCAGCCAATCAGATCCCTCCTGGGTGTGTTGACATGGTGACAGAGGTCAGAGGGTTCACTGACCATCAGAAGGAGGAGTACTTCAGGAAGAGATTCAGAGATGAGGAGCAGGCCAGCAGAATCATCTCCCACATCAAGAAATCACGAAGCCTCCACATCATGTGTCACATCCCAGTCTTCTGCTGGATCACTGCTACAGTTCTGGAGGACATGAAGACCAGAGACGGAGATGAGCTGCCCAAGACCCTAACTGAGATGTACATCCATTTCCTGGTGGTTCAGGCCAAAATGAAGAACATCAAGTATGATGGAGGAGCTGAGACAGATCCACACTGGACTCCAGAGACCAGGAAGATGATGGAGTCTCTGGGAAAACTGGCTTTTGAGCAGCTGCAGAAAGGCAACCTGATCTTCTATGAATCAGACCTGACAGAGTGTGGCATCGATATCAGAGCAGCCTCAGTGGTCTCAGGAGTGTTCACACAGATCTTTAAAGAGGAGAGAGGACTGTACCAGGACAAGGTGTTCAGCTTCATCCATCTGAGTTTGTTCAGGAGTTTCTGGCTGCTCTTCATGTCCATCTGACCTTCACCAACTCTGGAGTCAACCTGCTGGCAGAAGAACAAACATCATCAGAACAGTTGTACCAGAGTGCTGTGGACAAGGCCTTACAGAGTCCTAATGGACACCTGGACTTGTTCCTCCGCTTTCTCCTGGGTCTTTCTCTGCAGACCAATCAGAATCTCATACGAGGTCTGCTGACGCAGACAGGAAGTAGCTCACAGACCAATCAGGAAACAGTGGAGTACATCCATGAGAAGATAGATGAGGATCTGTCTGCAGAGAGAAGCATCAATCTGTTCCACTGTCTGAATGAACTGAATGATGGTTCTCTAGTGGAGCAGATCCAACAGTCCCTGAGTTCAGGACGTCTCTCCACGGATGAACTGTCTCCTGCTGACTGGTCAGCTCTGGTCTTCATCTTACTGTCATCAGAAGACGATCTGGACGTGTTTGACCTGAAGAAATACTCTGCTTCAGAGGAGGCTCTTCTGAGGCTGCTGCCAGTGTTCAAAGACTCCAAAAAAGCTCTGTAAGTGGGATTAATTTATCAAAATATACTCTGCTATCTTTCAACAGGAGTTAAAAATAAATCCTTACCGTTGTCTCTCCAGGCTGAGTGGCTGTAACCTGTCGGAGAGAAGCTGTGAAGCTCTGTCCTCAGTTCTCAGCTCCCAGTCCTCTAGTCTGAGAGAGCTGGACCTGAGTAACAACAACCTGCAGGATTCAGGAGGGAAGCTGATCTCTGATGGACTGAAGAGTCCACACTGCACACTGGAGACTCTCAGGTCAGACCAACAACAATAATCTTTTAAAACACAGTATTGAAAAATACTTAGGAAACGAATGTGAATGTTTCCAAAGACATTTATTCAGATTTAGAATCACTTCAAATGCTATCTGTCTTCTTCATTACTGTCCCACCAAGAAAGTTCTGTACGTGGGATTTATTTATCAAGGCACAGCTCTGAACTGGTTTCAGTCATATCTGACAGACAGGTCTTTTTCTGTAAACCTCTGGCCTTTTTACTCAAATAACGCCCCGATTGACAGCGGGGTGCCTCAAGACTCAATTTTAGGCCAGCTTGTTCTCGCTGTATATGCTGCCCCTGGGATCAATCTTCCTAAAATACAACATTTCCTTTCACTGCTTCGCAGATGATGTCCAGATTAACCTACCTTTGAAAACCAAAACACACTCAGTTGAAGCTCTGAGTAAATGTCTACATGAAGTAAAAGACTGGATTTCACTGATTTTTTTTTAACTTAAATGACTAAAAAAACTGAAGTTGTAATGTTTGGGGAGCCCAATATCTCTGGTTTTACCAGTTCTCTTAGTCCAATATCCTCAAACTGCTGCCCATCTGTAAAAAGTCTTGTTTTTATTGACAGTTCTTTTAAACTCGATAAACAGATCAGCTCAGTGGTAAAAACAAGCTTCTTTCAGCTCAGACTTCTTGGGAAGGTGGAGCCTTACCTGCCCCAGAGCCACCTGGAGACAGGTGTGCAGGCCCTGATCACAGATCTCCTGGACTACTGGAACTCATTGTACTCTGGCCTCGATCAGTCTTCAGTTCGCCGATTACAGTTAGTTCAGAATGCGGCTGCACTCTTGCTGACAGGAAACAGGCGCTACGACCACCCCCCGTACTGTCGTCTCTCCACCGGCTGCCTGTCGTTTTTAGAATCCATTTTAAGATCTTATTGTTGGTTTTTAAATCTCTTAATGGGCTGGCACCATCATATTTATCTGATATGCTGATTTTGCACACTCAGTCAGAACACTCAGGTCCAGGACCAGGTGCTGTTAGACTGTCCCAGATCCAGACTGAGACCCAGATGGGACAGACCTGTTCCAGTAGCAGGTCCTAAGCTCTGGAACTCTCTCCCTCTAAACATTACAGCAGCATCCTCTATTTAGAGCTTTAAGTCACTTTTAAAAACTCATCTTTTTGCCCTGGCTTTTAACATAACCTGAGCTGTGACATTTTATTGTTGTTATTTGCTTTTGAGTAAAGTTTTTATCTGTTGTCTGTTTTTATTGTTTTTGGCATATTCTGTTATAGAAGGTTATTTCCGGCTATTTATTATGCTTTTCATCTTATGTTGTTATCTGTATTTGTACAACACTTTGGGGCAATAGTGACTGTTTGTAAATGTGCTATAGAAATAAACTTTGACCATGAGCAAAATATACCTTATTATGCTATCTTTCAACAAGTTTTTAAATCTTATGTTGAGTCTCTGTAATGTGTAGCTGTTTTGTAGTTCTCAACAGTCTTTGGGGTAACAAATAGGATTGACTGTTTGGTAAACTGCACTCTGACTCTCAGGTCAGATCAACAACAAAATCTTTTAAAAACAGTATTTGAAACATAAAAAATTTGAACCAAAATATCAACAAAGCTCTGTAGGTGGGATTTATTCATCAAAATATACTCTGCTATCTTTCAACAAGTTTTAAAAATAAATCCTTACCGTTGTCTCTCCAGGCTGAGTCTCTGTAACCTGTCAGAGAGAAGCTGTGAAGCTCTGTCCTCAGTTCTCAGCTCCCAGTCCTCTAGTCTGAGAGAGCTGGACCTGAGTAACAACAACCTGCAGGATTCAGGAGTGGAGCTGATCTCTGATGGACTGAAGAGTCCACACTGCAATCTAGAGACTCTCAGGTCAGGATTCATTAACCCGTTCAACTGATGACCATTTAAACTCTGACTAACTTTAGTTGATTAACAGCTAACATGTAGCTTTGTGTCTGCTGATACGATAAACTTCTGCAGTGATTTCGAGATGAGTTAAAGATTGATTCTAAATCTGGACCAAAAATGTACCTGAACAACAATCCAACATAAAACAAATACGTCACCAGGTGTTGAAAGAGGCTTCCTGTGTGTTGTTCTGTGTGTTTCCAGTCTGTCAGGCTGTCTGATCTCAGAGGAAGGCTGTTCTTCTCTGGTCTCAGCTCTGAGCTCCAACCCCTCCCATCTGAGAGAGCTGGACCTGAGCTACAATCATCCAGGAGACTCAGGAGTGGAGCTGCTGTCAGCGGGACTGGAGGATCCTCTCTGGAGACTGGACACTCTCAGGTTTGAAGAGTTCTGGTTGGGTCAGTCAGTCTGGTAGATGAGAAAGAGAAACATATTAGTTTCAAAGCTGTTGACAGAGCTCTTTGAGTTTTGTTATTTATAAACTAATATAAATTAGGGCTGTTAAAATGAACGTGATAACCTGTAAGTGCAAATCATTTTTTATGCTGCGCGTGATTAACACTGTGATTCGGGTCTTGGGCCACTTCGTAGTTTGTGTAACAAGAAACGATGAAGAAAAGAAAAGCTGATGACAAAGTCATAAAGACTAAATTCCATCACGACAAGTATCACTGCATAATGTTAAGAAACAAGGTAGGGAAGGAAATCAGAAAAGTTCTTTGTATTGCTGTTTTAAATGAAGCCAGAGGAAATGTTAAAATGATCTGGAGCCGATTAAAGAAACTGACAGGAGAACATCACAGCAGTAGGAAATGCTAGAAATTAAATACAGTGGGTTTTCCTAAGACACCCAACAGACATAGCAGACGCCTTCAATCACCACTTTGTTGACTCTGTGGCTGAAATCTCAGATTCTCCTAGTAGATCAGAACAGAGTTTATCCATCAACCACAGTTTCACCTGCCTTTACCATAAAAAGCATCACTGAGTCAGGAAATGACACAAACCTCTCCTGTAAGTCACATGGGAAAGAATCACATCTACAGAGGCTGCCAGAATGGTTTTACTTTCTATGGTTTTCAGCCAGCTGGTCCCAGGCCAACCACAGCACAATAAAACCATTTGAATAACAAGCCATAAACATGTTTCCATCACTGCCTAATTTAAAGCCCTGATGAAATATGTAAAGGTATGTTTGGTATTTAAAGTCGCTGCAGCGCCACTTGTTGCCTACGTCAACACAAGATGAGATACTGTTCGAGTCACACGGGGATCTCAAAGAGGAAGCTGTGTTAGTCAGTCAGCCCGGTCCACCAGAGGGTCCAGACCGGGGAACTCAGTCCTGAACCACATCAGACAGTTGAACACATGTACGTGTTTTACTAACAGCTAAAACACTGGATGTCAATGTCAGCACTAACACTACTTATAATACATATTATTCTGTTAGTTTGGAAAGTCAACATATGAATTTTACTTATTGTTTCCTCAACAATAAGTAAATAATAAGTAAATAATAAGTAAATAATAAGTAAATAAGTGTAATCCTGCTTTTATTACTCTTTAACAGCTGTGTCCGTCTAATTTACATTTTTGACCTTTATACCCTGTCTCTTGCTTTGTTTTCTGTTTCCGTGATGTTTGTGCTAAGTTTCTTTTGCTTGTTTTGTCTTTTTATTTCTTTGTATTTTAAAAAGCCTTTTTTAACATCAGGGGCAGATGAAGCTGATGATTCTGGCTTTTTAACTAATGGGAATCCTGTGTTTTATTAATTTGCTCTGTCCCCTCATAAAGGAAACTGAACTGAACTGTGAATGGCAGGTTGAGTTTCAGAGCTTTTCCTGATGGTTCTCTCCAAAGATCACACGTTATCTGCATGTGCTGAGTTACCACCGGAGCACGTCCAGTCTCAGATATCACATGGGCGTAAAATACCTGAAACATGTTCTTTCATATGCTGTACATTTAAAATAGATAAAGATGTGCTATTAATCACGAGTTAATATTTTAATTGACAGATATAAACTGAGTAATATTTCTACATGTATTTAAATCAAAGCTGTGAGAGTGATGTAATGCCCCCCCCTCCTTTCAGGGTGGAGCCTGCTGGAGTCAGATGGTTGACACCAGGTCTGAGGAAGTGTAAGTGTGTTTTTAATTTCATTCATCAGACTGTGACATCACTCATTCAACCCTGTGATGTCATCACCAAAGAGCTGATTGGTTAATAACTGCAGCTGTGTTGTGTCTCGTTCTCTCCGTCAGATTCCTGTGACCTCACAGTGGACACCAACACGGTGGACAGGAGACTCAAACTGTCTCACAACAACAGGACGGTGACATTAGTGGAGGAGGATCAGCCATATCCTGGTCATCCAGAGAGGTTTGAGACCTCCTGTCCTCAGCTGCTGTGTAGAGATGGTCTGACTGGTCGCTGTTACTGGGAGGTCCAGAAGACAGGAGAGGTTGAGATATCAGTGAGTTACAGAGGAATCAACAGGAGAGGAGACAGTGCTGACTGTGTGTTTGGATGTAATGATCAGTCCTGGAGTCTGTTCTGCTATGATGATGGTTACGCTGTCTGTCACAATGACAGAGAGAACAGACCTCCATCCCTCCCCCCTGTCTCTGATAGAGTAGCAGTGTATGTGGACTGTCCTGCTGGCTCTCTGTCCTTCTACACAGTCTCCTCTGACTCACTGATCCACCTCCACACCTTCAACACCTCATTCACTCAGACTCTCTATCCTGGGTTTGGGTTTAGGTTTGAGTACTTCCCTGGTTCCTCAGTGTCTCTGTGTCCTCTGTAGGACGGAGAGTCTCCTCCTGTCAGACTGAACTTCTCACTGCTGCTTCAAAAACGTCAGCAAAACGGTCAAAAGCATTTGAAGAAGGTGACAATGAAAAAGTGACAATTATCATTTTAAATGTCGAAAAGTGAAAAAATGAAAAACGACAAAATGTTGAAAACAGCGAGCGGCCTTCAGAACGCTTCAGCTTCTCGTAACCGGGACGACCTTCTGGGCTGTGAGTGCTATAAGATGTATAATAAGCCGTGTTATAAGATGTATAATAAGCCGTGTTATAAGCTGTGTAATAAGATGTATAATAAGATGTATTTAGGCTGATTTAAAACCCACTTCACTTTTTCAGGATGCTGATTGGTTAGAAGGAAAACTTATTTAATCCCACCTCTTCTCCATAAAACAGTTTAACAAACTTAATCTCCTCCATTATTTAACTTTACTTACTAATTCTCTCATAAAATACCATTTATTTCTCATATATTCTTAGCAATTATGTATCACAATTTATTTCAGATTTAGTTTTTAGCCAAAATATAAATCACATGAAAGGAAGATGTGAAGCTAAGAATGAATCTAAATAGATTAATTTGTGTTTATCTATGAATTTATACAACCAGTTATTGAATAGTTTATCAAGAATTTTGGAGAATTGTAATTATTTTTAGCGCCATGGTTTATTCTCTCTGAGAGCTTGTTTTGCTTTTTGGTTCTTTTTTTTTTGTGTATAAATTAAATTCTTGCTTTATATTGTAGACACGTAACTCCATATTATTTACGTTTTACCTTCCTGTCTTGTAAAACTAATACGGGAAGGGTGGAAATAAGTCTATTATGAGTCATTAATGAGTCTATTATGAGTCATTAATGAGTCTGTTATGAGTCATTAATGAGTCTATTATGAGTCATTAATGAGTCTGTTATGAGTCATTAATGAGTCTATTATGAGTCATTAATGAGTCTGTTATGAGTCATTAATGAGTCTGTTATGAGTCATTAATGAGTCTGTTATGAGTCATTAATGAGTCTGTTATGAGTCATTAATGAGTCTATTATGAGTCATTAATGAGTCTATTATGAGTCATTAATGAGTCTATTATGAGTCATTAATGAGTCTGTTATGAGTCATTAATGTCATTAATGAGTCTATTATGAGTCATTAATGAGTCTGTTATGAGTCATTAATGAGTCTATTATGAGTCATTAATGAGTCTATTATGAGTCATTAATGAGTCTGTTATGAGTCATTAATGAGTCTGTTATGAGTCATTAATGAGTCTATGATGAGTCATTAATGAGTCTGTTATGAGTCATTAATGAGTCTGTTATGAGTCATTAATGAGTCTGTTATGAGTCATTAATGAGTCTGTTATGAGTCATTAATGAGTCTATTATGAGTCATTAATGAGTCTGTTATGAGTCATTAATGAGTCTGTTATGAGTCATTAATGAGTCTGTTATGAGTCATTAATGAGTCTGTTATGAGTCATTAATGAGTCTGTTATGAGTCATTAATGAGTCTGTTATGAGTCATTAATGAGTCTGTTATGAGTCATTAATGAGTCTGTTATGAGTCATTAATGAGTCTGTTATGAGTCATTAATGAGTCTGTTATGAGTCATTAATGAGTCTGTTATGAGTCATTAATGAGTCTGTTATGAGTCATTAATGAGTCTGTTATGAGTCATTAATGAGTCTGTTATGAGTCATTAATGAGTCTGTTATGAGTCATTAATGAGTCTGTTATGAGTCATTAATGAGTCTGTTATGAGTCATTAATGAGTCTGTTATGAGTCATTAATGAGTCTGTTATGAGTCATTAATGAGTCTGTTATGAGTCATTAACGAGTCTGTTATGAGTCATTAATGAGTCTGTTATGAGTCATTAATGAGTCTGTTATGAGTCATTTAATGAGTCTAGTCATTAATGAGTCTGTTATGAGTCATTAATGAGTCTGTTATGAGTCCTTAATGAGTCTATTATGAGTCATTAATGAGTCTGTTATGAGTCATTAATGAGTCTGTTATGAGTCATTAATGAGTCTGTTATGAGTCTGTTATGAGTCATTAATGAGTCTATTATGAGTCATTAATGAGTCTGTTATGAGTCATTAATGAGTCTATTATGAGTCATTAATGAGTCTATGATGAGTCATTAATGAGTCTATGATGAGTCATTAATGAGTCTATTATGAGTCATTAATGAGTCTGTTATGAGTCATTAATGAGTCTATTATGAGTCATTAATGAGTCTATGATGAGTCATTAATGAGTCTATGATGAGTCATTAATGAGTCTGTTATGAGTCATTAATGAGTCTGTTATGAGTCATTAATTATCTATCAGACGTTAGCCGACCACTAGGCCACCCAGGAACCGCCCATTTTCTATTTTATTTCTATTTAATGTGTTTTTTATCTGCTAAACGAGGGAATTTCCTTTGTGGGATCGATGAAGTTTCTTACACTTACTACTACTAAACTTAACTCAGCAGCCAAAATCTGGGGCTTAGACATTAATCATGAATCTTTTTATGAGCTGTACACTGAATTAATAGATTTTGTGTAAATATCTGTGTAACCTTTCAGGTCAGGTGCATCCTGGCAGCTGTTGAGTGATTGAACCAAATGATGATGATACTGTGGAAATGTCTCTGCCTTGGGTCATGATTTGTCTTCTCTTTGTGTGTCTTCACAATAAAAGCATAACGTTAACGTGAGTGTGTTTGTTTTCTCAGGTCAGCTGTAGTGAGATGGTTCAGGTCTGAGATTCGGTCTCCGGCAGCATCAGGTCTTGTGTTTGATCCTGAATATCTGCTAATTAATTACAATTCTCATTATAAAAGTCATGATTCAATTCAATTTAAAACCAATTCCAACAGAGACGGCAGTGCCACAACGAGAGCCGCTAGATGACAGAAGGGTAGTTTCTCAGAGTTTAACGAGGATCACCTGAATGCACCACAGAGTCCCGTTGAAGCCAACATGCTTTACCTTTATTTGTTTCCATCACAGGGAAGCAGGAGGATGTTCAGCTCGTTGTTTCTCCGTCATCTCCGACTCCGGCAGCAGCCCTGGGGACTGGAGGAGAGCAGCAGCAGGCTATGGCTAAGCTAACGTTGTCTGGTGTCTTTAGCTGCACGCTCAGCAGCCAGTAAGCTAACGTTACCTTGTGTCTTTAGCTGCATGCTACCAGTCGGTAAGCTAACGTTACCTTGTGTCTTTAGCTGTATGTTACCAGTCGGTAAGCTAACGTTACCTTGTGTCTTTAGCTGCATGCTATCAGCCGGTAAGCTAACGTTACCTTGTGTCTTTAGCTGCATGCTATCAGCCGGTAAGCTAACGTTACCTTGTGTCTTTAGCTGCATGCTACCAGCCGGTAAGCTAACGTTACCTTGTGTCTTTAGCTGCATGCTACCAGTCGGTAAGCTAACGTTACCTTGTGTCTTTAGCTGCATGCTATCAGCCGGTAAGCTAACGTTACCTTGTGTCTTTAGCTGCATGCTACCAGCCGGTAAGCTAACGTTACCTTGTGTCTTTAGCTGCATGTTACCAGTCGGTAAGCTAACGTTACCTTGTGTCTTTAGCTGCATGCTACCAGCCGGTAAGCTAACGTTACCTTGTGTCTTTAGCTGCATGCTACCACCAGCGTAACCTTGTGTCTTTAGCTGCACGCTCAGCAGCCGGTAAGCTAACGTTACCTTGTGTCTTTAGCTGCATGTCAGCAGTCGGTAAGCTAACGTTACCTTGTGTCTTTAGCTGCATGCTACCAGCCGGTAAGCTAACGTTACCTTGTGTCTTTAGCTGCATGCTATCAGCCGGTAAGCTAACGTTACCTTGTGTCTTTATCTGCATGCTACCAGCCGGTAAGCTAACGTTACCTTGTGTCTTTAGCTGCATGTTACCAGTCGGTAAGCTAACGTTACCTTGTGTCTTTAGCTGCATGCTATCAGCCGGTAAGCTAACGTTACCTTGTGTCTTTAGCTGCATGCTACCAGCCGGTAAGCTAACGTTACCTTGTGTCTTTAGCTGCATGCTATCAGCCGGTAAGCTAACGTTACCTTGTGTCTTTAAATAAAAAAACACAAAAACATCAAAAGGTGCAGGAAAAAACGTTGCAAAAAACAACGAAAACGTTGGTGGAAAAACAAGAATAGTGTTAATATAGACAACACAAGGGTTAAAAAGAGCAGAAATTATGAATTATTTAGACTAATATTAAATGACATTATCTATTTCTTTTTTCAAATGCAAAATAATGTAATAAAACACCCAAATATACCCAAATATATGAAAGTAGAGATCTCTGTCTTGTGTTGTACTTGCGGAGCGCGTTGTATGGAACCATCCGGGTTATTTTGGGTAATCACAATTCGGTAGTTAACCCTTGTGTTGTCTTCTTTCGACTTCCTTTACTTCGGATATAAAAAACAACTTTGAAAACGCGTCAAATTTGACCTGAAGACAACACAAGGGACAAGTTATATTTAGTGCAGAGATAAAGTTAAAAGAAGAAGAAGAGGAGGTGACGGAGTGCGGCTGCAGGGACAGATTTCACACCAGAGACAAATGAAGACGTCCTGCTGAGAAACAGCTGATGTTCAGACACGTCGCTGCTGCTTCCTCGCCGCCGCCGTCGTTAACACGTGTCTCTTCAGCTTTAATCCAGACGGGGACAAAGTCGAGTGAAAGACGGCGCTGCTCTCAGAGCCGCCTGCAGGAAGTTCACACTTTCGGTTCTCACACTTCCTGTGACGAGCGACGCCTCAGCTGGCTGAAAAACACACAACGGCAGAGTTGATGATGATGATGATGAAGATGATGAAGCCTGAGGGGCGCTGCAGTCAGCCTGACCTTCACACTCACTGTGGCTGCAGCTTTTATTCTGAAAATCCTCACTCACTTGTTCTTTAGGTCAGAGGGTCAGATGCGGCGGTACGATCTGCAGCTTTTATTCTGAAAATCCTCACACCTCTTGTTCTTTCCATTTTTACTGTGTTGATGGCTTAGGATGCATAGTGGGCGGGGCTTACTGTGCATAGTGGGCGGGGCTTAGGTTGCCTCTTCCTGCTGAGCTGCTCTGGAGGAAGAAGCTAAAATTATCTCACTGGTCCAGATAGTGTGAAAAGAAATGACAACGTCTTATAACCAGCAGCTGTACACACACACACACACACACACACACACACACAGAGACACACACACACACACACACACACACACAGACACACACACACACACACACAGAGAGACACACACACAGAGACACACAGACAGAGACAGACACACACACACACACACACACACAGACAGAGACACACACACACACACACACACACAGACACACACACACACACACACACACACACACACATACACATACATACATGGACACACAGAGAGACAGACAAACACACACACACACACGCACACAGGGACAGACACATGCACACACACACACAAACGCACAGCCACACAGACAGACACACACACACAGTAAGTTATGTCGCTGTAAATAAACATGTGTTGTAATGAAGTTATGTTGCTGTAAATAAAGTTATGATGACGTTATGTTGCTGTAAATAAAGTTATGATGACGTTATGTTGCTGTAAATAAAGTTATGATGACGTTATGTTGCTGTAAATAAAGTTATGATGACGTTATGTTGCTGTAAATAAAGTTATGATGACGTTATGTTGCTGTAAATAAAGTGATGATGACGTTATGTTGCTGTAAATAAAGTTATGATGACGTTATGTTGCTGTAAATAAAGTGATTTTAATGTAAAACGGATTGTAGATTCCGGGGAGGTCTCACTCTGCTGTAGAAACAGCGACCTGCAGCGACCACGCTGACCCGAGGGCCAATCAGAGGGAGTGGAAACACCTGAGCTCTGCAGACCCCCACACCGCTCAACAGCAAGCTGTAAGTCTCCTTATTTTAGCATTTATAGCACTAAAAACAGATAAAAACACCAATTAATCTCACACATAGAGAATAACGGGTTCACAGGCAGCGAACAGACGCGTCCATCTTATTTTAAGAACGGAGTTCTGACTGCGACACCGGTAGAGTCACTCAGAAAATACAGGTAATAAACAGGATGTAAGGGCGCTGTACAGGGCTTTAGATGCAATGTTCATCCAGGTAAAACAGTCATTAAACTGGAGACATGAGCTGGACAGAGACGGGCGGATTTAAACGTAATGGAGTGATAAAGTCTCGGGGCAGGGAGCTCCGGAGCCCGGGGGGCGACAGCGGGTCACACGGAGATGTGTGCCCGCGGAGAAGGCCCTCTACTCGGCCTAGTGTGGCTCAGGGAGTCGGTGCGGCTGGATAAAAAAAAAATGTAATGGGATATTTTCGTCTATTTTTTGCTATAATTGCACCCAAATGTATGTAAACAGACACCCTCCTTCATTTCCTCCGTGGCACAAATCCCTTTTCCTTAACTTTTGACTAATTTGTCATTATTTTGTTAATATTTGTGTGTCCTATAACGTCCGCAACGAGCTGAGAACACGTTGATTTCAACGGACCGATATCCATATATAGTTATATATCCATATAGTTATATATCCATATAGTTATATATCCATATAGTTATATATCCATATATAGTTATATATATAGTTATTAGCAGTTGCTAGTTTGAATTAATAAAATGAAAAATATAGGACATAAAATATGAAATTAAATTACTATAAAGTTATAATAATAATAATTATACTAATTTCTAAGTAAATCAACAACTCAAATAACTTATTCTTCCACCTTTTTTTAAACTGAAAAACTTTAGGGTCACCTTTGGAAAAACCGAGATTTATGAATACACAATAATTAATAATTAATTTAATTTCCCTAAAGGCGTGAAAGTTGTTTACCAGACGACAGACACGCGGAAGAAGGGGAGAAAAAGAAAGAAGAAATAAAAACCTGGAGGGGTTTCCGTGAGTTTAAGGTCTCCACTACGGTGTAGAAACGTGGTTGTGTTGCGAAGCTCCCGTTTCCGACGCGTTCTCTGAGACGTGAAGTGACGCGATCAGTCGTACTTAAAGCGGAGCGCGCAGCGGAGCGTCAGTCAGTTCGCTCGGCCGCGCTGGACACCCCGTCACAGAAACCTGTCTTATCGGACGGGGACAGGGCGGAGGAGAGGAGGGAGACCATCCCGGGACTATATCTTCTGTTACTGACCCCCAGTCCGCCTTTTCTCCCCGAAACTCAACTCTTTAATCTGGCTTCTTCTGGCTTGCCGTCCCCGCGGTGCGGTGCGGTACCGCTGCTGCGGCAGAGGATGGCGCGGCGCGGCAGGACGCAGCTTCCCCTCAGCGTGTGAACTAAAAAAGCTTCTGTTGTTTATATTTCTCAAAAAAAAAAAGGAGTTAAACCGGATTTCCTCTCAGTCTGGACTCAGGGGGGTTCAGGGGCTCCAGCCCCCAACGTTTTCTCCAAAACCCAAATATTTAGGGGTCTTACAAGAACTCTGACTTTGAGTTATTTCCTCTGTTTCTCTGACTGGACCAGCGAACCAGTGGAGCCAAAATTAACCTGCAACTCTATAATAATCTATAATAATCTATAATAATAATAATAATAATAATATAACGCGTGTTTTCGGCTCGTTAAATGTGAATATTTTGTAGTTTCTTGTCTCTCTGGGACAGTCTGAATATCTTCGAGTTGTGGACAAAACGAGACATTTGAGGACGTCGTCTCGGGCTTTGAGGACACCGTTTTGGGAGGTTTTTCCTCAGCATGTGAAGTCCACCACGCGTCCTGTTGGGTTTCTGTCCCCCCCAAAGAGGACCGTGTCCCCCCCTCCGCAGCGCGCGATGTTCTCGGAGGCGAGCGGCATCGAACTGGCGGCCAACGGGAGCGCGGCGCCGCCCCAGGAGACCTGGAGCGATGCGGCGCTGCAGCGCCTGTCTCCCGGCGGCCACCGCGTGGTCTCGGTGTTCCTGGGCTCCATCCTGGTCCTGGGCGTCCTCAACAACCTGCTGGTCCTGGTCCTGTTCTGCCGCTTCAAGGCGCTGCGCACGCCCGTCAACGTGCTGCTGCTCAACATCAGCGTCAGCGACATGCTGGTGTGCGCGTGCGGCACCGCGCTCAGCTTCGCCTCCAGCCTGCACGCGCGCTGGCTGTACGGGCGCGGCGGGTGCATGTGGTACGGCTTCGTCAACTCCTGCTTCGGTGAGTCCGCGCACGCGCATACAGCAACGATAAATAAATACACGCACGCGCATACAGCAACAATAAATAAATAAAAAACGGGAAAAGGGACCAAAAAAAACATCAATAACAATTTTGTGTCACTTTTTCTGTTTTTTGGTCACTTGACGTTTTTTTAATTATGTTTTAGTCATTTTTCCGATGTTTTTCATGTTTTTTGTAATTTTTTTGTAATTTTTCCGTAATTTTTCTGATGTTTTCTTGTACTTTTTCTGATGTTTTTGATGTTTTTAGGTCACCTTTCAGCGTTTAAATAAAAAGGATTGGGGGGTTACACGCCGTCCTCGCGGTGTAGAACCGATTTGGAGACACGACTTATTATAAGGACCTTAGTGCAGTACTAGAGTAGATGTAAAGGACCTTAGTGCAGTACTAGAGTAGATGTAAAGGACCTTAGTGTAGTACTAGAGTAGATGTAAAGGACCTTAGTGCAGTACTAGAGTAGATGTAAAGGACCTTAGTGCAGTACTAGAGTAGATGTAAAGGACCTTAGTGCAGTACTAGAGTAGATGTAAAGGACCTTAGTGCAGTACTAGAGTAGATGTAAAGGACCTTAGTGCAGTACTAGATGTAAAGGACCTTAGTGTACTAGAGTAGATGTAAAGGACCTTAGTGCAGTACTAGAGTAGATGTAAAGGACCTTAGTGCAGTACTAGAGTAGATGTAAAGGACCTTAGTGCAGTACTAGAGTAGATGTAAAGGACCTTAGTGCAGTACTAGAGTAGATGTAAAGGACCTTAGTGCAGTACTAGAGTAGATGTAAAGGACCTTAGTGCAGTACTAGAGTAGATGTAAAGGAAATTAGTGCAGTACTAGAGTAGATGTAAAGGACCTTAGTGCAGTACTAGAGTAGATGTAAAGGACCTTGGTGCAGTACTAGAGTAGATGTAAAGGACCTTAGTGCAGTACTAGAGTAGATGTAAAGGACCTTGGTGCAGTACTAGAGTAGATGTAAAGGACCTTAGTGCAGTACTAGAGTAGATGTAAAGGACCTTAGTGCAGTACTAGAGTAGATGTAAAGGACCTTAGTGCAGTACTAGAGTAGATGTAAAGGAAATTAGTGCAGTACTAGAGTAGATGTAAAGGACCTTAGTGCAGTACTAGAGTAGATGTAAAGGACCTTAGTGCAGTACTAGAGTAGATGTAAAGGACCTTGGTGCAGTACTAGAGTAGATGTAAAGGACCTTGGTGCAGTACTAGAGTAGATGTAAAGGAAATTAGTGCAGTACTAGAGTAGATGTAAAGGACCTTAGTGGTACTAGAGTAGATGTAAAGGACCTTGGTGCAGTACTAGAGTAGATGTAAAGGACCTTAGTGCAGTACTAGAGTAGATGTAAAGGACCTTGGTGCAGTACTAGGTAGATGTAAAGGACCTTAGTGCAGTACTAGAGTAGATGTAAAGGACCTTAGTGCAGTACTAGAGTAGATGTAAAGGACCTTAGTGCAGTACTAGAGTAGATGTAAAGGACCTTAGTGCAGTACTAGAGTAGATGTAAAGGACCTTAGTGCAGTACTAGAGTAGATGTAAAGGACCTTAGTGTAGTACTAGAGTAGATGTAAAGGACCTTAGTGTAGTACTAGAGTAGATGTAAAGGACCTTAGTGCAGTACTAGAGTAGATGTAAAGGACCTTAGTGTAGTACTAGAGTAGATGTAAAGGACCTTAGTGCAGTACTAGAGTAGATGTAAAGGACCTTAGTGCAGTACTAGAGTAGATGTAAAGGACCTTAGTGCAGTACTAGAGTAGATGTAAAGGACCTTAGTGCAGTACTAGAGTAGATGTAAAGGACCTTAGTGCAGTACTAGAGTAGATGTAAAGGACCTTAGTGCAGTACTAGAGTAGATGTAAAGGACCTTAGTGTAGTACTAGAGTAGATGTAAAGGACCTTAGTGCAGTACTAGAGTAGATGTAAAGGACCTTAGTGCAGTACTAGAGTAGATGTAAAGGACCTTGGTGCAGTACTAGAG